>CAHIKZ030002334.1:797500-890000 GCA_903632075.3 Acanthosepion pharaonis | reverse complement strand
TTATTAAAGAAGAGAGCACATATATTTATATGAAATATATAGCATTTGTTTTTAATCATATCACCCTATGCAAGGTAGTAAAGCCACTATGACACAAGGGGTTACGAAATGTGTCAGAATAAGAAAAAAGAGAAACATTATTAAGGAGCAAGAACAATAGAAGAGTAATCAAGCAGACAGTAGGTAACAATTGACATTGCATTTAAATTTTTGGAGATCAAAGTTGGCTAGAAAGCAAGAAGCCAGAAGAGAGTTCCACAGGAAAGAAGTGTGAGAGAAGAAACTATTAGCATAGAACTTACGGTTACACCTAGCTATTTTATTAGCCCATTGTTTATATATTGAATATTTGTTAGCTTATAAGCTGGCATGAACAATTCAAGACTGAGGACTTCCAACAACAGCAACAACTAAAATGGATAGTACATGCCACTCGAAGAGAAGATAATAACATAATCAAGATGTTGACATTCAAATGCTACCTATTGAAAAATGTTACTACATGCCACAAGGTCCCCAAACAACCCTCTGCAGGTTTTGAATTCAGAGTTTCCTTCTCCTAGACAAGTTGCCATCCAAGGCTATAGAACCCAGCCTGCCCTGCTATTTACCCATTGCTGGAGGGAGAAGAAAAGAATTAATACCTTTCCTAAGGGTATTAGCACATAAATGAATGTGATGGATTCGACTGGAATTCAAACTCAGCTCTCTGATTCCTCAATCCAAGCCACTATCCACTACTTTACAAGGGCATATATTGTATTCATAAAAGAAAAAATAAGTTACTTGACTTTTTTATTTTATAGCAGATTTAAATATTATAGAAGTCTAATTCTTTAATAAACATTGGTCTGCCTCTCACTCTCCAGCCAGGGTACCTGAGAGTGTATGCTTGTAGGGCCGGTTGGTTGATAGGCATACAAGTGAGGTGTCCAAACCACTTGATCCTCTGTCATTTGATGTATTGTATGATTCATATTGCTCCTACCATATCTCTTATTGCCATATTCCTGATCTTGTCTCACCTGTTTTTGTTCACTGCTTTCCTCAGGCATTTCATCTTCACAAGTGATCAGTTTCCTCTCAAGGGTTTTTGTTAGGGGCCATGTCTGGCACTGGTATGTCAGTGTTGGTAGGAAAATGGTGTTAATGAGATTTATCTTGGTTCTCATAGAAATGCTAGGATATTTTAGAAGAGGAGCAAGTTGGTAACTGAGCACGTTGGCATTTGCATTAGAAATTATGTTACTGTAGAATTGCATTAGAAATTATATTACTATAGAAATGCATTGGAAATTATGTTACTATAGAAATGCATTGGAAATTGTTACTATAGAAATGAATTGGAAATTATGTTACTATAGAAATGAATTGGAAATTATGTTACTATAGAAATGCATTGGAAATTGTTACTATAGAAATGCATTGGAAATTATGTTACTATAGATTTATATTAAGTTACTGCAAGAATGAAAATAGACCTTCTATAATTTTGAGTTAAGTCATTATCATTGCAAGATTTGTTCAGATTATTGAATTCCTTTTTTTACAAATGACATTCTTAGAGATTAAGAATGTTCACCCTGTACAAGACCCAAGAGTCACTTTAAGTAGAGGATTACAGAGTAAGAGTCACTGTTTGTAGGAATATATGGGAAAGATAACGGTTATCCCTAGACTGGAAAAGTTTAAAATTGTAGTGATTGGGAAAGCATCCTCTTGGGAGTCAGTTTCACATAGCAGTAGTTCATAGTAGAAGAAGCTGCTCAAGAGGAAATTATATCTCACTAATGAAATACAAAGGGAGTAAGTGTGGTTTTCTACAATGTGCATGACATCTGCTCTCAATTTCTCTGTCTAGTTTGCTGTTTTCAGTAAATATGCTTCCCAGATATTTGAATTCACTGGTTTACTTTAGCTGAATCCCAATGATGAATATAACATGCATATAAATAATATGACTAATGATAACTCCTCATCCCAGAAATTCAGACAAAAATTAGGCAACATTAGTATATGAACGAAGACTTCAGTAATGAATCTAAGGAGAAAAAGGTACTGATTATTGTAAATAAACAACAAAATGTTAAAATAATAACATATTAAATGCTTAACATAATTTACAAAACACTATTCTAATATAAAAGTTATCTCCCTTTAATATCAATGGTTTCAGAGCAGCCAGTTTTGCAGGTGAAATGATATTCACAATCATGATTGTTTCTAAATATATAAATAAACACAGTAATAAATTAACTAGTATTGGACCTTATAAAAAAACTACTGGATTCTTTCTGTTAAAAATAGAAATTGTGCCTTGATAAATTTATTGTCTCACTATTTCATTTTTTCTTCTCCCTACAGTGTTTACAACAAAAACACCTCCCAGAGATTTTTAGATGCTGCAAATGCATACAAAAACATTGTTAATGCCATCAAGGATGCTATGGCTGCTGCGAAAAAGGCTTCAGATGATTCTGCAAATGCACAGAGGAAGGTATGATGATACTGTCTATAATATTGATGTTATTACTACACTGTTTTTACCAATCCATTCTCCAGCCGTCTTTAGATGTACAATCCATATGGAAGATGACTTGTATAATTTTGAGAAGTGACAAGATCATTCCAAGAGTGGTTCAAATATTGAACTCCTTGTTTTACAAATGATATTAATATAGAAATACATTTAAGATAATGTTACTATAGAAATGCATTTAAGATAATGTTACTATAGAAATGCATTTAAGATAATGTTACTATAGAAATACATTGGAAATCGACATTCTATATTTTGTGTAGTTTCATTATCATTTGAAGAGTTCAGATTATTAATGCCAATTTTTCCAAATGTTGTTACTAGAGAAATCTACTGGAAATAATGCTGCTATAAAATGGATTGGAAATAATATTACTATAGAATTGCATTGGAAATAAGGTTACTATAGAGGTGCATTAGAAATTATGTTACTATAAAATTACATTGGAAATTATGTTATAGATCTGCATTGAAAATTATGTTACTATATACTTGCATGAGAAATTATGTTACTGTAGAATTGCACTGGAAATTATGTTACTATATAAATTCATTGGAAATTATGTTACTATAGATTTACATAATGTTACTGCAAGAATGAAAATAGACCTTCTATAATTTTGATTGCAAGATTTGTTCAGATTATTGAATTCCTTTTTTTACAAATGACATTCTTAGAGATTAAGAATGTTCACCCTGTACAAGACCCAAGAGTCACTTTAAGTAGAGGATTACATAGTAAGAGTCACTGTTTGTAGGAATATATGGGAAAGATAACGGTTATCCCTAGACTGGAAAAGGTTAAAATTGTAGTGATTGGGGAAGCATTCTCTTGAGAGTCAGTTCCACATAGCAGTAGTTCATAGTAGAAGAAGCTGCTCAAGAGGAAATTATATCTCACTAATGAAATACAAAGGTAGTAAATGTGTTTTGCTACAATGTGCATGACATGGTAGGCCTTACCTGTAATGGTAAGAATTCGTGGAACTAAGGAATGTAATTTGCCTGAACACTTTCCTTGGGAATAGCAATAGAGCAGTGAAAGTCTTGCAACATTTCCTCTGTAGGAAAAATGTTGTAGGGTGGAAAATAATTCATCACCCACAAGAGTATGGGGAGACTTTTGAACAAGAGCTACACAGTCTTAACTTTTTACTTGATAAAATAGTAAGTTAAGACTGTGCAGCTCTTTCTCATATGTAGCAGTAGTACTCCATTTGCAGCCTGATTTGGCTCTTGTAAAGGTTGAGGATAGCAGGAGGAATCAGGTACTTACTGCAGCAGTACAAGGAGCCAATCATTTTACCTGCATCTTTAGTAATGGATTGTATGTATAAGTTCCACTTTTGGTTGAGCTTAAATACCAATAGACACTCAAGGAACAGGGCCTTCTTAAGAGAACACTCATTCATCCCGATAGGTGAAAATTCAGAATCCCTTCAAGTGATGATGAGCAATCACTATTTTGTTTTTTGAGGCATTGAATGTAACCAGTCAGTTTTTTCCTATTGAGCTGTTAGAGCTAGGTCAGAGGAGAGATCAGCTGCCAATCTCTAGTTATCTAGTTTTGGCAGTGCACACTTATACCATAGTATCATCACCATAGATATTCACAAATGATCAGATTAGATCACATGCAGACTAGACAGAGTGTTAGATCAAGAAGCTAGCCTTGGGGGACACCTGCATTGATCATTTGGGCCTCAGAGGAATGGATCTTAACAACTACCTTCAGGGACCTACTCATTAGAATAAACTTGATTAGTGTGTAACAAAATTCTGATTTATTTTTTGGTCTTTGGTCAGTAAGTGTTATTTCCTAATTGCTTCTGTCTAGGTAGTAGAGGAAGTGACTATTATTCCCTTCAAATTTTGCTTTTGTGACCTGGATAGAGAGGAAAATAGAATCATGAGTTTCGCAATCCCATGAATTTGGAGGGAACCAACTGACAACTCAAGTAATTACTTCTTCTGCATGTTATGCCCTTTCAAAATATGCTTACTATAATATATCCAAACCTTCTGTTATCTATTGACCTATTGCCACACTACACTGAGCTGCCTGTACCCACTCCTCCAAAGAGAGAGCAGCCATCTTTAAAAGAGAACAGACATTCAGAAGAGGATGAAGTCATTGATACATATTACAGAAGCAAAAACTACTCACTTCTGAATATTTTGTGGTCTCTCTTGTGTAATCCTAGAATAAATGCTTCTTTTGAATCATGGGCACATGGCCAAGTGGTTAGAACATTTGCATTCTGACCATAAGACTCGGGCTCAAATCTCACTATGGTCAATTCGTCAAATAGGAGACTTCCTGATATTATAGAGGGGTCAATCTCAGCATGCAGCACTTTTGGAAAACCATACCATAGGTTGACCCAAGCTTTGTGAGTGAAATTGGGTAGATGGAACCCTTGGATGTCATCGATACCTGTGCCAGCATGAAGTCACAAGTCATTAGGACTGAGGGCTTGAGCATGTTGGCCTTGTTCAAATTGTTGATCATGCTAGATAACACGCTCTTTCCCAGAAACTGTAACTAAGGTCTGCTCAGCATAGTTGCAGTATTAACCATAGGTTGGCTCTGTGGATTTTGAATAAACACAAATGTGCCTGAGCAAGTGTCTGCAACAGGGATTGGCTAGATCCCCCAGTAGACATGTATCCTTGAATATGAGTGGATAGCTATACATATACACTTTTGAATCATTCATCATTTCGTGCAAACAAGAATGTCCACATTCACCAGTTTTCCCATAGGTAAATTTCATAAATATCATTATCCTGGTCACAAAAGCAAAGTTTGAAGGTAATATTAACCATTTTTCATACTTCCTAGGCATAAGCACATAGGAGATAATAGCTGCTACCCAAGGACAAAAATTGTGTTACTCAGTGAATTGCAAAGACTCTTCCAGTCATTCCATAGCTAGAAGTCTTCTTCAGCTACCCACTATGCCACTCCTTGTCAAAGGCCTTTGAATATCTAATGCAATCATCCTTGAAATGTATTTTTTGTCTAGTGCCTCACTGATTTCATGAGTAATGACAATTAGAATATCAGCTGTGGGCCAAGTCGATCAAAAGCCATAATGTTTGTCACTCAAGAGGTTGTCCCTCAAGGTGATCAACAAACTTTTTGATTATAACTTCAAAAAGTTTGCTAATGACACTGAGAAGACTGATGGCTCAATGATGGGTTGGGGATGAGCGCTCATCTGCATTGGGAAAAACAGGGAAAATTTGGGGAGGAAATAATTTTTGCAGAATCATTCAACCTTCAAGTTGTGACACGGTTCAAGATAAAAAAAATATTGATTTGCTATCATTTTAAAAGAGGGAACCTGTTCATAATACAGTGTAAAATATTTTACAGAGTTATTTTACCTTGCTGTTATTTACAAATATCATGTTTGAAACTGTACCTACATCATTGATATCTGCATATTTTTTTTTAATTTCCATGATTTTTTTTTTAATTCCTTGAAATTCAAACAATATTTTTAAGGGTGATTTTTTTTTTCAGAAGCACATGCACAAATATTGGGGTATAATAATTATTTTTCTTAAATGAGAATATATACTTTTATTAATTTATATACGTTTCTATTCTCTAATTAAAATATATATATATCTGTTCTTTACACTAAAAAAAAAAAAAAAAAAAAAAACACAAAACCGTTTGTTTTAGTATGCAGATCACTCCAGACAACATTGTAAAAAAAAAACCTAGAGATTGATTTTACACTGTTTCAATATTATGAACAGGGCCCCCACTTATTTTTTGATTCAGACAAATGTCATAACTTGTTGAATGTTAAAAAGCACTAAACTATAAAAATTATTTAAAAAATATTTTTCCATATTTTTATGAGTGGACCACCCTTCTTAAGTAGTGCCTATGCATCAAAAATGAAATTCATTTGATACACTTTAATACATAATAATAATATTATCAATATTGTGGAGTCATAGTCTTTAGATGTGTAGTTGAAATAAGCTTTGGATTAAAGTTCTATCAAATATGAAAATACTTTTAATACATGTTACTAATTATAACATTTTCTATTTTAAGAGTATCATCTTAAGGGAAAAAATTAGCTTATTGCCGAAATTCTTATGCATGTCTAAATTCCACTAAGAATTGTCAGGTTTTCTAAACAAGAGCTCTAATGAACTTCTGAGGAATCATTGGCATAATTAGACTTTACTTTTGAACCAATTACAGGCATTGTATTTTTTATTTTAACCAATCTATTTTTTACTGTATTCAGCTTATCTTAATCTATTGCAGTCTCAAGGAGTTGGCAAAAAGGCAGCAAGTGCTAAGAAGCTGAGTAAATTAAAATGGAATGAAGCAACTTTAGCATACAATAAAACCCAAAAAGGTTAGTTTAAAATCATTATTATGAATGTAATTCTAATACAAGTTCTTTCATTCACAATGCTTGCAATTTCTTTATATTCATTTTTATATATGGTAACTATCAGTGTTTCTTCCATGATTTCTTTATACAATGTCTTTATATTCATTTTTATATATGGTAACTATCAGTGTTTCTTCCATGATTTCTTTATACAGTGTCTTTATATTCATATTTATTTTAAGACATTTTTATGTTTATACATTCTTTTTATAGACACAAATATTTAAGTAAATGCTCTGTTTTATAATAAACAGTATTAACAACATTTACCAGCCTGAATTTATCATAAAGCAGAGAATTTACTTAAATATTTGTATCTATAAAAAGAAATTTATAAACATAAAAATGTCTTAAAATAATTGTCGGACTTTGTCCATTTCCTAATGTGTGACGTCATTTGTTTACATTTGATACACCATGAGTAGATATGAATGTACGTGAGAGATTCATGGAAGATTAAAGTTTAAAAGACAGTAAAATCGACCTTGCTAACTGAACACTCCTCTGTGGTTGAAATGGTTAAGGCACGTCAGGCTATATGATGGTTTCGTATAGGATACAGGTTCAATTCCTGTCGGAGGATGAAAATTTCTTGGACATTCAGGCCAGTAAATGTTGTTTAATACTGTTTAAAACAGAGCATTTACTTAAATATTTGTATCTATAAAAAGAATGTATAAACATAAAAATGTCTTAAAATAATTGTCGGAGTTTGTCCATTTCATAATGTGTGATTCATGGTAACTATCAGTGTTTCTTCTATGATTTCTTTAGTGTCTTTATATTCATATGGTAACTATCAGTGTTTATTTCTATTTCTTTTATATGGTTTCTTTTTATTCCTTATTTTATATCTGTTAAATATCTGTATTTCAAAGTATTACCATAATTACTTGAATAGCGTAAATAGATGATATCAAAAATGTTTAATAGATAATATATAACACACTTATTAATGTTGATATGCAAGTTTGAATGTTCTTTGAACTAAAAAAGATAAGATTTTCATGTAGTTCTCTCAGACTTGCTCAATATATAATAAAATTCATCTTTTACAACTTACAATTGAAACTTTTATCAACATTATGCGTCTCTACAATCAATAGCCTCAAACTAGGTATTTTTAACAACCTTTGCTTTATGATATCAAATGATTTATTTATAATGTAAAACTATAGGACTAAAATTTGTAATGTGTCACTATTAGGCAAAAATCATAAGTCAAAGTCTTAGAGAAATGAGATATGTATGATTGTTTCCAAAGTATCGATAATAATAGGAAAAATAGATTTCATGTTTATTGTTTATATGACAGTGCCAAATTTCTGATTTTATTGCAGAGTTTTATTTATGAACATTCAAGAAATCTTATTAAAGAAAATGTTGGAGAACTTAAATAACAATGAAATTAGAAGCGGGCGGTCCAGTGGCCCGTATCACGGAAAGGGGTGAACAGGGTCTGAAAAAGGCCCGCTAACATTTTTGTCAGACGTTAAATCTGACCGTGAAACAATATGGACGACAGAACGGGGATATATATGATATATAGAGGTTTATTCTAAAAGGAAAAGAAGATGGTCGGAGACGGTGGAGGTGCTGGAAGCTGCAGAAGTGCTGGATACTGCAGGAGTGAGCCGGATGCTGCAGGAGTGCTGGGTACTGCTGGAGTGAGCCGGATGCTGCAGGAGTGCTGGGTACTGCTGGAGTGAGCCGGATGCTGCAGGAGTGCTGGGTACTGCTAGGTGGGCGGATGCTGCAGGAGTGCTGGGCATTGGAGTGGTGCTGCAGGTTTAGTGCAGTTTGATGGTCGGGTTGGCGGTTGCTGGGATCATCGTTGTTGGGGGTTGAAGCTGATGTGGGTTGTTGCCCAGGATGATCGCTTGGTGGTTGTTGATGTTGGTGATGCCAGGATGATCTTTGTTGGTTGTTGAAGCTGAGTCGTTGCGTTGCCAACTTGTTGCTGTAGTTAAGTGTTGCCAACTTGTTTGTCAGCCGGGGTGCCAACTTGTTGCAGCAGTTCGTGTTACCAACTCGTTGTTTGTCATTGCCTGGATGCCAACGGCGTGTTGGGAAGGAGAGAACGAAAGTTCCCAACTATCGTCAAGTTGGCAGACAAAAAAAAATGGGAGCGTAACAATACACAGCCCGTAGATCGACGCCCTTGGCCAATGAAGGCCAAGGACCTGGAAACGACCGTTCTGACCGCCGACAGCCAAGATTTATTTTGTAAAATTACAAAATTGGGCACAAAAATCAAAAAGGGGGTGGTAAGGCTGGTCTTCACTAACTTCTCTTATACCTAGCTAATTTGATTCACGACCCATTCAGACATTACAATTTGCTCATTCACCATAAGAACTCGTCCATCATCAGTCAATCCTCCTTGCACCATAATACCACATCCACTCTAGGGAGACTTACAAAACGCGCCCCATGTCATAATGATCCTAACACATATGTACAAAATTCTAAGATGAAAAAATGAAATGGGGTGGGATGTGAACCCAATAACAAACTAAAATATTAACATAAATGAAAATAAAACGTTAACTGATGTTAGAGACCCTTCCAACCCTCAAAATGCAGGGAGACCACTGTATTCTGCCCACTGGAACAAAATCAAGCAGCTCTCTATAAGGGAGTGGGAAAGGTGATAAAAAAATCATACGGGCATGGGGAAGTATAAAGCTGACCCAGTCGAGATAGAAAGTGGGGATCAAAAACAAACTGGGGAGGTTAAATCTCAGGCTGGATCATAACTAAAGATGTGGCCAGGGGCAGGCCAACAACACTTACTGCATTAACTAGGTACACCAAGGCTTGTCTAACCTAACCAAGGGGAGGCCAGGAAGAGCTTGGGAGAAATCACTGTCTTGTGTCGAGGGAGACCAGCAAGAGAATTGGCTAAGCTAACCGAAAAGTCTCTATAAAAAATACTACAAGGTTAGCCAAAGATAACTATGGTCTAAAAATGACTAGATGTATATTACACCTAGGTTTGTAATATAGCCTAACTAAAAAAAGGGGATTTGCTAGTCCCTCTGACGTGTTAAGAGTGTGTAAGGAGCATGAATGAGAGGTCAAGGTCGAAAAGACCTGTTCCTCACCCGGTTCAAGGATGGAAGGAGGAGGTAACTCCGACAAAATAAAATACTTTAAAATAAACAGAGCATCTACTCAAATATGGGTATCCACTAAAAATATCATGTAAACTAATAAAAATGTGTGCACATGTATATTTTTGCATTTTATATTGCACACACACACACACACATATCTATATCTATATATATATATTATAAATTAATTGATTTAAAATGTTTTTTTCGCTACACAATTCTAACCATGTTTCAGAAATATAGCCCTATTTTGTAAAAATAAAAATATCTATAAGAACACCGGATTATATATCTTACAGTTCTTTCTTTTTATTTATATATACATATATATATATATATATATATGTCCAAGTATATAATTGGTATAAACGGAATGAATTCCAATAACCAACAATTACTATTCTTAAAAGAGTGGTCAATACAAAGTAGAGCAGATATAATTATTTTTATGAAAAAAATTATAACATAAATATGTTATAAAATCACTACAAAAATAGCCATGGCTATTTTTTGTAGTGATTTTATAACATATTTATGTTATAATTTTTTTCATAACACATTATATATATATATATATATATATATATATATATATATATAATAAAAAGGCTTAAACACTAATATTCCATGGTCATAATTTATTCCATTGGAATCGTAAATACGATCCAAATCATCAGACCTACAAATTCAAAATGAAAACAGAAAAAACAACTCCGGAAATCAAAACAGAATTTAGAGAAAATTGTAAGTATGAGGATGAGTGACAGAGAGAATTTTGGAGATGTGGGTGGGGTGGATTTAAAAGGAGAGAAAAGAAAGTCGACGGATGTCTAATACATAAAGATACATTTCGTGGTGACATATACACACCACAGACAATTCAGATAGGAAGGAAAAAAAAAAAAAAAAAAGGGTGGGGGGAGAGGGATGGGACGAAGGAAAATAAAAATTGTGTTTACTTAAAATTTAAAATCAAATATAAATATATGAAGATGAATATAACGATTGTCTCATTTCGCAAGGACCAAATATTTCTGTTCAAAAACACATACTAATACACACAAAAAAAAAAAAAAAAAATTACAAGTCGGTACATACACTTAGGCATGTACACACACACACCCATGACATGACATACATGTACATGCACATGCATACACATATATACACATATATATACATATACATACATATATACATTTACATACATATATATATATATATATATATATATATATATATGTGTGCATACATATATATTTATACATACACAAACATATGACATTTAATTGTATATATATGACTATTATTTTTTTTTTCTAAAAATATTTGAATCCTTTTTAGTTTTAACACGTTTATGTGATGCGTGTATGTATTTATATATATATTTGTGTATGTGTGTGTATGTTTTTTATGTATATGTATGTATATATATGTGTGTATGTAGATATATATATATATATTTATGTTATGTATATATATATAAAAATATTTTTTTTTTTTTGTGTGTGTGTGTACGCAAATGTATAGGTATATATATATGTATGTGTGTATATTTATGTGTATATATATGTATGTGTATGTGTGTATGTATATGTGTGTAATGTGTGTATGTAATGTGTATACATACATGTGTGTATATATATGTGTGTATGTGTGTGTGCGTGGATATATGTATGTGAAAAGTGTGTGTATATGAATATAGATGAATATGTGTATGTGTGGATATGTGAATATATTTTTAGGTTTTTTATATATATATATGTATGTATGTTTGTGTATGTGTATGTATATGTATATATATATATAGATATATATATATATATATATTTTTGTATATGTATATGTATATATGTGTATATATATATATATATATATATGTGTATGTATGTGTGTGTACACGTATATCTGTGTGTGTGTGTGTGTATGTGCATGCCTAAGTGTATGTACCTAAATTGTATATTTTTTTTTTTTTTTTTTTGTGTGTATTAGTATGTGTTTTTGAACATAGAAATATTTGGTCCTTGCGAAATGAGACAATCGTTATATTCATCTTCATATATTTATATTTGATTTTAAATTTTAAGTAAACACAATTTTTATTTTCCTTCGTCCCATCCCTCTCCCCCACCCTTTCCTTTTTTTTTTTTTTTTTTCCCTTCCTATCCGAATTGTCTGTGGTGTGTATATGTCACCACGAAATGTATCTTTATGTATTAGACATCCGTCGACTTTCTTTCTCTCCTCTTTTTAAATCCACCCCACCCACATCTCCAAAAATTCTCTCTGTCACTCATCCTCATACTTACACTTTCTCTAAATTCTGTTTTGATTTCCGGAGTTGTTTTTTCTGTTTTCATTTTGAATTTGTAGGTCTGATGATTTGGATCGTATTTACGATTCCAATGGAATAAATTATGACCATGGAATATTAGTGTTTAAGCCTTTTTATTATATCCTTACTCTGTCTTAGACATTGAGTTCTACCTGGATCCTTCCTCTTGGAAAAAATTTTTTTCTGAAAATATACATGTATGGGAATTTTTTAGATATATTTTTCATATGTATGTATATTTTCCACTAATATTATCAATATCTATATATATATATATATATATATATATATATATATATATATATATATATATATATATATATGAAAGTACAAATTGAGGTCAACACCCATCATCAACAGTCTGTTCCATGCTTAAACACAACCATTTGCATTGTGTTTTGGCTTGACTATTTATAGATGCTGGCCAGTGATGCATTATGGGTAGGTCTATTGTATTCTAATGGTTATTGGGTAAGTGGTAATGGTTATGTTTAGAATTATTCTAGACGCTATTGAGTTGAAATAACTGTGGATCTGAATACAGTTTTGTGGCTATTTTATAGTTTTGTTTGTTAACTTTATTATTGCTTTTTTGTTATTAGTTGATTGTTATTATATTTGCTTGTGTTTAGGTGTGCATTCGTAGTTATTGTTATTTATTTATTGATTTAAATTAATTTATTATACCTATTTATTTATTTTATTTTAATTTATTTTATTTTTTATTTAATTTTTTTTTTTTTCACAGAGTTACCCTGTAGAAAAAGACAATACGTATAAAAGTAAAAGACAATAGGAAAACTGTATTATTAGGTAACACATTTCATCCACTGTGGACTTTTTCAATTCAAAAACGAAATGAATTTATTGAAAACAAATTAACCATTAACAACAAACAAAATGTCCTTAGCAACTAGAAGAATTTAAAAAACACTATTGTATTTATATTGTCAACTGAAAGTACTTGACATAATAATAGTTTTCCTATTGTCTTTTACCTTTATTTATATATATATATATATATATATATATATATATATATATATATATATATATATATATATATATATATATTGCTGCTTTAAAAGTTAGATGTCCAAGTTATCAATTTTTTTTATTCATTTTGCACTAATATCTTTAGAAAAACCATGAATTAATCATTCTTGACCCTGCTCACCCCCAGGAATGAAATCTGGAGGTGTGAGGTCTGGGTGAATATGTTGGCTACTTGCTTGATTCAATTTCCAGGAAAAGTCAACTCATTAAAGAAAGAATTGGCAAAGGAAATTAACAAACTGCAAGGCATTTATTAACAACATGACTTCCTAGAATCTGGATGCTACTTTTGACCTACCTTATTTATTGAGATAAGGTAGAAATTCCATAAAAATTAGATATATTTTCATTTCTATAATGATGTTCACCCTGTAAAATGCCCATGAGCAACTTGAGGTAGTGGGTTATGGAGTAAGAGACACAGTTATGCAGAGAAGATAGCAGTTGACCCATGACCTGAACAGGTCAATATTGTCTTGATCAGCAAAACATCTTGGGAATCATTCCCACAAAGCAGTGGTTCATGAGTAGAAAGAACTTGAGTGAAACCAACATCTCATCATGGGAATAAGGGTTGTTCACTACAATGTGTATGACATGAATTATTTTAGCTTTGATGGTTAGAACTAGTGGAACTAAGGAAATAGCAATAGAGCAATAAGACACTTGCGACTTTTGGACTCTATCAATACTGGAATGTGATGACTGGGTACCTCCTGTATATAGTAATAGTATGTCTCTTTTTAATTTTTATGACATTCTACTTTTCATCACTTCTTGCAATTCCTTATATAAAGAAATGTATATTCTAATTTTTTAACATTCACTGCAAGACAATTTCTATTCTTACCAAGTGCTCTCCTGTTATTATTATCTTGTGCCAAGTTAAGTTAAACTTATTATGTATATACATTCAAGTTATCTACATGCATTCCAGAGTTCTAATTCTGATCTTTACAGCTAAGACCTGCTATGCCATTTACACAGGGGTGAACTTTTCTCATTTCCTTTGTATTCCATTAATAAGAAGAAAGTTCCCAAGAATCGCTGCTTTGTGGAACAAACTCCTGGCAGAACGCTTTTTCAACCAATCTAGGGTTACGGGTTAGGTACTCACTGCTCTGTCAAGATTTCCAAGGTATATGTTCTGACAAGCTATATGCCTTACTTCCACCAGCCCTTACCTTTGAAACTGGGACCCATCATGCCACATATATAAGTGTGAATCATCATCATTCCCTTCATTAGTAAGAAGGTAGTTCCATTCTGACAGCTTCTTCCTCAAAGTTTTGTGGCACAGAGTCCTGAAAAGGTGCTTCACCAACCACTACAATCTTAACTTCTTCAATTCTAAAATCAACTGATGTCTATCTTACATATCTGAATAATCTACAATTCTTAAGTTTATAAAACAAGCCCATTCAGTAACCCTCTGTCTTTTGTGGTTCTTGGGCTTTTTATTGGGCAAACAATTTCAGTAGGCTTATATTACACTAGGGAAAACTTAGTAAATATCAACATCTCTCAAATTTTGTGAGCATGTGTTATCATGAGATTTTTTAAGTAAATGTACTAACTGCCCGGATTTTATGGTGGCAAACACTTAATCATTACTTAATATAAAATATCGACTGATAGAATTGAACTTTCTTCTCACATACCCACCTGGATATTTCTCAAGCTTTGATCTATATTGGTTATTTAAATTACTTATATTTGGACTAATGTGCTCATCTTTGTTGTTGTTGTCACAGTGATTTAGTCATTGTGACCTTTGACCCACTTCAGCTGTCTGCTAAGTAACCTTCTGGGATTTTTATACTGAACCCTTTTATTTAATCTACAGGGATAGATTGTTCTCCTTCTGTAGTCCCTGTCTATGGGTTTGAGTTTGTACTACTCTGGCTAGGGATTGAACCCCTCCCACCATTACTGTGCCCCCAAATTCATGAACCAATGATTTAAATACACTAGGCTATTATTTTGTGGGACAATCGTGAACCTAAAACTTCAAGTCTTAAACCTAATGTTCATCTTGCCTGCCTGCTGATGCTACTCCTGCTGCATTTACACTTTATAGCCAAAAGGTTATGATAACAACAAAGATGAGGTCATTAATCCAAATGTAAACTCTTCATTGAAGGAATTATATATTTCTGTATAATATTATTGAATATTGGCATGTTATTTATTTTTAAAAACCACCTTTGTTTTCACAGATCTTAAAGAAATACAACACAGAGCAATGAACATGACAAACCATGTAAATGAACTTAACAACAGACTTGACTATGAACTCCGTTTAATTCAATATGCATACGAAGGTAAGTTAAATTTTGTAATCTCTTTGATTGTAATGGTTAGCAGTAAAATATTCTTTTCAGGTGTTTCAATTCAGCCATTCTGTTGTTTATTTTAATGTATTTACTTGTTTGTTAGATGACATGATTTCCAACAGCTGGCTTGTGAAGCATAACACCACAAGCCCACCATAGATGTAGCTGATATTCTTTTACAAGGTAGAGTTGATAGGCCTAATGCAAGAGTTGATAGGCCCAGTGCAAGGGTTGATAGGCCCAGTGCAAGAGTTGATAGGCCCAGTGCAAGGGTTGATAGGCGCAGTGCAAGAGTTGATAGGCCCAGTGCAAGGGTTGATAGGCCCAGTGCAAGGGTTGATAGGCCCAGTGCAAGAGTTGATAGGCCCAGTGCAAGGGTCTTATGGGGGCCTCCTGAATCTATGATACAGGTCCCCACTGAATCGGATGCTCTATTACATCCCAATTTTCATAAGATACTATTCATATAAAATACAAATTTTATTGCAACTTTATTATGTGCAATAATAGATCATGTACAATATAGATGAACACTTCAACTAGAAAATTTGAAAATAAATACAACGTATCTAAATACAAATTAATCACTCCATCTCAAATAAATCAATGTTTTGCTGTAATTTGTAATATATCATCTAGAGATTTTCTTGTTAAAAAATTGAAAAATTTAGCACATTCAACATTAAGGATAAATTTTTATATAGTGTTTTTTCAAGATTTAGTTGGAGCAAAACAAATTCAGATTTAGACAAAAAATAACCCCAAGTTATGTCAAATTCACAAAAATGCCAGCTATGCTTAGTTTAATTTGTAACATTTATGAATGGAGGTAAAAAAAGCAAATATTGATAAGATAGTGAGGGTCACAAAGTATTGCCCGGAGACCCAAATTTCCTCGCAGTAGATGCAGCTATTGATTCAATGTAGTTGCTCCACTTAAAGTCAGTTGAAAATATTAAGCCAAGAAGGTGCAGTGTGTTGCTCTCCAGGAGTCTAGTGTCAGCCATGCTGATGACAGGTAGAAAAGGTGTAGTATACCTTCTCCCGCTTGCTAATGTTTAATAACAGAGTAGACTGGACTTTTTTGCTTTGTTTGGCAAACAGTCTAGGAAAAGAACAACTCTGCACTCCAAACTGGTCAGAGCAGCAACATATAACCTGGTAAGACTGTGGTGCAATGCTCCTTTCAGTGTTGACATTGTTAACATATGTGATGATGCTGAAAATTTCTCAGCCTATTCAAGAAGCTGTCCAAAAATAAAAATGCAAATGTTTGGAAAATTTTTTTTTAATCATTTCACCCAAATCAAGGCGATAAGGCTGCTATGATGCAATAGGTTAAAGGTTGGAGTTAAAGAGAAGAATAGAAGTGAGGAGAAAGGACAATAAAAGAACAGCTTTCAGGAAAACAGAAGATGGTGTTTGACATTGCATTCAAATTTTTGATGATCATAAGTGTCAGGGAAGTAAGAAACCTGAAAAGAATTTCACAAGTGAGAAGTGTGAGAAAAGAAGCTATTAGAATAGAACTTACTGTGATATCTAGCTATTTCAATGGCAAAATGGAGAGACATTGTTGCCAATCTAGTAGTACATTTAAATTCATGCTGTTGAGGAATGAAGGAGGAAAGCTAATCACAATTGCCATGAAAATATTTATAAAAAAAGACAGAAGGAAGCCATATCACAGTGGTGGGAAAGTGAGTCAAGATGCCAGGTCAGGATTGATTACATTACAGACTCTTCTTTGAATTTTGTCTGGAATCTCAAGATATATAGCAGGGGGCACCAGAGCAGATACAGCAGCAATATTCGATGCATGGATGAATGGTAGATTTAGGTGGTTCTAATGAGAAAATTTTGTCAGACATGAAACACTAAACCAACTTGCCTAGCAGCAGACCTAACAATTGATTCAATATTATCACTCCACTTCATGTCAATGGAAAATGTCTTCCCAAGAGGGCACAATGATTTTTTCTCATGGAGGCAGAAAAGTTCTGTATGGTGATTAAATGATAGCAATTGGTTTGGAGGCATTAAAATTTACAAGCCAATCCTTGCCCCAGTTAACAACTGATTGGAAGTCATTTTTGAGAGCAGCTACAAGTTTTACTTTAGCTGACCTATCGGACTTACTACTTTTAGTCAAATTTTATTTTTGAGAAGTCAGACTAAGAACTTTTCAACATCTGGGAATACAGAACTTAAAGTATAAATATCTTTTAATCAATGACTATTTATTTTTAATAATGTTTATATTCAGAAATTAGACAAAGAACAAACACTTTTAATGATTTAGTATTATATGGCAGACTCCCAGGTCAGGAAATATGTAACAATATATCATAACCATCTGGGCTGATATACTGTAGCCAGTATTGAGAGTATAAGTAACTTATTCTTTAATTTGATCCAAGGTTGTGTTTAAACTTGTAACAGGTGTTAAAATACATAAAATAAATGTATCCTTGTGTATATATATATACATATATATATATATATATATATATATATATATATATATATATATATATATATATGTTTATATATATATATATATGTATATATGTATATATGTTTATATGTATATATATATATATATATATATATATATATATATATATATATATATAATAGCCCTATTTTGTTAGGAATACTTTCATTAATGCAGGAAATAAACAATCACCTTTTTGATTTGCAATGCATTTCTACTATAAAAATATTTCCAAGAGTTTTATAATAAAATACTTTCCAATGCATTTTATGCAAAAACATTTTCCATAAATTTATAGATTAAATCATTTGCAATGCATTTTTATAGCAAAATCATTTGCAAAGTATATCTATAATAAATTTTTGCAATGTATTTTTATGATAAAAATTACTTGCAATGTATTTTTATAAGATCATTTGCAATGCATTTAATGATAAAATCATTTACAATGTATTTTTATAATAAAATCATTTGCAATACATTTTATAATAAAATTGTTTACAATGCATTTTTATAATGAAACTATTGGCAATTTAATTTATAACAAAATTCATGCACATTCAGACACATATGCACATGAATATATTTTCACATGGCGATAAAATAATAATAATAATAATGACCAGTTACTCATTTCTAAGTATTCTTTCTGCTAGAGTGACTAATTAATCCCTGTTGCAGATACTTTCTCAGGCACATTTGCATCTCTTCAAAACCCACAAAGCAAACCTGTGATTTATACTGTAATTATGCAGAGCATCACTTAGTTATATACTCTGGCAGAGAGCATCTATGTGTACATCTCGGAGAGCATCAGCATTTCAACAATGTCAATCTACTCGCACCCTCAGTCACAGTGACTTGTGACTTTCTTGTAACATAACCATTAACAGCTTGTGAACCGTTTTGTCCACTAAATTTCACTCACAAACCTGTGGTAAGTTTTCAAGTTCTTCTCATTTGTTCTGCACATTGGAATCATGACTGCAGGCCTTTATTATTCAGAAATCTCTGCCATGGTAAGATACGAAACTAGATCTCATGGTGGGAATGCTAACCTTGAAACTTTTTTGCCACATGTTTATGTAAGCACACATGCCTTAGATGCTTGATTTGGCAACCTCTCTCAAGTAAGTGACCCTCTCAAATTAGCACCTTCCTCTTTTCCCTAATGAAACATAAAGTTAAACACCTCTCTTGAATAAGTAACCCAGGGCAACTACACAAATATTTGAGAAACAAAATATGTCAATGGAGTTGCAGAGAATGATGAAGAATGTTCATATTGAAGACTTTGAACAGTTTAACAGAATTATTTTTGATTTAAAAGTGATGGATTATCATTTTTTGTTATTTTAATCCAGCCCCATCAACTTCTTAAAGTTATATAAATAAAAGATGAAAAATGGCTATTTTTTTAAATAAGACCCTTCCCAGTTAAGCAACATTCTTGATTAAGCAACCCATTTTTAGCAACAAATTAAATTTTTTTTAAATAAAACTCTTCTCAATTTAGTAATCCTCTTGATTAAGCCCCTTTCAAATTAGATATTTTGATTAATATAAACTAGATATTTTAAATATAAAACCTTCTCAATTTAGTAATCCTCTTGATTAAGCAACCCATTTCAAATTACATTTTTTAGCAACCTTCTCGATTAAGTGACCCCTTCAAATTAGATATTTTAAATATAAAACCTTCTCAATTTAGTAATCCTCTTGATTAAGCACCCCTTTCAAATTAAATTTTTTAGCAACCTTCTCAATTAAGTGACCCATTCAAATTAGATATTTTAAATATAAACCATTCTCAATTTAGTAATCCCCTTGATTAAGCACCCCTTTCAAATTAAATTTTTTAGCAACCTTCTCGATTAAGTGACCTTTTCAAATTAGATATTTTAAATATAAGCCCTTCTCAATTTAGTAATCCTCTTGATTAAGCACCCTTTCAAATTACATTTTTTAAATAAGTACCACGGGCACTAAATTGAGCATTTATGATATATATCTATGTATTTTCACATATGTAAATGTACACACATATTAACAGATATAAACCCACACATGTGTATGCAAGCACACATACACACTCAACATATAAACAAGGTGAAAGGTAAGCTTATTTGTGTAATTCTAGTAAGTAACTTGAATTTGTTTGTTTATCATTTCTTATTGAAATCAAAACTGAAATATCTTTTGTTCCAAACAGACTTTATGATTTAGTTCCAAATAAGTCAATGCATCAATAAGTTCATAGCCTAAGGACGAAAAAAAGCATTTATTTTACACAAGTTATTTTATTTTCTATTTTACATAATAGTAAATAAATCCTCACTAAAATTAGCGGCACAGTTATGGCTACTTATTAGGTGTTCTGCAATGGAAGATCCCTATGTATTGGTCAGAATGTCTGAAGTAGTGTGCTTAGGATTGCAGATTTTCATTGGAACATGTTGCTTTATTCTGACATCCAGCCTTTGAGTGTGAACTCATTTACCATTCTTAGTGTTATATCTCGTGCAAGATATAATAAACAAAGTAACCCGAGTGTTGGTTTTCAATAATAGGTTTATAATCGGATGTAGGTGTGTCAAGTACAGAGACAGAGACGGGAGTATGCTAACCTCAATAGGTGTTAACAAATGAAGACTTTACGACAGTCCGCTGTGGTCGTACTTAATCGGCAACCAGTCCATCCATTATCATGAATGGGGAAGTTGGGTTATATCATCACAACACTTAGTAAGTCCCACTTGATTTACCACTTGAAAGTGTTGGAGGACATTTATATTTTGTCTTTGAAGCCTTCTCTGTGCAAAACAAAAGGATTTCATACTAGGCCTCCAACTAATTTCCATCTAAGCAATATTTCCCACCCCACTACATACTGTCCATCTCTTTTTAGTAATAATTCTTTAATAATTTATTAACCTTGATTTAACTCTGTTGAGCGAGGTTCGAAATTGGCTAGCTACCTGTTTTTTCAGTTTTACTTTTTATCTATTATCATCATGAGGGGTAATAAAAATAAATTTTGTCTTTTCATGGCAGTCATAAAATTTTGTACCACAAATTATATCTTTAAATATTTTAAGACAAGTTACAAATTGGATTTAATCAATAGGGAAACGAGTAAATGGAAGGGAATTCCACTGTCATGAAGAGCAAGAAAAGAAACTGTTAGATTAGAAGTGGCAGTTACATTTAACTATTTCAACAGTAAAAGGGTGGGACCTAGATACCAATCTAGTACCACACTTAAATTCATGTAGTAGAGGTACCAGGGTAAAAAGCTTGTCAGAGCAGTTGCCATGAAAATATTTGTAGAAACGACAGAGGGAGGTCACATCACATCTCTGGGAAAGTGACTGAAGTAGAGATGCCAAGTCAAGATCAGTTACATTGCAGATCCTTCTTTGAATTTTGTCAAGAACCTCGAGATAAACAGCAGGTGCACCAGACCAGATATGGCAACAGTATTCAATGCACAGCCGAATGATAGATTTGTAAAGGTACAAGATAGACTCTGACAAGAAAAACCTTCTGACACAACACAACCAACTTTCCTTGCAGTAGATGCAGCTATTGATTCAATGTAGTTGTTGTTCCACTTCAAGCCAGTTGTAAACATGAGGCTAAGAAGGCACTATAAGATGCCCTCCAGAAGTTGAGCATCAGCCATGCCAATGATGGGCAGAGAAGTTCTCTATGGTGGTTAAAAGAGAGCAATTTTGTTTTGGAGGCATTGAAATTTACAAGCCATTTCTTGCCCCAGTTAACCACTGATTGGAGGTCCTTTTCAAGAGCTGTGGCCAGGTTAACTTTGTCAGCTCTGACGGATTTGCTGTCGAGACAAGTGTAAATGGTAGTGTCATCTGCATAAATGTCTACTTAGGAACTGATAACATCAGGAAGATCATTGATGAAGATCAGAAACAGTGTAGGACCCAGGAGAAAGCCCTAGGGGACCCCTCCTTGTTTGTGTGAAGGGATCTGGAAGCAAACCCATTCAGAATGACCTTCATTTCCCGATTTGATAGGAATGATTGGATTAAGTTGATCATCTCGTAATACCATAGCCCTGAAGCTTACATAAAAGACCAGCATGTCAAAAAGTGTGCAAGACAATAAGAAACACTACCTGCCAAAAAAAAAGTGAAGTTTTGTTGAAATCAGTTGAAAAATGTAGGAAATCCGATCCCATATATAAATGAACACACACAAACAACCTGGGTTTTATAACTATAACTCGACATGAGTTGTCCCCCTTTCATTCTCGTGATGATGCCCCTTAATCGTGTTTTCAAATTGATTTCGTGCAAAAACAATTGTGTTTTTCCAATTTTTGGCGCTGTTAGAACCACCGCAAGGTAATTTTACGTAGTCCTGTGAAATTCTGTTGAAATCGGTTGAAAAATGTAGGAAATCCAATCCAATATATAAACGTACAGAGACACACACACACACACACACAATCTGCGTTTTATAATAAGTAAGATATTGTTTGTCAGAGAGTAGGTTGTGAGAGGTATGATGCTTAACCACATTGATTAAAACCTTGTATATCTTGATGAAAAGTGGTAGGATATATATATATATAACCTTTCAGCTGTCAGTGTGCCTCATACTAACTTCAAGTGAGTTGCCCAGAATAGAAACATCTAGAGATATTTGTACCAGAATGGTATCAGAAATTTTGAAATCAGTTGTATTGCCTGGCTAAGACAACAGCAAAAAGCATCAATAAGTATTCCTATGGCTATGTCCAAAGATCCTGGCTGTTAC
Source organism: Acanthosepion pharaonis (assembly GCA_903632075.3). NCBI lineage: Eukaryota > Metazoa > Mollusca > Cephalopoda > Sepiida > Sepiidae > Acanthosepion > Acanthosepion pharaonis. The sequence goes on along the minus strand of CAHIKZ030002334.1, from coordinate 866,897 downwards.
ACAATATGTAAACTTGTATGCAGGTCACTAATGGGACTGAAGTGTCACATACAACACAAACAAAAATTGAATGAGGTTGTTGGATCCTTGTACATCAAAATGGACAGAAGAATCATCATCATCATCATCATCATCATCATCATCATATATAAAAAACATATATAGAAATATTTACTTTAGACAATAGATATTTTTTCAGCATAATCTACTTACTTGTCAATGCACAAAAGACCTAACCCAATACAAATTTCAAATCAAATTCAACCTATGTAGTGTATAACTGAACCTAGTTAAAGGATAGCAACTAGGCCCAGACTATATTGAGGAATTAGTGGAGAGAAAAGGGGGGACAATCAACATCCGAGTAGCAAAAAAAAAAATAACCAAGACACTATCAGTCTCACTAGCTCCCTGAATCAACAAACATGGATCACTAATCAAAACCATCTATGTTCATCCTAAACTATACAACCAAATACTACAGCTTATAACAGTGTCAGGCTATGGACTTATTGATTCATCCTTATATTTATTTTAATTTGTATTTCCTTTTTTGTGTTTTTTGTTTATGATAAACCATTTTCATTTTGTTTTAAATTTCTTTTTTTGTTGTTGACTTATTCTGTGCAGTTTAATGACTACATTTTCCCCACTTTTAACTTGTTTTTAAAATATATATTAGATTATATATTGTTTAAATTATTATGATTGATATTGATTTTGCAAATATATATTGTATTATATATTGTTATTTAAAATTATTATTGTTGCAGTTGTTTATTTAAAATATGAGGGTGAGTCAAAAAGTGATGCATTTTTTTAATATATAAGAAATATGGAACACAATCAAACATACCATATACTAATATATATCTATACATCACAGACTCACATCCCTAGTTCTCAATAACTTTTTCAATGGCAGTGCTCCACCTAAGAATGGGAACATGTATATTGGTTTTGTCAAACTCATCTGGCTGTTGATGCAGCTAATTCCTTGCAGCCATTTTCACTTCTTCATTACCAATTTACTTAGCATGCTCAGATTTCCATCTCATTAGTCCAATAAAAGAAACACTGAGGATCAAGCTTTATGGTGGTGATGAAAAAGTAAAAACTGCAGTAAAGAATTGGCTACATCATCAGCCAACTGTGTTTTACAAAGCTGAGGTACATGCCCTCATTCATAGGTTGAACACTACCATTGAAAAAGGTGGGAGGGGAAACTGTGATGTATAGGTATATCTTGATGTATGTTATACATGATTGTGTTGTTTATTTCTTATATAATAAAATAAATTGCATTAATTTTTGATTCACCTTCATATATATTATATGTTTGTGTTATTTAAAATTATTATTGTTGCTGTTTTTCTAATATATATTTTGATATATATATATAATAATAATAATGGACTCTCCTGTCGGTTTCGGACGATGAGGATCTGCCAGCTTATCGATTCAGTTATGAAAGTTTATGCAAGAATCTTAAGTAGTATATATTAATATATATATATATATATATATATATATATATATATATATATATATATGAATTAAAGATCTAATGCAGACCAAATATGGATCAGAATCTGACAGGATGATAACATAAAAAACAAATATGAAACATTTACCAATCTAACATGCTTGACTTTTATTAAAGCTTTGAGAGAAAACAGACAAAAATTGAGAGAAGACAAGCAAAAAAGACAGAATTTTTGGTATTTTCAATTTTGTTTGGATCAATTCTAATTGGTCAGTATATAAAAAAACATTAAAATCATAGATAATTCTACACGTATGTAAGTTTGTAAAAATGATGTCTAAGTGTGCATCAAATGATGTGCATTTATAATTATGTATGTATGCCTGTCTAATAGGAGGAGTTCTAATGTCTTCACATCAGCCAGTGCAGTGGGGTGGCATTCCACTTGAAACTGGGACTATACTTTTTTTATACATGTACTCTTTGTATTTTCTCATTGAAGAATTATGTTCTTTTTATTTAGTGGTATTAGTAAAATCAAACTTCTGGCCAGCATCGATTTTGTGTAATACGAGAGAATTAGAATGTTTGTCTAAATGGAAGTCTCTCTTATGTTCATAGACCCACGTTTTTAGATCATGTGAGGTCTCCCCAGATAAACATTTTTGGCATTGTAAACAATTTATTTGGTAAATTCCGGCATTTGGATTGGTGTTGGGTTTTATTTTTCTTCCTAATTATATCTCTGATTTTCTTGGAAATGGTGGTAACAGTCCTAGTATTAGGGATGACTAATTTGTTTATGAGTTTAGTAGAAAAAATGTTAGAGGGCAGGATTATGAATTTTGTGTAATTTTTGTTAGAAGTGTTATGAGTGGTGTCTGTTTTTTTTGGTTTTTTTTTGATTTAGTGGATCTTGTAAGCTTGTTTTTTAGCATTAAGTACAATGTGACATGAGTAGTGAAGAAGTCTGAATGTTTTCTCAATATATTTCTCTTCTTCATTTAGATATAATGGACTACATATCCTAAGAGCCCTGAGGTAGAATCCTCTGATTTGACCAGATTTTATTCTTTGATTGTAATGGGAATTAATTAGATCATTTTGTTAGTGGGTTTACATTAAACTTTAAAATCTAATTTCTTATTGCTGTGATCCAAACAAAATTGAAAATACCAAAGTTTTGTCTTTTTATCTGTTTTTTCTCAATCTCTGATGAAGCTTTAATAAAAGTGAAACATGTTATGATTATAAACGTTTCCTATTTGTTATTTATCAATAATATATATATATATATATATATATATATATATATATATATATATATATAAAAAGAAAGAACAGTAAGATATATAATCCGGTGTTCTTATAGATATTTTTATTTTTACAAAATAGTACTCAATGTAAATTTACAGAGCATTAATATTATAAATTAATTGATTTAAAATATGTTTTTTTTCGCTACACAGTTCTAACCATGTTTCAAAAATGGAAGCTAAATATATATATATATATATATATTTAGGCAGCATATCTTCATTGAATAATATAGACATATTGTTTCTATTTTTATACTGATCCTTTCCAGTTGTCTAGTCATCAAGGAAGGTGCTGTGTTTTTTTTTTTCTAATGCAAGTACTTCCAATCTTTTCCAAGATCATCTTTAGGGGTAAATTGAAAATTTTAATGGATAAATTGAAAATTTTAATGGAGAAATTGAAAATTTTAATGGATAAATTGAAAATTTTAATGGATAAATTGAAAATTTTAAAATAATTGCAGAGCGCTTTTGTGTGTGTTTAAAAAAATCACCATTACAATAGAATCCAGACTTTATCATCGTTATAATAAGTTTGTCTTTGTAATTTAACCCTGTAGATGATCTTGGAAAAGATCAAAAGTACTTGGGTTCAAAAAAACTATGGCACCTTCCTTAATGAATTTCATCTTAACATCAAGAAACTGATTAGACAACTAGAAAGGATCAAAATCAAAATAAATAGACACAATATGTCTGTATTATTCAATGAAACATGTTTGAATATATATATAATATATATATAATATATATATATATGGTGGTAACAGTCCTATATATATATATATATATATATGAATGAGATTATAATATACATTTTTATATATCAAGAACAATATTGGAGAAAAATATATGACAAAGTGTAAAAAGTTTTCTCATGATGCATTTCATCCTTTAGTAATTCATCAAACTGAATTTGTTATAATTTTTTTTTCTCTAAATTAAAAAAAAATTTAATCTATATTGAAAAAATTAATTTTCAATTCCCAGCATCCCTTGTTCATGCACTTGTGTAGTTGCACCAACATAGAAAATTTAGTCCGATGAAGTCCTAAGGAAAGAAACACATCATCAGAAAACTTTTTCCATTTTATCATTCTTTTTTTCACCTATATATATATATATATATATATATATATATATATATATATATTACTTTATCCTAGACTATGATATATTATTTTCTTACATTTTAAAGGATAATTTTTTCTTCCTTTTTGTTTGATTTTTTGAAAATTTCTCTTTGCTGACTCATTCAAATCAAATCAAATCAGAGGATGCAAAGATTCATACAGTTTTTTATTTTTTCCTTCTATTTTAATTTTTTTTTCTTGTTCACAATTACTAACTGTTTTTCCTACAGATTCCAAGACCAAACAAGGCAGGAGTAAGTTCCCTGAATTTGTCTACTTCTGTCATGTCAAACACATTAGTCTGCTGCATGCACATACATAAATAGCTTTGCCTTATCTTTCTTGGTGATTTCGTCTTACATTTTTTCCTGGGCCAGGGATTTACAAAATCCTTTACTAAAATATATCTCTTTGAATTTAAAAACACAAACACTTATGTGGCCCCAGTAATCAAAATCATTCACTTTGTTCATTTTTACCTAACCCTGACAATTTGCTAAATTCGTAATTTACCATCTCAAATCTAAAGATGAATAAAAGTTAATATATACACATTAGTGTATATATATATATATATATATATATATATTATTTGTGCGTTTAGGCAGCAATCCTTCTTTCATGCATGTTTCATTGAATATGACAGACAAGGCGCTTTGATTTAGTTTTTATACAATTTCTCATGTGATCTTATAATTTTTTTCATTTTGGTAGATCAGTTATATAAAAACTGTACAATTGTTCTTTCTTTTTGAGCACTTTTGGCTATACATTTAGTCATTTTCAAGGTTGAAATATATTAACTGTTAACAAGAAATAGATTGCTGTATGTATGTATTTATATAATGTTTTCATTTTCAAAACATGGTCAAGACATTATGTCCATATCCATAGTTGATATTATTATCAACACCAGTAGACAATAGCAAAAAAAATAGACTAATTATTTATTACAAAAAATTTAAAACCACTAACCTTATAGTTAAAAATGATAATTCACCTTTTAGAACAAAATTAAATTGAACAAATATTATTTATGAATTTAAATGTCTATTAAGGAATTGTATTCCTAATCAATCAAAATTCATAAACAATTATATAGGCCGCACTACAGCATGTTTGACAAGAAGACTCACACTACATCTTCCTGATCATAGTTCAATTAGGTCTCATTTAAATAATCATGGAGACCTACTGGACCCTATTTGTAACATACTTGTTGATAACACAAATATAATAGCATCATCTACATGTAACAAAAGACTAAAAATAATGGAAGACTTATTAATAAAAACAAAAAAACAACACTCAATAATATCAACTATGAACATGGACACAATGTCTTGACCGTGTTTTGAAAATGAAAACATTATATAAATGCACACATACAACAAACTATTTCTTGTTAACAATTAATATATTTCAACCTTGAAAATGGCTAAATGTATAGCCAAAAGCACTCAGAAAGAAAGAACAATTGGATAGTTTTTATATAATTTATCTACTGAAATGAAAAAATTATAAGATCACATGAGAAAAATTGTATAAAAAAAAATCAAATCAAAGCAATTCTTGTCTGCATATATATATATAATATATATATATATATATATATATATATATATATATATATAATATTAATAAGAATTAATATATTAGTATTTATTTTAGTACACTGTAAATATCATTCAGACAACTGAACCCCTTCTTTGTTAAAAGACACTGCAAATATCATTCAAACAATTGAATCCCTTCCTCATTACATTTCAAATATCATTCAGCCAACTGAACCTCTTATACATTAAAAGACATTACAAATATCATTCAGACAATATATATAAACTGACTAATATATGCTCTTTAAAGTGTTGGAAATTATGGGTAATATTTAAGATAAGCAAGTATCTATTTTACTGCATGTTCAGGCAAAGTGATGTTTCCTTTTTTTTTCTTTTTTTGTTTCTCAAATCCTTTGTCTTTTCATGATTCTTTCACTTTTCTTTTTTGTTTTCTTTTTTCTGGGTTCTATGCATGTCTTGAGTTTTTGCTTCATCAATTATCTGTACTTTCTGAAAATATTGTTTCCCCAAATTTTTTCTTCACTGCCATCTATATTTTCAGTGGTCAAATATTATCATATTGCAAAAAGGGATTTTATTTTTTTAATACAAGTATTTTTTGCATTATTGGGAAGTATTATGGTAGCAATAAGAAAGAGCTAACAATTGTTTGAACTATCTAACAAAAAAAAACAACATATTGAATGATTTTAACAATGCAGAAAAATAACATTAAAGAAATTAATTATAATCTAGAAACAAATGTCAACATTTTGGGAGTGTTTATTCTGTCACCAAATTTCTTTTATTTTTTATCTTCAATTTTTTAACTAATTGTTCACCTAATACAAGAGTCACTCATGGTACATGGTTAGTAAAAGATGTTGCTGCATGCATGGACAGTGTAAGGGTCTTGTGTAACCCATGATATGTGACCCCAACTATACTACATCTCAATTTTTATAAAGTAGTATTCATAGAAAATAAAAATTTTATTGTAATCTAATTATCCACAATAATGGATCATATGCAACATAGACAAACAATTCAACAAGAAAAACTGAAAATAAATACAGTGTATCTGCATTTGTAATAGTCATGTTTGTCTTTCAGTGGCTTAGTATTCATCTAAGGTTTAACATTACTATAGAGAGTAACAGTGTCAGTTTTACAGATAGTTTTCCTGGACCATATTCACTGACATGCATGTTATGCTCTGAAGGTGATGTAAAAAGTCAAATGCATAATTTATCATGTAATGCCATCTACACCATGACTGCCATCCAACATTCCAATGGCAAGTGATTTAAACTTGATGTGGGTAATTTCACTGAATAAAATCTAAATACAAACTAGAGACATGTCATAATAGATCATTCCATCTTAAATAAATCAATAATATTTTACAACAATTTTTAACATCAACTTGAGATTTTTTTTGTTAAAAAAATGAAGAATCTTAACACATTGAACATTATGGATAAAAATAGCTTTTTTTTTTCCTGGTGCCCTGGCCATATAAATTTAAGCGTGCTACTTGACTGGCATCTAGCTCCCACCTTTTACTGTTGAAATAGTTGGGAGTGTCTATTCTGTCATCTAATGTTTCGTATTTTTCATTAATTTTTCACCCAATCAAGAGTCACTCAAGATAGAGCGTTAGTAAAAGAGGTTATTGTATGAACATAAGAGAAGGTTGTAAGAACGGTAAATTATGAGGATATGTAGAAAAAGATAACTGTAAACTCTAGACTTGAAAAGGTTAAGATCATAGCATCCTCTTGGGAGTCTGTTCCAGAAAGTAACGTTTCTTAGTGTAGAAGGGAAATGGCTCACTTCTTGGAACAAAACAGGCTTGTATTTGTCTTACAGGCAAAGTACATGACAGAAAACATGGCTGATCCAAAAGCTACAATTTAAGAACAACTTATAGCTCAGAGAGTTTGCAAGATGAATTTGTGGCTTATGCAAATTTCCAAGCCTCAGCCACTCAATAAAATAAGTATGAATGAGAGAACATCAGAAGGGCAGCAGAGGTCGATGAGTTGGGTGGTTGTGCTTTGTGTGTGTGGAGTTTTGTGGTAGACTCATCAGTCGTGATTGAAAAGAAAACAGAGTACAAAACAAGCTGTACCTTTTTTTGCTACACTTTGGAAGAAGCTGTCTGAATGGAACTTCTTTCTTACTAATGGAATATGAAAATAATTGGGATGCTTCATTTCAGTGTAAATGGTATAAGTCTTAGCTGTAAAGGTCTGAACTGATTAAACTAATGTATGTAGTTTGTCAGTACATTTGAGTTCATTATATTCACTTATGCACAAATATCCTGAGAAAGGTAAGAACCTACTTAATCTCCCCCAAGCTATGGGTTAATCAGAAGAATTTGTATCAGTAAATCATTATTGTTCTTACAATCTAAAAATATTTTCTGGCTTTAAATAACCCACACAAGGTTGATAAGCCATAAAAAATTAAATCAATCAAGATGGCATAAATGATTTTGAACTAAAGGTTGGAAAGTACCAGATATACCAATAATGCACTATTTTTTACTTAATCTAAAAGGAAGAGGGTTTATTGTCCCAGCCTTTTATTTTTCCTGAATAGTGCCACATAGTGGACATCTCAGCAGACAAGCTAGGACAATCTACTTTTTTATATTAATGTTCACACTGTGCAAGGCCAAAAAGCCACTCAAGATGGAGGATTACAGTGTGGTGTAGTATAAGCATAAGAAAGGACAAGAAAGGAAGTTAATAGGGCTATGTAAGAAAGATAAGTTATCTGTGGATTTGAAGAGGTCAACCTTGTAGTGATTTATCTTAGGATGCTCACATCATTAATGGATGGAAGAAAAATTTTTTGAATTTTTAATAAAGAGGGTGGTTAGATTAAGGATGTCTTTGGTGGATTTATCCCCCAAAAGAAATAATCTTTCACATCTGTCTATTTAAAACTCTATTTTCCAATTAGTCTATTGGTTGAGGTACCTGTATATGTGTCCAAGCAATTTGGGATATTTATAATATTGTGTAGGGATATAAAAAATCAATTATCTCCCTTTGTTTGAAATGGAGTCACATGACAGCAACTTTGTGACATTACTTCATTGAGTGATAACAGTGGTCACTTCTTTAGTCAGTTTCCAGGAATCAAACCAAGTAGTTGCCTCACTCGAGCTTCTACCCAGGGCAACCAGCTGCTTACATGACCATAGCTCCATTTTCCTATGGAAATATATCTTCACCAGATATAGAAATTATCTGTAGCTCACCTTTCGCAAATTGAGAAAATCACATGACTCATCATTTCTGTGTTTGAAGGGAATCCAGCTCACTTGACTCTGGAGTCATAAATATGGCTTCTCCAGAAACACAGAATAATCTCTGGCAGACCCAATTCCCATTGGTAATTATTACAAAGTAAGACCATATCCTTTTGCTTCTTTTCCACACTGCTTGTTACATTGACATGTGTTATAGTTTCTCCGTGTATATAATTTTGTGTGTGACTTAGCAGCATTAAATACACTCTAAAAACAAAGCTTGTTTGTCATTCCTTTTCTTCCAGTTATTCTGTTCTGTCCATGAAATAAGGTGTTATTATATCATATATATAATAATGCACATAATGAGGAAATACAAGTGGGAGAATATTCATTTCTTTCATAGCTCATTTATTAATTGTATAAAAATTGAGAAAAACTTGCAGTCATACAAAATAATGAAAAAGATATGAATCAGAAAAATTTTAATATTAAGGACCTTTTTGCAATATGACAACAATCAAGTATTGAACCTTTTTTCTTCTTTTTTTCCAGACTTTTATATCTATTTCTCTTTTTCTTTTAATTGCTTTTATTTTTCTGCATTAAAAAAAGAAATCCTCTAAATTTCAAGCAATGCCTATATTCCATATAGGATGTTTATGTGAATTTTGACATTGCTTTTTATTAGAAAAAATAAAGGAAGTAACAAAGGCATTTCACTGATGTATAAAAGAGTATGAAAATAGACTGTTTAATTATTGCAATAAAGACAGACATATTAAAAATGTAAGGGGGAAATGAAAAGCAAAGAGAAAGAAAGAAAATATAATTACTGTAGAGACTTAAATTGGAAAAGAAATAAATATTAAAATATTTAGTTGAAAATTGAATAAAAATAAAATAAATGAAAATTAAAAAATAAATATAATATAAAAATAATTGAAAAGTGAAAAAAAAGCAAATAACAAAATGAAAATAAAATAAATGAAAATTGGAAAAATAAATAGAAAATAAAATAAATTACTGAAAAATTTAAAAAATAAAAATAAAAAATATAAGAATAAAATACTGGAAAATTTTAAAAATAAAAATATATGAAAAGTAAAAAAATGCATAAAAATAAAATAAATGAAAAAAAAATACATAAAAATAAAAAGTAATACATTGTTTAGTTTAATTAAATTTAAATAAATTGCCGCCTTTTATGATACATACATAAATTTACACACACATATAGATGCACGATCGTGTAATGTTTACCAGCTCAGATTGGGGAATCAGAGAGCCAAGGTTGAATTCCAGTCAAGTTCATTATATTCACTTACATGCTAATATCTGAATAAAAAGTATGAATCCATCCCTTCTCCCCACAGCTGTGTCCTGTAGCCTTGGGTGGCAACCAGTCTAGGAGAATTTAAAATTAAATCTCTTTACTTATATTGATACTCATTTTGATGTAAACTTTAATGTTTGCTGTATTTTCTCCTTCACTTTTCCCTTCCCTTTTTATATAATTTAAAAATTTTTTATTGAATTGACTTATAATAAAATTTATTAATAAAACTGTGATTAATCTGAAAAAGTTTCTTCTCAAAATGAAATTAATATTTTTTTCCCGCCATTTTCTCATTCATTTGCCCACATAGTTTTTTATGCTCATTTAAATGTCTGCACAACTGTTGGTGAACCTTGCTACTCCAGTTTTCCTGTCTTCCTTTTCCCCCTTTCTTTAAAATTCTTCACTCTCCTTCCCTCCCATACACACCCTCGTTCACCTTTTCCACTCTTTATTGTGTGTTATTCATATGCCTGTGCTTCCAAATACAATTCAAAGAATGTTTTTGTTCTACACATGTTTGTTTTTTCTTTATTTCATTTTTGTCAATTTTTTGATTTCACAAATAAGATATTAATCATGATTTTTGTTTTATTTATTCATATATATATATATAACATGGATCCACTGGTTTGGTATTTGTTTCAATTTGTGTGTTCAATATAATTGCTTTTTTCATATCATTTCAAATATTAAATCTGTTTCTTTCAAAAGTAGTTGTTGCAAAATTTTTTTTCTTTCATAAATAGTCAATTTTTATACATTCTCATTATATATATATATATATATATATATATATATATATATATATATATATATATATACATGGATTCACTGGTTTGGTACTTGTTTCAATTTGCATGTTCAACATAATTGCTTTTGTCATATCATTTCAAATATTAAATCTGTTTCTTTCAAAAGTTGTTGCAAAATTTTTTTTCTTTCATAAATAGTCAAATACATTTTTTTATATATATATATATATATATATATATATATATAACATGGATTCACTGGTTTGGTACTTGTTTCAATTTGCATGTTCAATTAATTGCTTTGTCATATCATTTCAAATATTAAATCTGTTTCTTTCAAAAGTATAAATTTTTTTTCTTTCATAAATATATATTTATATATATATATATATATATATATATATATATATATATATATATATATAGTATAAAAGGAACATTGAAGTCAACACTCAGAGGTTACAGACCATTTCATGCTAGACATAATCATCAGGGCTGATGATTGCGTCTAGCATGAAATCTTAGTTGCTTCTGAGTGTTGACTCCAATGTTCACTTTTATATTTATATTTACATACACTCTATCATCTATATTGAGCTCTTTGTCCCATAAATATAGCCCATCTTAAAACTATATATCTTTATATATATATATATATATATATATATATATATATATATATATATATATATATATATATTACTTTTTATGGATACAAACTAAACTCACAAAGTGTAGATAGGTCATAATCTAATACTGTATATGCTTCCCAGAAACATAACCCTCTTTCAGATTAGGTCAAACAAGTTGAGTTGATATTGTTTTATTTATTAGATTTTGTACACCTATATTTGTATCTATCAATCAGTCAATCTTGAACAATTTTAGTAATGCTGTGACAAAAGCAACAATGATAAGTCCTTGTCAATGTTTAACTCAAAAGCAACAATAATAAGTCCTTGTCAATGTTTAACTCAAAAGCAACAATGATAAGTCCTTGTCAATGTTTAACTCAAAAGCAAATAATGATTAGTCCTTGTCAATATTTTAACTCAAAAGCAACAATGATAAGTCCTTGTCAATGTTTAACTCAAAAGCAACAATGATTAGTCCTTGTCAATGTTTAACTCAAAAGCAACAATGATTAGTCCTTGTCAATGTTTAACTCAAAAGCAACAATGATTAGTCCTTGTCAATGTTTAACTCAAAAAACAACAATGATTAGTCCTTGTCAATGTTTAACTCAAAAAATAAGTCAACAATGATAAGTCCTTGTCAATGTTTAACTCAAAAGCAACAATGATTAGTCCTTGTCAATGTTTAACTCAAAAGCAACAATGATTAGTCCTTGTCAATGTTTAACTCAAAAGCAACAATGATTAGTCCTTGTCAATGTTTAACTCAAAAGCAACAATGATAAGTCCTTGTCAATGTTTAACTCAAAAGCAACAATGATAAGTCCTTGTCAATGTTTAACTCAAAAGCAACAATGATAAGTCCTTGTCAATGTTTAACTCAAAAGCAACAATGATAAGTCCTTGTCAATGTTTAACTCAAAAAGCAACAATGATTAGTCCTTGTCAATGTTTAACTCAAAAGCAACAATGATTAGTCCTTGTCAATGTTTAACTCAAAAGCAACAATGATAAGTCCTTGTCAATGTTTAACTCAAAAGCAACAATGATTAGTCCTTGTCAATGTTTAACTCAAAAGCAACAATGATTAGTCCTTGTCAATGTTTAACTCAAAAACCCGCAACAATGATAAGTCCTTGTCAATGTTTAACTCAAAAGCAACAATGATAAGTCCTTGTCAATGTTTAACTCAAAAGCAACAATGATTAGTCCTTGTCAATGTTTAACTCAAAAGCAACAATGATAAGTCCTTGTCAATGTTTAACTCAAAAGCAACAATGATTAGTCCTTGTCAATGTTTAACTCAAAAGTAACAATGATAAGTCCTTGTCAATGTTTAACTCAAAAGCAACAATGATTAGTCCTTGTCAATGTTTAACTCAAAAGCAACAATGATAAGTCCTTGTCAATGTTTAACTCAAAAGCAACAATGATTAGTCCTTGTCAATGTTTAACTCAAAAGCAACAATGATTAGTCCTTGTCAATGTTTAACTCAAAAGCAACAATGATTAGTCCTTGTCAATGTTTAACTTTGCAAAAACAGTAATTAGAAGTGTGGTATATATGTATGATTTTACATATATATACATATATGTAAATTTATAAAAGTTAATTCCATATTATCAACATCATTATTATTTTGTTATCATAGTTTTTCAGTTTGTCATTAATACCAGGGTGTGCTGAAAAGTTCCTGATCCAAGCAAGAAGAAAGACAAGATTCCTTTAAATCTTATATACTGTTCCACATATTCACACTGCAGTTCAATCATTTTTCAAGTATCTTCAACCTGCATCCTCTTGGTTTCTGTCTAAACTGATGCCTTCTTTTTTTCCAATATGTTCAGATCATTTTGTTTAAGTTCATATTTCAAGTGAAAACTTGGAAATTTTCCAACATTTTATTGAACTTTAACCTCTTCCTGCCAGCTATGGGTTAAATAATAGAAATTATATCTAAAAAAAAAATTTTATTCAAAAAAAATTTTTAATACAATATTCCCTCTCAAAAAAAAAGAATTATTCTTACAATGCTTGAAATAACTAACAAATTTTTGATAGTAAAAGACAAATCACTCAATGAAAATTTACACTTTCCAGTATTAAAGTTTACTCGTTAGAAATGGCATCATGACACTTTCCACTGACAAAAAAAATAAAAATATTACATTGATAAAGCCCTTCGTAAAGTGTGGGCTGTACTTGTCAGAACAAATTTTTGTATTTCTTTGAGGCATGGACTTCCAGCAGCAGCAGCAGCAGCAGGAGGAGGAGGATTATTATTATTATTATTATTATTATTATTATTATTTTCTTCTTCTTCATCATCATCTTTTATGAACCTTTATTGAAGCCTTTTTTGCAATTCTTTACAATTAATTGTTATTAACATTATATTGTTGGAATGATTTCCTGGAATATTGTTGAGTTATAAGATAGTCACAGCAATCAGAAATATCTTCGTTTTTCCCAAAAATATATTTCTTTCCATATTACTATTGAATATTAGCACTTAGTTTACACTCAGTTTGAAAGTTGGGATTTTACACGATAAATAATATCACAAAATATTTTATTCCAAATTGTTACCTTTTTTGAGGAAATGAGTTTAAAGATTATGTTTAGGTTCAAAATTGTAATGCTGGAATTTCTCTGATCACTGGAAAGAAATTCCAGCCTTATAAAATGTATAATTTACTGAAGCTTTACAAATTGTATATGGACAAGATGCATGGCACAAGCACAATATTACTAAATCATTGTGTCATCAAATAAGAAGACCTTCATTTGCTTCAAAGGGGAGTTATACTGAACAATTTTTAGTTATATTATGATATAATGTTATACAGTGCAGTAATTTTTGGTGTAGTATGATTTTCAATAAACAATACAAATTTAAAACATTTTGTCTTAGAATTTGTACCCAGCAGCATTATGGTATTATATACACTTTTATCTATTTTTTGTTTTTATTAATTATGTTCTAACAAATCTTATTCATTGAGTAGCCTTTTTTTGCAATTCTTTACAATTTTTTTTTTACTTATCAAAGGTATTTCTGTACATTTTTCTGACAATGTTTAAAAGTAAATGCTCAAAAATTGGTAAAATCTATGGATCTAAGTTTTGGTGTCAGTACTTAACACATCAAACTCCAGCTTTTAGAATGAGTGCAATGTTGATTTTCTAAAAAGTGAAAATCAATCTGCCCAATTGATAAGGGGCACTTTGACATGGTGTAATGGTTAGCAAGCTTGCCTCACTAGATCAATTGAGTAGTGAGTTCCATTCTCACTGGGTGCTCCACACTTTCAGCCTTGTGTCACATATAAGCTATGCTTAGAAATCATTTTTGGGCACTTTAATGTAGTATAAAGGTTAGCAACCTTGTTTCACTAGAACTAGAGTTTGATCATCACTAGGTGCCCCATATATTCTGCCTTGTGCTACAAGTAAGCCACGCTTAGAAAATCACAATACTATTACAATCCAGACCATGAATATTGAGAAAAAAATGATTAAATTTTATAATAGTTAACAGGCAGTCCAGTTTGCTATATAAATTCATTGTAAATTCATCCCCCCTATGAAACCCAAAACAGAAGACCAAACGACATGTTTTAAAAAATATATTTTTTTAAATTTATAATCTGGATAGTAATATATGCAAAAGAACTCCAGATTATGAATTTCAAAAATGTTATTTATCCAGAAAAAATCATAGGTATGTACATATTTTTTTTTTACTTTTCGGGGGTGGGGGGGATTTATAATTAATTTATACACTAAATTGGACACCTTCACCATTTATTTTATGCTAAAAATGTTTGAAACACTGAAATTTTTCTGTCTATGCATAATTATAACCAACATTTGTGTTCTTATATTTACCCTCCCCTCCCCTTCCTAAATATGTGTAATTCCATCAACAAAAACCTTACTTAATTTAACTAATATATATATATATATATATATATAGGATTGGTGTATACGGAATAAATTCCAATAACCATCAATTACTATTGTTAAAAGAGTGCTCAATACAGAGTAGAGCAAATATAATTATTTATTTAAAAATTATAACATAAATATGTTATAAAATCACTACAAAAATAGCCATTTTGTTTCAACACCTCTGGTGTCTTATCAGGTGATGATCTTGCATGTAGAATATTTTTATTCTACATTCAACATCATTTCTGATTTAAACTAACTGATTTAAAAATATGTTTTTTTTCTTAAACCATATTTTTAAATCGGTTAATTTATAATATATATATATATATATATATATATATATATATATATAAAAGTGGACACTGAGGTCAACAACAAATGGCAGCAGTTTTTCATGCTTTCTAGTTTGAAGCTTTTGACATGCATGAGTTTTCATCATCAGGGGAGTGAGTGAGAAAATAAAATAAAGTGGATTTTAAGAAGTAGATGGTGTCCTTATTTTTGGAAAACTTAATCGAATGCAGCTTGAAGCAGCAACTCTCATGTGACACCAATAATATTATAAATCTGTTTGTCTCACCCTTAGTTACTTAACACGACCATTACACCTTGCCAATACTTCATAAATAATGGATTATTCCATGTTGATCATTTGAAAAGCCAGAAGAGACATAACAGTGACACTACTTGGTTTCAATGAGAAGATGAAAGAAAGAGGAGAGATAGAAGAGGCAATAACACTCTCATCTGTGTAATGTCTGTTTCAGTGAAATGGAAAAAGTTGTCAGTTTCAAATCTTTTCATTGGTACCTCTTCATTTATAATTGTTATTACAATATTTTGTTAAAGTTGTTATGCCCAAATATTTAATGATCCTACAGGAGAATTTCTATGGATATTCTATTTTTGTAAAACTTGCCATGATATTATTCAATCATAAACTGAAGATTCCAGATTAATTAGAAAATTCAAATCAAAAAACTGCAAAATTTCTAGTATATTCTAGCATATAATAATGCTTTTAGGATAGTAAACAATGTGTTTAGAGTAACGGTTTTTATATGTATTCAAGAATGTGGGTCTCGTGCTACAATTATTTTAATTTATAGATGGTTGCTTATGTTAGATGTAAATGACTTCTATAATCTTTAGTGTTTTATTAAAATTTGATTTATGACGTTTACTAAAATTATTAGAAAGGCACTGTTTATTATTATTGTAATTCTTGTGGTATATTAGAAATGGTTGGTTGATTGTTTTCAGTATATCAACATCTATAGGTAATTTACAGGGCAAAATCTAAATATTTTGTGTACAGATTTTAGTTTATTTTTGGTGATAATAATGATTTAGTGATACAAGTTTTACTAATTAACCAATAGCTGGTGAGGGAAGAGGTGGATTCATACCTTTCCCAAATGAATATAATAAACCCAAATGGAATTGAAGCTTGGCCCTCTGATAGCAATTCTGAGCTATTATCCATTACGCCACTTACATAACCAAGCTTACAACACCTGATATTCACAAGAAGTTACCCATCTAGATTCTGACTTGGCTCAACCTTGCTTAACTTCGCTGATCATACAGGAACCAGTGTTTCAACTTGATGTAACCATAAGTCAGAAGTTCCTAAATGGTGTGGTGCACCTGATAAGTGCTATAGAAGCGGGTGGGGTAGAATGATTGAAAGACAAAGATTTAGAGTTTCAAAAAATTCATGTTATATGTCAAAAATAAATATGATTTCAAAATTTAAAATATTATGGATTACTTGTAATTGCATGCTTGACTCTCAGTATAAATAGTTATAAATAATTATTGAGCAATTTTATCATTGTGATATTTTTACATGATATCAAGTATTAAGAATATAGTAACTAGGATTTGCAAATTGAAGAAAAGAGTTATCATTGCTAATGTTCTGACTTCAACTCCACAGTCATCTCCCTTTAACCTTTTCTCTGGACCTTCTTTGCTATAGAGCTGCTTGCACCTTTTCAACAGAACTTCTATTTAGTGAGGTGCGAACAAATTTTCATTCAGAAAATGCAGCAGAGATAAAAAGTTTAGGAACCACTGCCATAAGTGGTGTATTAGAAAAAAGATTATTAAATTTAAATAACATAAAATGTCTCAAATTTTGGTACCAAATGTCTAAATAAACAATTGCTACCCAAAAATGCTGAATTTAAATTTTTCCTTAATGTACAATGCCCTTATTATTAAACACAATAAGGGAATTGATCTGTCTTTGAATTGCTTCAGTGCTATCTGTGCTTGGGGATGCAGTTTGTTTTTGTTTTGTTTTTTAAATTATCAATTACTGGTTTTCTATATACAAAATTTTTCTCTGTACTATTGGCCTTGCAACACAATTTTTCACCTGTTGATTGTAAATAAAAAAAACAAACTTTTACTTCTTTGCTCCAGTCAACTTCAAACAAAGGGCACAGGATATGACCAGAAAAGCACAGAGGATAATGGACAAAAGTTCCAATGTCATGAACAGAATTGACCATATTCTTAACAATTTACCTGAAGACCAAAAATGGCATAATCTAACTGTTGCAAACATCCAAGATATCAACCACTCTCTCATGAACAGTTTCAAACAATGTAAGTTTGTTTATTATTACAGAAGAGATGATTTTCCCCTTTTTTTACTGCTTTGAAATTTATTTTGCTTAAATAACAATATATGAAAAAAAAAATAACTTTGTTGAATGTTTTAAATGAAAAACTCAAAATAGAAAAGTTAAGGACAATCTTGGATTGAGTAAGCTTATTTTTTGTTACAACAAATAATTCTTCTCTCCTTCAAAATGCTTTTGGAAACTATGATGAGACATAAAGAAAAGGGGCAAACATGGATAAAAGTGTCCACAAGAAGACATACTGTCAAAAGGACAGTTTTTCCCATGATGCCACTTTTTTAACTAACTTCATTTTTCAGCAATGTTTATAAATATTATATACCATGTATGATGCAACCCCCTTAAAATTAGCTTCAAAATTAGTTCTTGAAAAGTCACATGATATGTGAGTATATAGAGTAAATATTTTATTAAACAGAATAGACATGGAATGCCTTATTTATATTTGGACTAATGCTCTCATTTTTGTTGTTATCAGAGTATTTCAGTCATTGTGCCTTCCAACCATCATCACAACAACTGTGATAATAACATCAAGGTTGAAACCTTTAATCCAAATGTAAATAGTGATTACTCTTCATCCCAGAAATTCATACAAACACCTAGAATATCTGTTAAGCCTTTTGGAGCACACAGAATATTACACACAATTTTGGAAAGTTTCTACAAAAAATTTCCGCATCAAACAACTCTTTCACGAAACGCACTGAAAAACTTAATAGATATTTCCATGTCTGTCCTATTTAATTAAATGCGTTACATGAAAGTTTTCTGCCTGTTTAAAATATATAAACCATTAGAATTTTTTTGTTTTGTAGTGAACAGTGCCAAAGCCCTTCTACCTAATATCACAACCCTGGTGCAAGATCTTTACAAACGAATCAATACACCTGTGGCCAAATTATCAAATGCATCTTTTGATGTGAATGCACTGAGAAAGATGATTGAAACAGCCAGGTCACAGGCCAACGAGGTAAGCACATCTCTCTGTCTCTTCGTTTGTCCATTAGTTTTCCAATCTACCAATCACTCAAATCAGTTTTGGTCTGTGATAATATATATCTATAGAATGGCAATCAGAATTTTTACCACATTGATATCAAATTCCATGTCAGCTGTCATGTTTCTGCAGATTTCTATGCTGTCAACTTTGCCGTAGAATTCCATGATGCCTGATTTGGTTGCCAAATCCTATATACTTTGAACTTGCCGCAGAATTCTATGTAGGATGACTTTTGTGCAGAATTCTTTTAAATTATATACAGTCTAACTTTGTTGCAGAATTCTAAGCTCTCTGACTTTACAGTAGAATTCTGTCCAGTCTAACTTTTGTACAGAATTTTATTGAGTGTGTATTTTGTGCAGAATTTTATTGACTGTGACTTTCGTGCAGAATTTTATTGAGTGTGACTTTTGTGCAGAATTTTATTGAGTGTGTATTTTGTTCAGAATTTTATTGACTGTGACTTTTGTTCAGAATTTTATTGAGTGTGTATTTTGTTCAGAATTTTATTGAGTGTGTATTTTGTTCAGAATTTTATTGAGTGTGACATTTGTGCAGAATTTTATTGAGTCTGACATTTGTGCAGAATTTTATTGAGTGTGACATTTGTGCAGAATCTTATTGAGTGTGACTTTTGTGCAGAATTTTATTGAGTGTGACTTTTGACCATAATTTTGTGAATTTGTGCAGAATTGATGCAGTCTGAATTTTCTGCAGAATTCTGTGCAGTCTATCTTTGCTGCAGAATTATATGAAGTCTTTCACTGTATGAGTTAATGCAGATCCCTATTATAGTTTGTCAAATTTTGTACAATATGTAAAAAAAAACAAATTGAAGCACAAACATCAGTGTCCCTGAAATGCACAAATACACATTTATTTTTCACGTCTCTATTCAGTCTACCAATCTTTGAATCAGTGGCTCAAAGAAACAATTTAAATAATAAATTAGTTGCAAAATAACATATTTCTTGATGTATCTCATTTCGCTTGGACATTCCAGATTGTTGTTGGACTTCGGTTATTCCCAAACACCACAGTGAGGCTGAGAAATCCACCTGTGCAGTACATGTCAGATTCATACAATAAAATAACAATGCATGTGAAAACCAAAAACACTGATGGCCTCCTTGCTTATATTGGTAGTCCACTAATGAAGAACAACAACAAAAAGGTAAGATGTTAAAGAATTTGAATCTAGATTTAAGAACCTGTAATTCAGTCTTTTGGATAATTTAAAGAAACATCACACACAATGGACAGTATTTCCCAGATTTCCATTGTAGAAATTTATTAAATATAAGCACTCTTTTTTTTTTTTATAGTTACAATTATTCATTTCAGAAAGTCAAATAATATTATATCTAGTAGTAGTAGTAATGGAGGCATGGTGGAGTAATGGATAGCAGCTTGAATTGAGGAATCGGTGAGCCGAGTTCAAATTCCAGTCGAATCCTTTACATTCATTTATGTTCTAATATCCTTGGGAAAGTTATGAATCCTCTTCTTCTCCCCCAGCTATGGGTAATAGCAGGACAGACATGGTTCTATAGCCTTGGATAGCAACTGGTCTACCACAGAAAGAAATGGCAGCCTACTGTGGGAAAAATCTGCCTCGTCAGTCATGTATCGAAAGATACATGATCAGCTATGCATGTATCATGCATGCCATGTAACTGAGTAGTAGTAGTAGCAGTAGCAGTAGCAGTAGTAAGCACCCGTTTGCATTGGGATCCTCATCTTCCCTCCTTATTCCCTTTCTCTCGTCTGGTGCCGGGGATGGGTGTGAAGGCCCAGCCTACTCCTGAAGAGTTGTCAGAGAGAGTTTGACAGGGCTGTTTGCATGAATTTGATTTTGGTGGACAACTTTGCATGACAGAGAAGTCAACACATTTGAACAGAAGCACGTCCCTTGCAGATCAAAGGGGATTAGGGGCAGGTGAGATCTGACAAACCTGGATGCATTGGGCTGTCAGATGCTTGGTCTGTCAATGTTCACCATCGTTATGCCAGCCTGATTAGCACTGGCCACTTAATAATATGAATATAAATAAAGCAAGAGAAATAAAATGAAAGAAATACTAATGAAAAATTAATAATAATTGACAGTGCTTCCTCTAAGGAATTCAAATGATATTACGTTTAATACTCCGTGTAGTACTAGTATAGTATTATATATATTAGTATTAGTGTTATACTATGAGTTTAAATAAAGCAAGAGAAATAAAATGAAAGAAATACTAGTGAAAAATTAATAATAATTGATACTCCTGGGTATGCCAATAAACTACATAAGTAGCAAGGCCTCAGTTTTGAGTTTGAGGAGCATGGGATCACTTCATAATTGCTGTCATTCCCAGGTCCACCTTAAACTGGGGTGGTAGCACTTATTAGGGGACCCAGCTATGGGCAAATAGGGAACCCAAAACAAAATACTATGAAAGTATAAAAATACTTATTTATAGTAAAATTATCAACAATACATTTTTATAGGAAAATGACCAACAATACAAGTTGAAAACATACAATTGCATTAAAAAATATATTTAGTTGAAGGCATACAATTGCATTAAAAATATATTTAGTTGAAGGCATATGCTTGCATTGAAAATATTTAATTTTGTATACAAAATATTGATATTTCAGCATTAAATAACCCATAGAGTTTGATATGCTGCTAAAAAAAAATCAACCGACTAACCAATAATAATAGACAATGCTTTGTCTGAAAAATACAAATAATGTGACATATATTACTTTATGGTAAATAAAGCAAGAGAAATAAGATGAAAGAAATATAAGCCAAGAATTAATAATAATTGACAATGGGTCATCAAAGAAATTTTAAGTTTATTTTTATAGACATTTCATGCCACAATGTTGCAGTTCAACATTATGCCTTTAATCAAATCTCAAGTCTCCAAATTTGTTATATTTTCATTTGCTTCAACAGGATTACCTAACTTTGGAAATGGTCAATGGACAAGTGGTGCTGAAGTATGACCTTGGATCTGGCCCTGCTACCATTGTAAATCCAATTAATGTGAGCAATAACAATTGGTATTATATCGAGGCTAAAAGGTATTATGTTTTTTTTTAAACTATTTCTAACATTGTTTTTTTAAATGTTTTGTAGTGAGTTAACATGCACACACACACACATATATCTAAGCTAATATGCTGATCAAAACATAGATATAGATTATGGCTCTGCTGAAACCCTATATGTCTGTGTGTTCTGGATTGGTTGCTGGACCATCCAATTGCAACCTATTTCTCTGCTTTCTTAGTGGGAGACACAGGGCTTTTTGCTTCCAACAAGTGAATATACAACATACACCTGTTTGTTCCTCCCACCTGATACTATAATATGGCTAGCCCAGCTCATTCTTGGGTCCTTCCCATGCTGGTCAGTATTGCTGTTGGTCAACTGATGATTGTCTGCTGGCTGCTACATTCTTTCATCTGTCCTGCCACACACTGTGTTCACTGTATTTCATTTGGTTCATATAGTCACTGATACAACAAAATTAACCCCTTCCCATTAAACTCTCTATCATGACACTTTATCTCTTTCTTCTAAAATTTGGAGTGGGCTAAAAACATATATCGGGTGGTTGGTCGAGAATTCTGTCAGCGCAGATCATGCAGGGTTCAGCAGCTCCTGTGTCCACTGCTAACTCATTTCAGTTCTCACTCTAACTGCTGGCTTCAGCTGCTGGGTCACCTATGCACTCTGTTTGTATGTACTTTGCCCAACTCCTGCCACACCTCAGGACTCATCAATATACACATCAATTAATTATTTTCTTCAATTGTGGAGAAATGACACTGACCCTCAAACAAAGTGTTCAATTATTCAAAACAATACATTCTCCAACAAAAATAATTTTTCTGAGAACAAACTTTTTTGTTTTAAAAATTATTTCTATTTTTCTGATGTCAAAGAATTTTCACATTTCTCATTCCGCAGGACATTTTTAGACTGCTTATATTCCAGTTTTGTGGATTGTATAACAATTCCAATTGTTCATCAGTTTATGAGGAAAAAACAAATATTTCTCTTTTTTTTCTTTGTTCCATATTTCAATTCATGTTTTTACCTTAACGATTTTAACATTTTTAACCCTTTCACCCCCCTATACAGGGTTTTCACATGAACCCTTTTAATCCTAATTTTATACTAGCAGTATCAAAATAGTGTCACAATACCGCAAACCAAACTCCAGAAAGAGATCTTTCATTATCTCATATTTAAGAACACATTCACAAAAAATGGTAAAAGCCTAGCATGTTGTGTAGTGTTTCTGCAATACAATAAATGCTATATTCAATATCTGGACAATTCCCATTCTTTTCCCATAATATCTACTAAACATAATTGGTTTCAGTTAGTTTTACTGGTTTGCCAGGTTTGTTTTTCAAAGATTACCTCACATTACATTCAAATTTAAATGTGCTTTGAACATGCCATGATTTTAACACAAGCACGAGAATTTACATGTGTTACGGATGAGTTCATGGCTTTCTTTTAGATTATTGTTTCCTTTGTTTTGTTTTTGTTTGACAGCATATCAACTCCTTATGGATTATTTAATGTCAAAATTTAATTTTCTTGGCAGCATTAATAATTTCTTTTACTGCTGGCAATCTTCTTTTTTTTGTTTTTAAAGAAATTATGAATGCTGCCAAGAAAATTAAATTTTGGCATTAAATGATCCATAAGGAGTTGATATTCTGTCAAACAAAAATGTATTGCTGGTAATGGAGGCATGGTGGAGGAATGGATAGCAGCTCAGATTGAGGAATTGGAGAGCCAAGTTTGAATTCCATTTGAATCCATTATATTCACTTACATGCTAATACCCTTGAGAAAGGTATGAATCATTTTCTTCCCCCAGCTATGGGTAAATAGCAGGACAGACTGGGTTCTATAGCCTTGGAGGGCAACTGGTCTACTGCAGAAAGAAATGGCAACCTACTGTGGATAAAAAAAAAATCTGCCTCATCAGTCATGTATCGAAAAAAGACATGATCACCTAAGCATGTATTATGCATGGCACATAACTGACTGATTGCTGGTAATATTTTTTATCTTTACAAAAATATATTGCTGGTAATATTTTTTTACAAAAATGTATTGCTGGTAATTTTCACCTCTGAAAATGTATTGCTGGCACCTTCACTATAAAAATATATTTCTCCACTTACATAGTGTTTTGACAACACTTTGGTGGTGGTGGGGGGGGGTCACTATTTTCCCATAGCTGAGACCCTAACAGATACTACCACCCCCAGTTAGGGTGAACCTGGAAACAACAAAAATTAAGAGGTGGCTTCCCACACCACAAAACCTTCCAATCAGAAGCCTGAGTGGAACTTCCTTCTTACCAATGGAATACGAAGTGAATGAGGATGATTTGACCCTGTGTATGTGGAGGTGATGTAATGGATAATAGCTCAGAAATTAGAAATCAGAGAATTGAGTTTCAATTCCAGTTGGGTTCATTATATTTGCTTATGCACGAATGCCCTTGGGAAAGGTATGAATCAACCTTTTCTCTCTCCAGCTATGGGTTAATTAGTAGGACTTGTATTAGGTAAAAAAAATCTTACAGTCTAAAACTATTTTATGGCTTTAAATAACCTGTAAAAGTTGATAAGATGTAAAAACAAATCAATTCATGAGATTTGATCAAGGGTAATCTTCTTGGACCTACACAATTCATTTAATTAAAACTATTTTTAACCATTGATCTTAGAAAATAGATGTATACAGTGTGACAGTTTAGATATTTCTGAATCAGCTGGATGCTATACATAACATACATATGAGAGTCTGGATCTGTCAAGCCTATTTGACTCAAGTTCTTAGGTTAATGTTTTGGTTTTGTTAAGATCTTGCTGTGCTGGGGTAGTGAAACTACCCCAGCACAGCCTATTCTATGTTCAACTTTCTTATCTCTTATACTAAATTTGTTATAAATGAACCATACACTGTGAAAGTAGTTAGCAAGAAACTTTCCTTTTTGCAATATGAATATAATTAAGTCTTTATCCTCATGAATATGTGCTCTTGAAAAAAAAATGAAGTTAATTCTTGTGTCATGTGTTTTGTATTTTCTCAGGATTGGTACTTCAGGAACTTTGCTTGTAAAAGGCAATGGTATGACAAAGAATGTCACTGGCATGTCACAGGGCATCTATTCTGTCTTGGAAGTAAATCCTGAACAGACTTACATCTACATTGGAGGTTTTCCTGATTCAATGGATTCCAAGGTAACTGGATATTGAAGCCAACACGCAACAGCGATAGTCAGTCTCATAATTCAACGTAATCGGCAGGCCATGAGTGTTGTGTTTTGGTTCAACTATTTATATATACTCATTAGCAGTGCATTATGGGTGGACTTATTGTATTATTCTAGGCCTATACAGGGATAACGGTCTCATAACCTTAAGAAACTGTAACAGAATAAGACCAGAAAAACAATCACAAAAACTTTTTAAAATATGGGATTCAATATAGACATAAAAACTAACCGAAAGAAGTAGATTTCCTATTAAACCTAAAAAAGGCACATATCAACCATACAGAAAACATAATGACAAAGCTCTTTATATACACACATCTTCCAACCACCTACCATCAATAATCAAACAGATCCTACAATCAATTAATTGCAGGTTAAATTTTAAGTTCAATACCAGGCAACAGCAGTAGTGAACCAAAAAAATTGTAGTGTTGAGTTAAAGGAAAATGACTGAGACATCTGGAAGAGGCGTGGCACGTGGAACTAGAACAATCTACTCCCCCCCCCCCGGTGGACAAAATAAAAGGTTCGGTTTGAAATTTCGATCACCTGCAGGAGGCTGGAGTGTACAATGGTTGAAATGTTGTGAATATGGCAATGAAGATGAGGATAACAATGTAAATAATGTAAATAAGAAAAAAAAAAATCATATGGTTCAATCCACTGTACATAAAGAGAAAATATATACAGAGGAGTAGCTGAAGGACTCTGGAAAGAAAACAAACAAAACACACAAAATTAAACACACAAAACATACTTTATAAATAGTAAATACATGAACAGCATAATGCTTTCTAAACATATCTGGAAAATTAAAGGCAAAAAACAAAACTATCATGGAAAACAGCATCAGCCTACAACAACTGCAGCAATAAATCCAAAACTCTGTCTGGATGAGAAAATAGCTATAATTACCTTACCAGACCAACACAAATTACTAAATTTATTCATCTCAAAATGCAAACACAAAAACTAATTTTTACTATATTACATAAAAATGAACATAAAAATAAAAAAATAAAATAAATAAGTAAATTAAATTAATCCAAACCAAGAAAAAAGTAAATAAATTAAGTAAACAAGAAAAAATTAACAAATTGCGAATGCACACATACACACAAGTAAACATAATAACAGCCAACAACAAATAATAAAATAATAAATAATGAATAAAAAAATCAATACTATAAAATAGCCATAAAACTACATTCAGTTCCACAATTATTTCCACTCAATATGCCCTAAAATAATTTGAAACATTACCATGACTACTAACCTAAATAACCATTAAAATAATAGAATATATCTACTCATAATGCATCATTGACGAGTATATATGGTTGAACCAAAACACAATGCACATAGCCTGATGATTGTGACTACAATGTCCAATTTATATTTACATATGCTCTATCCCTGATATTAAGCACTGTAACCCATAAATATAGCATACATTAAAATTATATTTTTATCATATATATGTGTGTGTGTGTGTGTGTGTGTGTGTGTGTGTGTGTGTGTGTGTGTGTATAAAGTTGGCCAGAAAGTCCTAACTCACTTAGGATGTGGAAAGAACAAAATTTTATGGAGCAACGCCAACATTTATCCTTGACTCAAGACATTAAATCCTTTGGTTATTTTGTCAATAGAAAATGATCTTGTAAGAAGATAGGTGTAGAAAATGCCATCAAAATAAAGGGTGTTTTGTTAAGATGGATTATATATAAGGGTGTTTCATTAAGATGGATCAAAGTCAGCAGTAAATAAATCAATGTTATTGCTGAAAATTTATTTATTTCTCTATTGGATCATGTTATTTAAGTCATGGCAATTATGTGTGAAAAATAGTATTGCCCAAATGTCCACCAAGTCTGAAAGAAAAAGAAAAAAATTATTAGATGCTTAAACTCAATTTACATTTAAAACGTTATTGGAACATCTTTTATTTGCAGATCTAAAGGCTAGAAAAAATGTTTTAGGTAGGATAATGAATGTTTTCTTTAGCTTATATTAAGTTGCATATTGTAATAAAACGTATTAGTCTACATTTTCAGTTTTTCTCTTTGTGAAAATTTTTTAAAATCATACTTGCAAGAGTACCAAGTTCAGCTTGCCTGAAGTGCAAGCAACCCTAGGGCTATCTATCTATCTATCTATCTATCATCTATATTCTATCTATCATCATAACCATCTACCCATCAGTCTGTTCATATCTATCTATCTATCTATCTATCTATCTATCTATCTATCTATCAGTATATTCATAACCATCTATCCTATCTATCTCTCTTCATATCTATCCATCTATCTATCTATCTATCTATCTATCTATCTATCTATCTATCTATCAGTATATTCATAACCATCTACCCAGTCAGTCTGTTCATATCTATCTATCTATCTATCTATCTATCTATCTATTAGTATCTATCTATCTATCTCATCTATCTATCTATCATCTATCTATTCTATCATCCATCTATCTATCCATCAGTCTATATTCATATCTATCAGTCTATTCTATCTATCTATCTATCTATCTATCTATCTATCTATCTATCTATCTATCTCATACTGTTCCTCCCTATCTTAAAATATATATTCGGTACCTTTCCATGGATTACTAAATTGAGATATAAATAATTTGTATCTTTGGGAACCAATTGCAATCATCCTAACAACTCTCATACGTGACAGTTAAGAATAAATTTGGAGTACACAAACATAAATTAGCTTTGTGCATGTCAGTAGCAGCATACACAGTGGATTAACAGAAAAATATTGTTCATCTCTATGACAATGCATGGCATACAGTATGAAAAAAGACAGGAAAAGATTTTGTCACTCAGTTGGTCTGTTCTACCCCACCCATCATATTCACCCAAATTTGCATCAACTGAATATTACCTTTTTCAGTTACTAGTAAAACACTTTGATGGGGAAAATTTTCTCAGGTAAAAACCGGATTCAAGAGTTTGTCAAAAAAGTCCTTCACATCATCAAAACCTGTGGAATATTATGCAAAAGTCATTGAAGAGCTACCCAAGAAGTAGCAACATGTCACTGCGATTAATGGTGAATATAAGATTGAATAAAATGTAATTGTACTTTGTTTTTTGAATGACAAACTCAATAAATGAAAAGGGAAATTATTAGTTGGTTACTTTTCTTAAAACACAATCAATTACTATATGTACAATTGGAACATGTCTATAAAGATTTAATTGAAAACCACACTTTCCTCAACAATATAAAAAATGTTGTTTTCTTCCATTACTGCATATAGCAAGAATAACACATAAAATTATTTTTGAACTCAGTTTGTCTGTTTCACTCTGACTCACCATATTCCTTTTACACCAACTGATTATTAACTTTTTGATCACTTGAAATGCCTTGGTAGAGATGAACTTTCTTTAATAAAGATCAGGTTCAAGATTTCATCAGATACTTTTTTTCAGGTGAAAACCTGTGGAATTTTATTGAAAAAGTATCAAAGAGCTTGATGATGAGTGGCAACAAGTCATTGCAAATAATGTTGAATATATAATTGAATAAAATGTAATTGTAGTTTATTTTTTAAAGAATAAAGTTGACAAACAAAACGGGAATTATTTAAAACTCAACCTAATATGTCTCTTTTGTTCAAACACAGATACCCATAGATGTGACCAGGAATCGGTATGATGGTGCAATGGAGTTTCTGACCTACAATGATTACCATCTTGGATTCTGGAACTTTATTCAAGGGATAAACAACTTTGTAGGATACAAGAACAGGTAAATAAAATATTGTAAATTTTTATTAATGTTTTAAATGAGTTTATTTAAACATTCGTACACTGAAATGATCACACAAATTGTGACACAGCAAAATCACAGAAAGAAATTATCAAAATGAATAAATGATTTTACTTCAAAATGAGATTTTTTCAAACATTGCAAATGATATTACTATCAAAATGCATTGCAAATGATTTTACTAATCAAATGCAAATTGATATTACTACGAAAATGCATTGCAAAAAATGCATTGCAAATGATTTTTATTATGAAAATGCATTGCAAATGAAATGAAATGCATTGCAAATGATTTTACTATGGAAATGCATTGCAAATGATTTTACTATTGCAAAATGCATTTTTTATTATCAAAATGCATTGCAAATGATTTTACTATGAAAATGCATTTCAAATGATATTATTAAAAAATGCATTGCAAATGATTTTACTATGAAAATGCATTGCAAATGATATTACTGTGAAAATGCATTGAAAATGATTTTACTATGAAAATGCATTGCAAATGATATTACTACATTGAAAATGCATTTGCAAATTACTGTGAAAATGCATTGAAAATGATATTATTATTAATGCATTGCAAATGATATTATTATGAAAATGCATTGCAAATGATTTGCTATTGCAAATGATTTTACTAAAATGCATTGAAAATGCATTGCAAATGATTTTACTATGAAAATGCATTGCAAATGATTTTGAAAATATTGAAAATGCATTGAAAATGATTTTACTATCAAAATGATTTTATTGCAAATGATTTTTTACTATCAAAATGCATTGCAAAATATTACTGAAAAATGCATTGCAAATGATTTACTATGAAAATGCATTGCAAATGATTTTACTATGAAAATGCAAACTATGAAAATGCATTGCAAATGATTTTAATGAAAATGCATTGCAAATGATTTACTATGAAAATGATTGCAAATGATTTTACATTGCATTGCAAATGATTTTACTATGAAAAAAATGATATTACTATGAAAATGCATTGCAAAATGATTTTACTATGAAAATGCATTGCAAATGATTTTACTATGAAAATGCATTGCAAATGATTTTACTATGAAAATGCATTGCAAAATTTTACTATGAAAATATTGCAAACGATATTAAAAAATGCATTGCAAATGATTTTACTATGAAAATGCATTGCAAATGATTTTACTATGAAAATGCATTGCAAATGATTTTACTATGAAAATGCATTGCAAATGATATTATTATGAAAATGCATTGCAAATGATTTTACTATGAAAATGCATTGCAAATGATATTACTGTGAAAATGCATTGAAAATGATATTACTATGAAAATGCATTGCAAATGATATTACTATGAAAATGCATTGCAAATGATTTTACTATGAAAATGCATTGCAAATGATTTCTCCATAAAAACATATTACAAATGATTTTGCAACATGTTGCAAATGATCATAAAATATAAACGTCTATGTTCTCTTTTTTGTTCAGTATTATTTAATGAGGAAAAGGATGCATGGTGGAGTAATGGTTAGCAGCTCAGATTGAGGAATCAGAGAACCAAGTTTGAATTCCATTTGAATCCATTACATTCACTTATGTGCTAATACCCTTGGGAAAGGTATGAATCCCCTTCTTCTCCCCCCAGCTATGGGTAAATAGCAGAACAGACCAGGTTCTATAGCCTTCGATGGCAACTGGTTTAGCACAGAAAGAAATGATAACCTACTGCAGGAAAAAATCTGCCTTGTCAGTCATGCATTGAAAGATACATGATCACCTAAGCATGTATCCCGCATGGCACATAACTGACTGATTAGTTAATGGAATAGAAATGTGAGGGGAAAAATACTCAGGTGGCATAATTGTTATTGCTGCAGGAAATGGGATCAGTGAGTTCAATTCAAATTTCAGCTTCATCTGCAGTGTTCACTTTTATACTAATACCTTTGGAAAAAGCATGAATTCATTTCATCTCCTCCACCAGCTATGGGTTAAATAATAAAATAAAGATGGATTATATATAAGGGTGTTTCATGAAGACGGATCAAAGTCAACAGTATATAAATCAATGTTATTGCTGAAAATTTATTTATTTCTCTATTGGATCATGTTATTTAAGTCATGGCAATTATGTGTGAAAAATAGTATTGCCCAAATGTCCACCAAGTCTGAAAGAAAAAGAAAAAAATTATTAGATGCTTAAGCTCAATTTATATTTAAAACGTTATTGGAACATCTTTTATTTGCAGATCTAAAGGCTAGAAAAAATGTTTTAGGTAGGATAATGAATGCTTTCTTTAGCTTATATTAAGTTGCATATTGTAATAAAACGTATTAGTCTACATTTTCAGTTTTTCTCTTTGTGAAATTTTTTTAAAATCATACTTGCAAGAGTACCAAGTTCAGCTTGCCTGAAGTGCCAACAACCCTAGTGCCATCTATCTATCTATCTATCTATCTATCTATCTATCAGTATATTCATAACCATGAAGGGAAAAATACTCAGGTGGCATAATTGTTATTGCTGCAGGAAATGGGATCAGTGAGTTCAATTCAAATTTCAGCTTCGTCTGCAGTGTTCACTTTTACACTAATACCTTTGGAAAAAGCATGAATTCATTTCATCTCCTCCACCAGCTATGGGTTAAATAATAGGCCGGGCTCTCTAGCCATAGGAAGAAACCAGTCTAAGAAAAGGACTACTCTAAATGGAGAAGTCAACAGGAAACCACTCCAGTATCTTTCAAAAGAAATTCACAGATAATTAAAATGGAAACTGTGGAGGACCATGATCACCTACATCCTAAAAGGAAAAGGCATAAAAAAATTTGTCAAGTATTCTATAGTCATTATTAATTATCCAAAATTTGCCTCAGACTAATTAGACAAAAATGTAAATTAACTAATTTTTTAAATCAGAAAATTGTTTGGGGGGGGGGGGTCTCACATTTTTACAGAATTTTCATATCAGCAACTTTTGAACAGGCAATTCTGTCCAATCTTCTTCTTTTGTGTGCCTTGTCCCTTCAGGACATTGGTGATCATGGCTCTCCACTTCCCCCTATCCCTTGTAGCGCTCAACATGTTTTGTCCTTTTGCTACTTCTCCCAGGCCCTGTTCTGTCATCCTCTTGCTTAACCCTGCTAGGTAGGTCACACATTGCTTTCCCTTGTCTCTATTTCCCTCTATCCACCCTGGGAATATTAGATTCTCCAAGCCCTCCTTTCTCATTACATGTCCCCAAAATTTTATCTACCTCTTCTAAATGTTAAGTATAAGCTTCCTCCTTGTTTGCATCCTCTCAAAGACCTCATTGTTGCTCACATGTTCAGTCCATGGCATCTTTAGCATTCTGGAGAAATATATGAATCCTCCTTTTCTCTACCACTTATGGGTTAATAGTAGGATTTGTATCTGGAAAAATCATTGTTACTGGTAAAAGTTCTTTCCAACTCTTCCAAGATAACCTGAGCTAGAATGGAAGAGACTCTTACCAAACATGACAATGCCAAATGAACTCTGGGGAGAATTGAGTCATGTAAGCATGCATTCTGCTAAAAACAGAGAGAGTATTTTAAGAGTATTTTAACACTGAGTTTTTAAAGTACTCATCATTCCTAGGTGCCAACTTGTTTCTTTTGCTCTCTCCCACTACTCTCCTGGTTCTGTGAGGTGTATAACATGCCAGAGGAATTATCCTTTTTTGGAAATCCAAGGTGACTAATGCATGTTTAAGAAGGGTATTGTTACCATCTACATTGCTAATGAATATATGAATATTTAATATACAGGTATACCTGACCCTAGATAATTGGTTCCAGAGGTCACGACTTAGGTTGAAAAACAACAAGTCAAAATAACCACACTATAAACCACAAATAAGCATTCCCCATTGCATATTACATTATTTATGATATATATGTACAGTATTCTGAATAAAATAATTTATCAGTGATATAGTGTTATGCTTAGCATTAGCAATGAAAGAATGGTCTAGCAATTTTTTCCAATATAATCCAGTTTTGTCAACATTAAAAATCTTTTCAGGAAGAAACCTGTTTTCTTTGATGATCTTAGCCAATGCTTTAGAAAAATCGGCTGCTGCTTGTTCATCAGCTGATGCACTTTTACCTTGCTTCTTAATAGAGTGATAAATTCTTCATTCTTTAAATCTCATAAACCAGCCTTGACTCACTTTAAACTCTACATATTTCTCATGTGTATTTTTTGTTCAGTTCCTCAAACAAAGACAATGCTTTTGCTTGAAATTATTTCTTGAATAATAGCAGCACGCTGATGATTCAACCTATCAATCCAAAAAGAAAAAAATTGTTCCATTTTTTTTTTTTTAAAGATTTTTCCTCTTTTCTTATTGATTATTCTTCATCCCTGGGGAATCAGATTTGATATGTGCCAAAATCTTATCATTGTAAACAATCATCAATACAGTTGTTCTCATTCCAAAAGATCGAGCAATCGATATAATCTTTTCACCTTTTTCATGGTGTTTTATCATGGTAAGTTTATTGTCCAGTGTTATAGCATAACATTTAGCACTTGCACTAGAAATTTTGTTAGGAGCCATTGAAGCAAAATATAAAGTCACAAATGAATGAAAATGAGAGAGTGGGTGATAAGCAGATGTATACCATGTGTATGCCTAAACTCCAAACGTTAGATATTGGAACTACCATGAAAAATGCCAATATTAAGCTCTCAAAAACCACTAAATAAGACAATGCAGAGTCACAGATGTTTTCATATTTGCTTCTTTAGGATTTATGATGATTATATTAACATTTACTGTAAATGTACATATTTTAGTATTATTTTATATACTTTTATTCTTATTTATTGTACAGTAACATGATTTTATGGGCTTTTAATGCTTTTCTAGTGATATTACAACTTCAATATTTGTGGCCAACATATGTAAAGTTGAAAAAAATGACTTGATTTTTATTTTTCCATATGATTTTTTTGACGAACAACATATAATCGAAAATGACTTAACTTGAAACAACATAACCCAAGGTATACCTGTATACTAAATATTAGTCTGTCACACAGGAAATGACGTATTTTTTGGTTAGTCTTGGTTGTTTAACAAAGTAACCTCCTTAGTATATAAAAAGCCTTGACTTATTCTTGGCTGTTTTTTTTTTTTCCAGATAATTTTTCTTTTGATATTTTGTTGCTCATAAGCCCAATAAAACAATGTTGAGTAATCTTACTGTCATGATAAAACCTCATGGATTATCCCCCTTTAACAGAATTCTTACAACTCAAAAATGACTGCCTGGAATGTTTTAGTAATAATAATCAGAGTAGCACTGTAATGTTTAATAAAGCCGCTATTCTATGGTAATTCATGTTGTTAATTCGTCACACTTACTGTATGAGTGCAAACTGAGAAAAAGAACAATTTTTGCATTGAATCATTACATGTGATGAGAAGTGGATACTCTTTGACAACAGTAAGAGAGTAGGCTAGTGGTTAGATGCAAGCAAATCACCAAAACAATACAAAAAATCTCTATTGTATCCTAAAAAGTTAATGGTTACTGTATGGTGGTCTTTCAAAGGCATTATTCATTCTTGCCTCAAGGGATAACAATAACAATAACAACAACCTCATATTGTGCAAAAATTGTGTGTATGCATGAAAAAAATTGAAAAAGAAACATCCTCAACTTGTGAATAGGGATGGCCCAGTTGTGCTGCACGTCAATGCACAGTCACACACTTTTCAATCAACTGTCTAAAAGCTCCATAGCCTGAATTATGAAATTTTACTTCATCTTCCACATTTATCTAATATCTCTTCTACTTATCATTGCTTATTTAAGCATTATGAGCTTTTCATATGCAATAAAACATTTTCTAATAAGGAAGAGGCAATTGAAGCATTTGAACTGTTTATGACATCAAAGGATGAGAATTTTTAGAAAGATAGGATCAAGAATTTAGAGATTACATTGGAGAACAGTCATTTATCAACATGGTACCTATTTCAATTAAATAAATTAGTTATTTAACATTTCAAAAGTGTTTTATTCATCCCCTATAAAGTGCAACATTTCATGTGTGATGTATGACAACCTAATATATAAGAACATTGTTACCACTTGCATTACTAATATTTTCTTTCATACCATTTTTTGCAGAGAAATAAAAGAAGTTGTCCATGATGGCTACCGTTTTACTGGCAGAAGTTATGCAAATCTAAAGACAGGCTACAATTTCAGAACAAAATTTGATATCAAACTTGATTTTAATACTTTCAAACCTGATGGTCTATTGTTGTTGATGTTTGATGATCAGACACAAGATTTTGCCTCACTTGACATGCGTCAAGGTTATCTTGTGTATCAGTATGACCTTGGTGGTGGACGAGCCTTCATTAAATCAGATACCACTTTCAATGATGGCAAATGGCACCAAGTCACCATTAAAAGACAATACCAGGATGGAATTTTGTTTGTAGACAACAAGAAATGTAAGTTTTTCCTTTAATCTATTTTCTTTCTTTCAAAACTAAAAACTAATCATATGCATTCAATTACTATTAACTAGAAATATTTGAATTTTCTGACAAATCTTAATTTTTAAGTTAATGATTAAATATGCACATGGCAAGACCTACGACAATAAAATATCCATTGAAATCTCCCTATCACATCGTTAAATATTTGAGCTTACCAACTTTATCAAAATATTCCAATAACAATCAAAGATATGAATGCTGGTCGTTATTTTAAAAAGTAAGCGGGTACAAATGAAAATATTTTAAATTGACAACTGTTTCCATTTTCACTGAAACTATCTTCTGTTCTTTTCATTTTCTCACTGAAACCAAACAATGCCTTTGATATGTCTTTTATGTCCTTCCATACAGTCAAAATGGAATAGTTCATTATTTATGAGTGATTGGCAGAAGACATTAAAATCTTCGATCTTCTCTTCTTCCCTTTCATTTCTCACTGAAACCAAATAGCATCCCTATGATTCTTTCATCTTTCCATGCAATCAAAACTGAATAGTCCATTATTAATGGGATATTGGCAGAGCATGACAGTTGTGCTAAGTGAGACACAAGTTGAATTATAATAACATTTTTTTACTAGTTAACATCATGTTAATTCTCCAAAGGTTCTCAGTTAATTTCCCTATAATTTATTATAGGATGTTCCAGGTATAACTAACAATATTTTTTTGCTGGGGAAATGTTAACATTAAAAGATAAGATATTTTTTGGCCTTTCATATCTAATGACACATTAATAAAATCATTATGGTAGCATCATTGTAATGCCAACACTGAATAATTATTCAAAGCATTTTTTCTTAATATAATCTGGGAGCTGTAACCTAATTGTCTGCTTTTCATAACAATAAAGCTGGCAGAAGGACATACTTTCTGAGTGCTTTCTATTTGTCTTGTTTTTATTTGTGTCTGTAATTTATTCAATGATGAAAGATGGCATCCATTTGCCTGATTAATCTTTTTTAATATACAAAATCACCAGTCTTGTTTGTTTCTTGCTGCTAGAGGAAAATCAAAAGGAAATATGTACAACTTCACATTATATGGCTCAAATTCTTGAATTTTACCACATGTTATCTGTCCTTGAGGCCAGTGCAAAGGCCTCTTTGCCCCCCCCAATCTATGACACAGCCCCCACCACCACCACACATCTCAATTGTCATAAGGTTGTATTCATATAAAATACATATTTTATTGTAACCTAATTATGTATAATAATGGATCATATACAATATAGGTTCACAATTCAACTAGAAAAATTGAAAATAAATACAATATATCTATCCATATTTCGGAGAGGTGGATTAACAGGAGATAACTAATAACTGACATCCATTAGACATGGCACGTGGAACTAGAACAGTCTACCCCAGTGAGCGAAATAAAGGGTTCAGTACAACATTCCAACCACCTGAAGAAGGCCGGAGCATACAATGGCCAAAACGTTGTGATGAATATAGCAACAAAGATGAGGACAATAGTCCGAATAATGTAAATAGTGTAAATATAATATATCTAAATAAAAATCAGAGACATGTTGTTATGGTCCAGGTTAGGATCAAGGAAGAACAACACGAACACAAGAGTAGAAATAACGAAGGTATATTACACGAAATAATAATACAAGATGTGGAAGGTGTTAGTATGACTGTCAGTCTGGTTTGGAGTGAACTACTATCGGCTCAACGATTCGTCCCTCTCTCTTGAGAGGCGTAGTATACATAGTGTTAGGAAGAGTTCATTCTGTAGTTATAGGTAAGGACCCATGAGACATGTCATAATAGATCATTACATCTTAATTAAATCAATAATATTTTATGGTAATTTTTAGCATCAACTTGAGATTTTTCTTGTTAAAATGTTGAAGAATTTTAACACAGTCAACATTATGGATAAAAAATAGTCAAATCTTATATAGTTTTTTGTAAAAACTTAGCATGAGCAAAACAAATTCATGAAACAAATTCATGAATTTGGACAAAAAGGAAAACAACCCCAAATTCCAAAAGTTTTTCTTCTTTTAATAGTCAGCTGTGCTTAGTTTAACTTGTAATGTATATAGATGTAGGTAGCAAAAAAACAAATGTTGATAAGATAGCAAGGTGTCATAAAGCACTTCTTAGAGCCACTGATCAGTTTTCCCTAACCCCTGAGAAGCAGTAGTACATACTGGCTCTGATTGTCATCCCACCATGTTATACAGGGTGTCACAAAAAAATGTATACACATTTTGAAAGTTTTTCAAAAATAATTCAAGCAACTATACCAACTATATCTAATTTAAATAATGCATTTGAAAACAGTATTTATATATGCTCTTAAGATTTTGTCATCACATATTTTCAAATTGATGTCTGTTATAATCCAGACAACGTGACCGATACAATGGAACTACAAGCAGCAATCAACAATTTAATAGCTATTTGGCTGCATTCTTGCTCTATGGAAACATTCATTTCAGTGATTGTTGCTGGCTTTATAGTGTAGACTTTATCTTGTAAGTATCCCCACAAAAAATGTCTACAGGGCTGAGGTTTGGTGAATGAGCAAACACTTTAAAAGTGTGTATATATTTTTATTTTATTTTTTTACACCATGTATATATGATATTCATGGGCGCATAAACCCAGTGGGAGTGTTGGAACCCTTACCCATGAAAATATTTATAGAAAAGACAGAGAGAAGCCATGTCAGTGAGAAAGTGACTGAAATCGTGATGCCTGGTCAAGATCAATTACATTACAGACCCTGCTCTGCATTTTGTCAAGAATCTTAAGATGTACAGCAGGAGCACCAGAGCAGATATGGCAGCTGTATTCAATGGGCATAGACAAATTGTAGATTTATAAATGTGCAAGATGGAAAATTTCTGGCACAACACAGTAAGCCCACTTTCCTTGCCATAGATATAGCAATTGATTCAATATAGTCACTTCACTTCATCTCATTGGTAAATGTGAGACCAGGAACTGTTGATCTCCTGTAGTTAGAATCAGCCATGCTGGTTTCAGGCAGAAAAGGTTCTCTGTGGTGATTAAATGAAAACAGTTTTGATAGGGTCTGTCTATATTTCTGAGATGAGGTATTATGTACTTTATTTACATTATTCAGACTATTGTCCTCATCTTTGTCGCCATATTTATTACAACATTTCGGCCATTGTATGCTCCGGCCTTCTTCAGGTGGTTGAAATGTTGAATTGAACTGGGGTAGACTGTTCTAGTTCCATAGTTTGATGGATGTCAGTTATCAGTTATCAGTTATCTCCTGTTAATTTCCCTCTGAAAGTTCTCCACTGCCTTAACCGGGTATTGAACTCACACTGGATCTAACCAACGCCTTTATCCACTGTGCCATGTGTCCTTGAGTTTTGATAGGGTGTGCCAAGAAAAGTCTAAAGACATAAGGTTCAATCAATGAGCTCTACACTGTAAAAGTGTGCATACAGTTTTTTTGAGATGTCCTGCATTTTAACAGTATTGTAACTTCATGTAACTTTCTTGTTTTCAGTAGACAAAATTTTTGTAAATAAATTTGAAATATGGAAACTTTATTCTTTATTCAATGCTCATTTCTATATCTTATCCATGTAATTTGAAATATGGAAACTAAATTGTTAATATACTTTGTGGTGTGCTGGTGATGTGTTGATTTTGTCTAAATGTTATTTTTTTATATATGTATTTTGGGGGTTAAAAAGGGCACCATGAGACCAAAATGAGATTATAATATTGCAAACAAAATAATATATAAAATAAAATAAGCATAGAAAAAAAATGATAAATTGCTTTAGTATAAATTTCATAGAAATAAGTCTATATCTTAATGAACATACATACACTGCGTGCCGAATTATTATCGAGATAACTTTTTTCTAATATTTCAAAAACTGTCCAATCAATTCCCACAAAATTTTCACACAATGTTAGCAACACTGACTTGCGCAATCACTGAAATTTTCGTACTGATCCGCGCAATGTAAACAAACTGGCGCCATATTTGTTATCAGCACGGTGACTTGAGCGTGCCAAATTATTAGAAATGTGTGAGAATTTAGTGAAAAGATGGGCCGTAAAAAGCAGTTTAAGTGATGCTGAAAAGAAAACTATCACCTCAGAACTCTCAAAAGGTAAATCTACCCTAGAAATTTCTAAAATGATAGGGCGGTGTCGTCAAACAGTGAAAAAGTTCACCGCCAACCCTACACAAGTACGCAAAAGGGCAGATAAAGGCAAGCCAAGGGTTATTTCATGTCGTCTCATGTCACGACTTAAACAAGAGGCCACAAAGAACCCTGGACTTACCAGTCAAGAGCTTTTCAGTCGCACTGGGGATCCTACTGTGTCTAAAAGTACTTGATGTCTGAGGGAAATAGCAACAACAGTCAAACCTGTATCGAAGCCTCCGTTGACGAGAAATCACATTCAAAATCGATTGAAATATGAAGATTGACTTCTCTAAAGTTTTGTTCACAGACGAAACTTGCGCAACACTTGATGGGCTAGATAAATGGTGCAAAGGCTGGATAATGAACGGACAGAATCGCCATCAGCGTTTGAGATGCCAACAAGGCGGTGGCGGCATAATGATCTGGGTTAGTATTATTGGAAAAACATTAGTGGGCCCAATGAGAGTACCAGATGGCGTCAAAATGACTGCTGATGCATACATAGCATTTATGAAGGAGCATCTTGAACCGTAGATGAAAAGGTAAAGTGTTGCCTTCAGAAGGGCCATTGTTTTTATGCAAGATAATGCTCCCTCACAAGACTACTGAATATTTGAAACAGTTAGGCTTTGATGGATCTCAAAAAATGAAGTGGCCAGCAAATTCTCCATTTGAACCCAATTGAAAACCTTTGGAGCATCATGAAGCGAAGACTGTACGCCAACGGACAACAATTCAGGAGCAATGCTGAGTTGTGGGAAACAATTCTTGACATATCTCATGGTATTACAGCAGATGACATCCTACAATTAACAAATTCTATGGATCGGCAACTTCTTCAAGTAATTTCAAAACAGGGAAAGCACATTCCCTATTAATTTGTTTAAAACTGTACTTTTGTTTGTATCTGTTATTATTTGTTTGATTATCTTATTTATTTGCTTCTTTTGATCATAAACATTCACGTGCAACATTAATAAACGTTTTGTTTACTCAATTCTGTGAATTTTACAAAATCTTTCTAATAATTTGGCACACTCAAATCACCATGCTAACAAATATGGCACCAGTTTGTTTACATTGCGCAGATCAGTACAAAAATTTTAGTGATTGTGCAGGTCATTGTGGCCAACATTGTGTAAAAATTTTGTGGGAATTGATTGGACGGTTTTTGAAATATTAGAAAAAAGTTATCTCAATAATAATTTGGCACGCAGTGTATACATATATGAGATAACAATATATATCTTCATATATCAAGAACAATATTGGGGAAATATGTGTGGCAATATAGAAAAAGTTTTAAAGGACATGTCACAAGAAAACTTTTTCTATTTTGTCATATATATATATATATATATATATATATATATATAATTATTATTTATAAAAAAAAAAAATATTATAACATAATGGCTATAAATCTTTCTATACTTGGTTTTTGATTGGTTATTCTAGCTTTTGTAACAATGTTTCCCCCAGTGTAGGATCGTTAATTAATCTGAAACTTTTAAAACCATTTATTTTGTCTTCAACATCATCACTTCATAAGACACCGAGTGTGTTGAAACAAAATGGCTATACTTATGTTATAATTTTTTTTTTTTTTTTTTAAATAATAATTATATCTGCTCTACTTTGTATTGAGCACTCTTTTAAGAATAGTAATTGTTGGTTATTGGAATTCATTCCGTATATACCAATTATATACTTATATATATATATATATATATATATATATATATATATATATATATATATTTAAACAAATTTTTCTTATCTGTTGGTGGCAACATGCTTTATCAGAAAATTGCCCAGAATATCTGCCTCCTTCAGCAGTCGAAATAAAAAGAGAGAGAAAGATTTGATTTTGGTTTCTTTTGGCAGTAAAATGTTTGTTCTGATGCATTATGGGAGTTTTCTATATTTTATTTAACTTTTTTTTATAATCTAACTTTTCTATCTTGTTAATTACCATTCTTATCTGTATTTTAAAATATTTTTCATTGCCTAACTTTTAATTTTTTCTTTTATTATTAATTATTTTGGTTGCAGACGACTACATAGTCTACTAATAGTGGCTGAGTGTTATTTAGTAATTTGTTGATTGCTATCACTACAACATAATTCATAAAAAGATGTAATCCCAATCTCCTGTTATGTTCCTATTTTTATAGTTACAGGACGTTCACAAGGAACTCTGAGCAAATTGGCAATCAGTAAGTTATTCATCGGTGGTTATGAAGATCCTCTATATTTACCAAGAACGTAAGTTGAAAAAATTATCCAAATAAAAAACCTTTCTATTAATGCTTCTGTAGCAGTTATCTTTTTTTAATCATTTTAGTCCAAGCAAGGCAATAATGCAACTAGGATGCAAGGGGTTACTTGGAGTGAAAGAGAATGAGAAGACTTTTATAAGGAGATAAGACAATAAAAGAACAAAATTCAAAAAGACAGAAGATGGTGATTGGCATTGCATTTTAATTTTTGAAGATTTTAGGTAGCAGGCAAGCAAGAAATCAAAATGGAGTTACACTGGTGAGAAAAGAATCTATTAGAATAGAACTGCTCGTTAAATATTAAAAGGATGAGACTTAATCAGGACACGAAAGAGGCAAGTAATATTTATTTTGTTTTAATACAAAAATGTGGCAAAAGGCCAAACGTGAGGATAGTGAAAGGCTGGTCTTCAATCTGTCTAGCCACAATTACTCACCCAAACATATAACAGCATTCCTTGCATGAAAACAACACATTCTTACTTACCATTCTTACTACAGTCACCATAATACCACCAAAGAGGAAAGTTCATCAGAACAATTGCCATGAAAATATTTGTAGAAAAGATAGACGGAAGCCATGTCACACCAGTGAGAAAGTGACTGAAGTCAAGATACTAGGTCAGGATTTCAAAAGCAGAGATTATAAATATTCTCCGTTAGACAAAAAAAAAACATGGTGGATGTCTATATTCAGTATGTGTGATTACTTACCTGAGTATTAATTTCACTTTCTATTCTAATCACTGAAAAGCAAGGAAATAAAATTCTTTATATTTTTACAATTCTTAAAATACTGTATTCCAATGTGAGTTCTTCTGTTCATATAACAGATGATGACTTTTTAACAATTGATTGACTGAATTGTTTTCTATGGCTTATCAGCCCTTTGCAGTTTCTTTAAAACCAGAATATATTTTTACAGTGTAAGAAATCTTTTTGGAAGGGGAAGATAATAATGATTTAGTGATACAAGGCTTAATAATTAACCCATAGTTGGGGGAGAAGTGGTTTTGTGCCATTATCAAGAGTATTTACACATACGTGAATATAACAAACCTGACTGGAATGGGGACTCAGCTCTCCAATTAACAATTCTGAGCCATCATCCATGTGCATCCAAGCTTATAGCACCTAGTATTCCCAAGTGATCACCCATCTGGGTACTGACCAGGCTTGATGTTGCTTAACTTCAGTAATCTTAAGGGAACCAGCAATTCAATATGATGTGGCCATAAGCTAGAAAGCTGTTTGAAATTATGAGAAAAGGATCACCATTATTATTAGGTGTTTGTCTGTCACAAGGAGGAGGCATGGTGGAGCAATGGATAACATTTTGGATTGAGGAATCAGAGAGCTAAGTTCAAATTCCAGTTGAATCCATTACATTCTCTTGGGAAAGGTATGAATCCTCTTCTTCTCCCCTGCCCTAGGTATGAACAAATAGCAGGACAGACCGGGTTCTATAGCCTTGGATGGCAACTGGCCTACCGCAGAACGAAATGGCAACCTACTGTGGGAAAAAAACCTGCCTTGTCAGTCATGTATCAAAAGATACATGATCGCCTAAGCATGTATCACACATGGCACATAATTGACTGACTGTCACAAAACCTAATGCACATGGCTTGAAGATTGTGTAAAACCACGAAACACGCTCTCATCACTCGGTGTTGATTTCAGTGTGCACTTTTATATTCACATATGCTCTATCCCTGATATTGAGCACTTTTTACCTATAAATATAGCATACCTTAAAGCTATATTTTGATCATATTATATAGTCGACTCTCCCATCAAGATTCGATGTTTGAGGGTCAAGCAGATCAGTTTCCAGGAAACCAACAGCCCGACACCGGCACATGAGATTTGATTATAGTGGTGAAGGCCTCGTGCAGGACCATCCACACTTTTTGAAGGGACGAATACAGAGACCTGGTGCACCGAATGCCACAAGGTTCCCAAACGACCCTCCACAGGTTTTGAATTCAGAGTTGTCCTTCCCTTAGATCAGTTGCCATCCAAGGCTATAGAACCCAGTCTGTCCTGCTATTTTATCCATAGCTCGAGGGAGAGAAAGAGGATTCATACCTTTCCCAGAGGTATTAGCACGTAAGTGAATGTAATGGATATATATATATATATATATATATATATATATATATATATATGATCATATATATATGATCTGGATATCAATACTAAAAGGAAAATAAATTTAAAAAGGAAAATAATAATTGACTTGTCACAAAACCTAATGCCCATGGCTTGAAGATTGTGTAGAACCACGAAAAATGCTCTCACCACTTGGTGTTGATTTTAGTGCACACTTTTATATTCACATGCTCTATCCCTGATATTGAGCACTTTTTACCTATAAATATAGCATACTATTTTGATCATATAATATATATATATATATATATATATATATATATTTTTGATCATATTATATATATATATATATATATATATATATATATATATATATATATATATATATATATATATATGATCTGGAGAGTTTAATCAA
Organism: Acanthosepion pharaonis; assembly: GCA_903632075.3. NCBI lineage: Eukaryota > Metazoa > Mollusca > Cephalopoda > Sepiida > Sepiidae > Acanthosepion > Acanthosepion pharaonis. The sequence continues at coordinate 822,145 of CAHIKZ030002334.1, read as the reverse complement.
TACTAAAAGGAAAATAAATTGAAAAAGAAAATTAATATTTCTTGGATATGTTTCTGTGGAAATGCCAAATTATGAATATTATCTTTTATTTTTCTCGCCTCCAAAAATTGTACTTACCTAGCATGTTTGTTTGAACTTTGTTACATGTGTTTTGTTTCATTGTAGTTTCTACTATTTTGTTTGTTTATGTGTTTTGCTATAATTGTTTTTGTTTTTTAATTTAGCTTTTTAAAACTTTTTCTATTTTTTTTTTTTCTTTTCTTTTTTTTTTTTTTTTTGCTATCTGTCTGGAAAAGTCAATTAACTCCTAACCAAAACATAATTTGCCTCCTGAAACTTACTTTCACAGTTCAAACGATTTTACACTTACAAAAACTTCTAGGAAAAAGTTTTTTGCTTTTTTTGTCTTAATTAAAGTTTTATTGTTTCCATTGCAGGAATTTAACACAATCGTGAGTGTTTAGATGTTGTGTTTGCTGTCATATTTCTTACACTTTTTCTTTCCGTTTTTTTTTCTTTTTCTTTTAATTGCTTTTCCTATTCTTATTCTTTTTCTATTTTTCTTTTCTTTTTATTTCCTCTTTTTAGTTGCTTTCTTTTTTCTTTTTCTATCTTTCACAGTTTATTCCTTCTAATCTTCCTCTAATTCTTTCTTTTATTTGCCTTCATTTCTTCATCTTCCTTTTTATCTTTTTTTCATTATCATTTTTTCTTTCTCTTTTTTCACCATTTTTCTCTTTTCTCTTCATTTTTCTCTTTTTTCCATCATTTCTCTCTTTTTTCCATCATTTCTCTCCTTTCTCTCTTTTTTCCATCATTTCTCTCCTTTCTCTCTTTTTTCCATCATTTCTCTCCTTTCTCTCTTTTTTCCATCATTTCTCTCTTTTTTTCATCATTTCTTATTCTCCCCTCCAATGCATTTTCTTTTTCTCCCTCTTTCTCTCTTTCCTTCTCTCTTTTCATCATTTATGCTCCATAACGTGTTTTGTTCTTATCTTTCTTTTCATCATTTTTCTTCCTTTCTTTCTCCAACCACTCCCTTTTAAATTTACATTCTTCTTTCTTTTCTTTAATCTTATCTTTTTATCTTTCCTCATATGAGCAATAGAAAAAAAGGGAAGATGAGTGATTATTTTGACCAAAAATCCAACAAACCCACAAAATGTTCACATCCTTGACCGTACAAGAAAAGAAAAATGTTCTCCTTATCTTACATTTTCTATTTCTACTTTTTTTTCTACCCCTTCCTTTTCCCTCAAACTTCATCTCTCTCACTCTTTCTCTCTCTGTCTGTCTGTCTGTCTCCTTTTCTCTCTTTAGTTGCTTTAATTATTTGCTATTGCTGCCACACTGCTTCATGCACAAAATGTAATTTTCTGCTACAGTTTCCCTTTTATCAATATCTACACAACTAACTATTCTTAAATTTCGGTCTTCTTTGATTTCTTTCTGTCAATTCTAAGGTGTGGTTTTGGGAAGTGTTTATATTAATAATATTAATAATATGCTGGACTCAGTCATGTGAACATGAAATAAGCTTTAGAGTAAAGGGCTGTCAAAAATGAAAATATTTTTGATACACCATAATATACTACAAAAATAATATAATGAAGTCTTAGTTCTTAAGTGTGTATTTTAAATCAGTTTTTTAATAAAAAATCTTTAAAAAAATAAAATGAAAATACATTTGATACAAACTAATATATAATAATAATAATTTTAATAATAGAGGGAAGTGAAGATTAGAAAGTAAACATCTGTGAAAACTATGAAAATACTTTTGATACAACCAAATATATATATATATATATAATAGCCATGGTCTTTATATGTATACATGAAATAAGTTTTGGAGTAAAGGTCTAAAAAATAAAAAATACATTTGATACAACCTAATATATAATAAGTCTATTAATATTTTTGAATAATATATAGGATTTGAAGTCATGCTGAAAGATTTGGAAAAAGTGAAAAAAGGAAAAAGGTAGTAAAGTGAAGTTGGAATAAAGGGCTCTCAAAAATTAAAAAAAAAAGATACATTCTTATATATAGTAATAATAATAATACTAATTATACAGTAGAATCATAAATAGTCATTAGATTTGTACATGAAATAAGCTTTAGTAAAGATTTGTAAAAAGGAATATACTTTTGATACATACTAATAATAATAGAATCACATATAACTTTAGATGTATATATGAAAAAGAAAATAAGTACTATTGAAAGACCTAATAGATAGTAACAATAATATAAATTATATAGTCATAGATAGTCTTCATATGAAATAGACTTTAGGCTAAAAGGGACTCACAAAAATGAAAATCAGATACACCCTAATATATAGTAATAATAATATTTATAATATAGTGGAGTCATAGTTTTTAAATATGTGTATGAAATAAGATTTAGAGTAAAGGGCTCTAAAAAATAAAAATACTTTTGATACACCTTAATATATATTAGTAATAATATTGATTATATTGTGGAGTCATAGATATGTAAATGAAATAAGCTTTAGAGTAAAGGGCTCTAAAATATAAAAATACTTTTGATACACCTTAATATATATTAGTAATAATATTGATTATATTGTGGAGTCATAGATATGTAAATGAAAAAAGCTTTAGAGTAAAGGGCTCTAAAATATAAAAATACTTTTGATACACCTTAATATATATTATTAATAATATTGATTATATTGTGGAGTCATAGATATATAAATGAAAAAAGCTTTAGAGTAAAGGGCTCTAAAAAATAAAAATACTTTTGATACACCTTAATATATATTAGTAATAATATTGATTATATTGTGGAGTCATAGATATGTAAATGAAATAAGCTTTGCAGTAAATATCTGTCAAAAATGAAAATATTTTTCATGCACTCTGCTATAAAATATTAATATTTTCAATTCCTATATGTGTACATGAAATTAGCTTTAGAATAAAGGACTCTCAAAAATGAAAATGCTTTTGATACACCCTAATATATAATAATAATAATAATATTCATAATATAGTGGAATTGTAGATTTTTTTTTTTTTAGATGTTTACATGAAATAAGCTTTAATTTTGATATATTTGAAGTAAGGGCCAATTATCATCTTTCTTTCTTATTCTCATAATCTTCATTTCTTACCACCTTCTCTTCCTGTGAAAGAAACCACAGTTGTCTCCCCCTCAAAATATTTGATTATAAAAGAAATGGCCAAACCTGACTTATGGACAGTATTCCCTAAATAATAAAGTTTCGTTAACAGGTTAAAAGTTTCTTTACAATTCATTCATATTATATATCACACTCAGTATTGACTAACTTGAATGACTGTCAAGCCTTGTGCAATTTAATATATATATATATATAATTAGAAGAAAGAGTCCATGTGTACTTCTTATAGTATGTAAAATAGATAGGTTGGTTAATAAAACAAAGGCAAACGAAAGGGTACCAATGTGATCAGTATGAAAAACATTTATTAAATATTAATTATTAGCCACAAGACAGAAATGAAGCATGGAAATTAAGGTTCTAAGTCTGGAGTTTTCAGGCACTCCTGTGTCCTTCATCAGCAGTGTGAGAAATAAACAGAGAAACAGGGAAGACTCACCAACAGTTGTCCTTGTGGCTGGTTTGAATCCTGTTGTAAATGATATTATTAATAAAAATTCAATCTTTGTCTGATTCCTTGTGTGCAAAACCTTTGTTGGAAATGAACTTCGATTCAAAAATTGTGATCAGGGTGAATGCATTAGGCTGTTTTGTCTTTATTGGTGTGGGTAGTCAGGGAGTGAGATTTTGAATATAGGGAAGTATGGGTCATAGGATTTGAGGTGCAGAAGACCTACTGTGAGTGGTCAGTGCTGAAAGATTTGGTGTGATAGAAAAAGTGTGTGGGAACAAAAGGAAAAAGGTAGTAAACAGGCATGCCCGAAAATTACGGAATTAGAACCTTAATTTACGTGCTTCATTTTGGTCTTGTGGTTAATAATTAATATCTAATAAATGTTTTTTGTACCAATCACATTGGTACCCTTTTGTTTTCCCCTGTTTTATTAACTAACCTATTTTAATTTATATATATATATTTATATATACAGGGTGTAATAGAAATACCTCCCACACATACCAAGACAAGATGAAGACACCATTGTCTTACCATTATACAGAAGGTATATGTAGGAAATATTTCTGCCACACCCTGTATAGAAAAGAATGGATTAAGAAAAAATATAATTTGATGTTTGGTCATATGATCAGATTATGGGAAGTTGGTCAAGTTGAGAACTTTTCAGTTCATCAATGGATCTAACTTTTCAGCACCCCACAGTATACAGCTTTAAAAAAGATACAATTATAATCATTATAATATAGCATATTAATTGTCTTCACTTTCCGGTCTTGATAGTCAAAAAGCGTTTCCGCATTCTTGTGGGTGCCAAGTTATTTTCCATCCTACAACCTCTTTCTCACAGACAAAACATCATAAACCTCTCATTGTTCTGTTGCTATTTCCACAGAAAGTGCTCAGATGCACTGCATTCCTTAGTTCCTCCAGTTCTAACCTTAATGGCTTAAACTTGTCATGCCACACCCATTGTAGTGAATCACACTCATTCCCTTTGTATTCCATTGGTGAGATGTATGTCCCACTTGAACAGCTTCTTCCCATAAACTGCTACTTTGTGGAACCAACTCCCAAGAGGATACTTTCTTGATCACTACAAGTTTGACCTGTTCAAGTCTAGAGTTAACTATAATCTTCCCTATACATCTATATAAACTGTACCTCTTATTTTGTAACCCTCTACTTTGAATGGCTCTTCAGCCTTGTACAGGGTGAACATCTTTGTAAAATAAAATTCTGTGACTTAAATTGTCTTAATACCTACTATGATGTATAGCTATACACTCAAGGAGGATCCTTGCTTTAAACAGTCACTGGGACTCAAGTTCATCCGAAACCAAGTGGAACTCATATATATGATCCATCGCTAAAGATGCTGGTAAGATGATTAGTTCCTTGTTGTGTCGGAAACCTACCACCCCTCTTGAAGATGAACTTGTCTGTGAACAAAGACTTTAAATAGTGGCATGTCAAAAGACAGATGGACAGAGAAGTTCTTAGTTGAGCTAGTTATTGACTACTCAGGCGATTTCTGTACCTTTTTACCAACCTATTAAAACCCTTTTTATTGTTACGTGTTATTTGGCATTTGTCTCTACTAACCCCAAATCAACATCATAACATTCCTTGTACGCCTCCAGAAATTACCTGACTCCATCTGATATGCTCATTACAGAAAGCCAGATCACAAATGAAGTACTGTTGTCATTTCTGGGCTGGAGCTACACAATCTACACTTTACAGACTTAAGGCAGTAAAAGCATCTATGCAGCCTTGTGGGTGATTAATTATTCCCCCTTTTCTCCAGATGAAATATCACAAGCCTCTTACTATTCTATCACTATTTCCATGGTAAACTGCCATGGAAATAGTGACAGAGTTCAAACTTTTACAAGTAAAACCTACTGTACCATATACACTAAGATGAAGCATCCCAAATTTTTCATTTTTATAGTGAAATACTAAAAATGTACAGAGCCCCATAATATGCAATTTTCAAAATTCAATGTTCCATTGAAAATTTAATAAAAGTAACAGTTAATGATTTTGTTTTAAATAAATCAAGTTTTATTTTTTCTATTTTGTGATATTAGCTTTTATTTTAGATCATTCATTCATTCTCTCATTTCGTTAATATAATTTTTTTAAAAAATCATTTCACACAAAGTAAGGCAATAAAACCACTTAGATGCAAGGGGTTACTGAGTGTTAGAAAAATGTACTATTAAGGAGAGAGGATAATAATAAAAGAACAAGAATTAAGAAGACAGAAAATAACAATTGATATTGGATTTAAATTTTTGAAGGTCAAAGTCGACTGAAAAGCAAGAAGCCAGAAGTGAGTTCCAAAAGTGTGAAGTGTGAGAGAAGAAACTGTTAGAATAAAACTTACCTTTACATCTAGCCATTTCAATTATAAAATAATGAGACCTAGCTACCAATCTAGTACTGTGCTAAATTCTAGGTACCATAGAGGAAAATTTATCAGAACAATTACCATGGTAGTATTTATAGAAAAGACACAGAGAAGATACATTACATTGGCAGTGGGAAAGTAACTGAAGCTGAGATGCCAGGTGAGACTTGTAGACTCTCTGGATTTTGTCAAGAATCTCTAAATATATATCAGAAGCACGAGACCAAATCATATGTGGCAGCAATATTCAAAGCAAGGACAAATAGTAAACTTATATGTAAGATAGATTTTGATAAGAAAAATGACCTTTTCTTTCTGGATTTCTATTTTTGTCCTCCTCTCTTTCATTTTCCATCTCTATCAGTTTTTCCTCAACTCAACAAACAATATTTTTTTTTAATCATTTCATTCCAAGTAAGGTGATAGTACCACTAAGATGCAAGGGGCTACTGGGAGTGAAAGAGAATGAAAATACTTTAGAATTAACCAGAAATCCAATCCTAAACAGGAAACAAGGGATATATCTAGGGTTGTTCAAAAGACCTGGGAGTTGTGTCAACTAGACTATAGGTGAATCTATCTATGCTTATTTAGGAAAAATAAATAAATAGTAAATAAAAATTTCAGAGTTTAAGCGAAGGAAGACATTAGAAGTATAGAGTAGAATTAGACTTTAGAATGAACCGGAAACCCAATCATAAATGAGAAACAAGGGATAGACATTTACTATTATTCAAATATGAATACCTATGTCATCAGCATATCCCTCCTCCTCATTATCATCAATATATTGACTTGGAAGAGAAAGTAGGATTGCTGTCTTCTATTGGTAGATTTATTTGGGGTGTTGGATGGGATGCTTAAATGATGGGCCCATCTCTTTAAATCTATGTTTATAAATGCACAGGGTTATAGTCTAGGAAATAATAAAATTGAGTAGGGCTCTCATTTCCTCCCTGTTGTACTTTTAATGAGATTGAAATGTTTCTGTACTGAGATCATCACCGGACAAACCTCCCATCAATACGGGAAAGAGCAGTAACAGTTAGTGGACTTGAGAAACGTATTTCCCTGAAAAATTATTTCAATAGAAGGATTTTATGACTTTCAGCCAACAGTAATACTTGCTGCTTAGTCAATGAATTTAAAAGGTATCCTTACGTTACAGTTAAATAATTACTATTACCGTACATCATCCACCCACATTCTAAAAGCTTGAAAATTCACAATTTTTTATAAGCAACATTAAAACTAATCTATCACTACTTGTCCAATCTGGTGTTATCTTTAAAATTTAAAACTTAAATAATCTATGGGGAGTGTTGTAAATTTTTCCATCCTAAAATTTGCAACATGGATAATATGGCAAATGTCTTGGTAGCTGTCGCAGTTATAAGAAGCAAATAAAAATGCTAATTACCCTGGCTCTGGATAGCAGGTTTTAAGAAAAAAAAGTTTTATTGACCTGAAATATAAACATTTACAAACAGTGCAAAATAATACAATAATAGCAATACAAAGGAAATATTGTACAAGAATGTCCTCTTGTGCTCTCAAAGCAAAATGATTTCTGGGATGTTTTAACAAATCATGTAAAAAGCATAAAGGCTCGACCTAAGGCAGAGTCACCTACTGTGATGGCAACCAATGATAACTTCCAAATAACACAAAAGATCTTGGAATTTCCCTCTTCAGGAGTGTAAACTATAGTAGAGTTTCCCCACTCTGCAGGGAAATAAAGTAAATAGATGAATTTCCCATGCTCAGAAGGATGAAAATTCTGTACCAATTTGCTTGCACTATGGGGGAAGAAAATAAATAATCATGAGTTATGTTCCAATTTCTTCATGCTCCAGTGGGGAGTAAGATAAAAGTTCAATGAAAAAGGATGAAACAAATTACTTTTTTTTAGTTCAGTCCCCAAAAATACAAAAATATCTGTTGGTTGCAAAACTTACTGGGTTCTTCAGGTAGAGGTCATAGTTCAGAAGATCTGAGATGATTGTCTAAAGAAAATCTTGAAGAAATAAACTTCTTGGGGTCTCTCTTAGGAAGTTTATTTTTTCAACATCATATCAACTGTTTCCAATTGGTTAAGGAACTATATATCTTCTAGAAAAAAGTCATATTAGCTATCAGGAGGCCTGGTGCATGCTACCCCCAACCCCTGACTGGAGGAGGCAAACCTGATTGAGGGCTCTTTTTCTACCTACATTTATATATGTTACAAATTAAACTAAGAACAAATGACTATTAATGGATTAAAAATTTTCAGATTTTTACGTCATTCTTGAGTATTTTTTTTTTATCCAAATCTCTAAATTTGTTTGGTTCATGCCAAGTCTAAAAAACAAAACTATATAAAATTCACTATTTTTTTATCCACAATGTTGATTGTGTGACAATTATTCAACTTTTTAACAAGTTGATATCAAAAATTGCCACAAAATATTGTTGATTTGGAATGATCAATTATGACATGTCAGTAATTTGTATTTAGATACATTATATTTATTTTCAATTTTTCTAGTTGAATTGTTCACCTATATCGTATATGATCCATTATTGTACATATTTAGGTTACAATAAATTTTGTATTTTATATGAATACTACCTTATGAAAATAGAAATCCAGTAGAGTGGGACCCCTATATCATAGATTGGGGAAGGTTTCGAGACCTTTGCAAGAACCCTGGCTATCAGGTTTTATGATAATATTTTTGTGGGAAGGGTATGAAGAATATGCAACTAACTTGAACTCAAAATTTACCCCCAATTAAATATTCAACACTGAAAAATAAGTTAAGGATATTACTTCTTGTAAATAAGAACACTGATTCTTTAAACAAACTGAAAATGATTTTGCTTTATTTCATGCCTTTTGCCTTTAGAGCTTGTGTTTGGGGTATTTTTCTTTGTTCAACTGTCAACTAAACTGCAGGTGAGCTTTGCAGATTTTGGATTTTTCTCATGTCAAAGTGGAACAAAATATCTTTCATTTGTGCTGTGATTGGTGGTGGTTATTTTCATATGCTCTGATTTCTCAAATTAAACTTAACTTTGCAGTATCTTGATCATGCACATTTGATTTTAAAAATCAATGCTTCAAATCTTTAAGTCAAATACAATACAACAAAAAAGTTTCTTAAAATCCATGTGATATTTTATTGATTGTTTAACTCAATTTCAGTGGCTCATTGCAAAGATAGCACTAATCAGTGAGCCTGGATTTTTATGACCAAATATAAATGTAATGTAAATAAAATAATAATGTAATATAAATGTAACTGGGACTATTAAAAGAAGCAAATTTATAACAAAGGTAGGGGTTAACAGAAATATATATATTACCATAAAACATTAAAGTCAAAGTACAATACAATTAACAAAAATAGGGCTCAACTAGTTTATCATTCCTGCCATCAGAGCTAAGATCAAGGACAAAAATGTTCAAAAACTCTAAAAATGAATACCCAAGATAAATGTTAATGAAAGAAAATATAACACCTACATTTCAGTTTACCGAGGCTTATGCCCATATCATGTTGAAATACCAGTTCTCATATGATCACCAAAGTTAAGCAATGTTGAGCCTGGTGAGTACCTAGGTGTGCAACTGCTTTGGAATATCAGATGCTGTAAGCTTGAATCTGCAGATGGTTTAATAGACAAAGGCTTTGAATTGGAACTCAGTTCTCCAAGTTCCAATTCCAGTCAGGTTCATTATACTCACTTATGTGCCAATAACCTTAGCAAAGATTATATATCTGCCTCCCTCCTTCCAGCTATAGGTTAATTAGAAGGACATGTATAAGTCAAGGACATGTATAAGTCAATTATTATCTCCAAAAAATTCTTACAATCTAAAATGCTTTCTGGCTTTAAATAACCTGCAAAATGTTGGTAAGCTATAAAAAATGAATGAATCAATCAAATTTAAGCCTACCAACCACTCCTGTGAAAGTTTTGATATCTATTTATATTAAGACCTACCAGCCATCTTTCCATATGCAGAAGGAGAGGTTGGTGGGCTTAAATGTAATTATCCTATGAGGAAAGGCATGGTGGAATAACAGATAGTGGCTTGGCTTGAAGAATCGGAGAGCTGAGTTTGAATTCTAGTCATGTTCATTGTATTCACTTATATGCTAATACTCTTGGGAAAGGTTTAAATCCATCTCTTCCCTACAAGCTATGGGTAAAAAGCAGAACAGGTTGGTCTCTATAGCCTTGGTTGGCAACAAAACTAGAAGGAAAGCTCTGCCTTGTAGGTACTGTAGGCTAGAAGAAGGTAACTTCAAAAACAAATCCACCTTACATGTCACCTCGAAGAATAAAACTGGCCTCCCTACTTCAAGCCACAACAGAAAGTAATGAACTACTCAGGCTTAGTACAATGGTTCATTCAAACACAAGACTGAAATGGGGCCTCTCTGATTTCAGAACATTCACCCATGGGTGTATCACCTAAGGCACTTTAGATGACAATCCTATAAGTTTTATATTTTCTAATAAGAAATGGAAAAAATTTCATTAGAAACAAAGAAAAGAGTACTGAACTTACATATTATTAGTCCTACTATATGGCAGTAAATGCTGGACAATCTTTTCACAGATGAAGAGGAGATTTGAGGCAGCAGAAATGTGGTTCTAGAGAAGGATGATGAAGCTACCATGGACTGAACATGGGAATAATGACAAACTTTTAGAGAAAATGGAAACAAAAAGGACACTTAGCATCATGAAGAGATAGTCAAAATTTCTAGGGAAGATAATGAGAAAACAGGAGAGATTGAAAGCAAGAGGGACAGAGGAAAGCAAAACATAACCTACTTTGTGAGCTTGAGTAAATGGATGGTAGGATGGGGTTTAAGAGACATAACAAAAAGACAAAATTTATTAAGAGCTACAAAAGACAGGAAATTGTGGAGAGCCATGATCACCTACATCCTGAAGAGATATAGCATATAGAAGAACAACATTTTTCTCCTTGATCTTATCTCCGACATAAGAGGAATGATAAACTGGTTTAGTAATTTTTTGTTTTTTTTGAGGCAATTATTTGTATTTTGATATAACTATTTTATTACAATGTATTTTTTTGTTGCATCATCTTTTTTATCTTAAATTTTCATTTTTTTAATATTCCCATTTTTATCATACTACTAAATTCACAGTATGCCATATTTACTTGTGTCTGAGTCTGTCTATATTTCTGAGATGAGAACAGAGAACTGAGAACTAGAACAGTCTACCCCAGTGATCGAAATAAAGGGTTCAGTTCGAAATTCCAACCACCTGAAGAAGGTCGGAGCATACAACGGCCGAAACGTTGTGACAAATATGGTGACAAAGATGAGAACAATAGTCCGACTAATGTAAATACTTTACTTGTGTCTGTTGTGATCTCCCATTCTTGTATACTAGATGAATAAATTCTTGTGCAAAATAAAATCTCCCACTTCACTTGAAAAATATGAAATGATCAGTTTCCAATGTACACAATATATTTTACTCTTAAAAAGTTTTAAAAAGCAATATCAGGTCAGGCTGTGATCATCCTTGATTCCACTTGAGTTTCAAACAGAGGAGCAGCTGGAGTGAAAGCTGGTGGCTGGATTTTTTTTAAAATAATTGTTTAATTATTTTTGGTAAGGAAATGTTTTCTTCTTGAATACTGTCAGCCTAAATTAAAGGTCGGGAAGAAATTTTCTGAATTAAGAGGATAGTTGAAATAATATCCAGGTTGCATTTTGCTCCAAAAATCAATAATCATCCCAGCCAGTCTATTTGAAACTCAAATATACTTTAGATCAGTGGTTCTCAAACAATGCCTCATATGTGCGGCAGAAGAGGATAGCAGGTGAGGCAGAATAATTGAAAGACAATCAAAGATTTAGAAACAGTTTAAAAAAATTCATATGCCAAAAATAAATATGATTTCAAAATTTAAAATATTCTTATGGATTAATTGTAATTGCATGCATGAATTCCAGTATAAATACTTATAAATAATTATTGCCCCATTTTATCCTGGTAATATTTTTGCATTATATCAAGTATTAAGAATGTAGTAACTAGCGTCTGCAAATTGGCGGAGAGAGTTATCAATAATAATGTTCTGATTTTGAATTCACGGTTATCCCCTTTTAACCCACTCTCTGTTTTTTTTTTTATTTTTAATTGTATTTGTTATACCATAAAATTTGGTGGGGCACAAGCAAATTTTAATTCCAAAAATGCTGCCCAAAGAAAAATAAGTTTGGGAATCATTACTTTAGATGATATAAAGATGAGGATTTCTTCTTCACTACAAATATCTTCTGGCCCGATATGTATGTATAGCTGGCCACTTGTATTTGAGGATACCTGTCTACTAGGGTGGCTAACTAATCCCTGTTGCAGATTCTTGCTCAGGTGCATTTATTTTTTATTCAACACCCACAGAGCCCACCTGTGGTTTATACTGTGACTATGCTGAGAAGACCTTAGTTACAGTTTCTGGGAAAGAGCATGTTATCTAGTGTGATCAACAATTTGAACAAGGCCAGCATGCCCAAGCCCTCAGCCACGAAGACTTGTGACTTTGTGATAGCACAGCTAATGACAGGCTCAAGGGTTGACTGGGATCGACCCCTCCAGTCTGATAACATCAGGAAGTCTTCTTCCTGACAAATCGACTATGGTGAGATTCAAACCCAGGTCACATGGTCAGAATGCAAACATTCTGACCACTCAGCCACATGCCCAGATATACAAAATGGTCATTCATGAAATTAAAAATACATATTGCAAGTTGTTCAGAACCAATTTAACTATTCATGAAAATTGTCTTTTTGGAGCGGGATTATTGTACAGATCTGCTGCTTCATTGATACAAATTAAGAAAATTACCTATATTCATTCTGGTACAAAATTTCTTACATAGTGCACAATTAAATATGGCAGATATTTTGAGTGCAAATAAAAAGTTAACTCTGCATAGATAGAAAGATAGAGTGATTGTTAGATAACTTGCTTTGAAGCAACTTGAAGCAGAACAGGTTGGTCTCTATAGCCTTGGTTGGCAACAAAACTAGAAGGAAAGCTCTGCAATTTCAAATTAAATTAAGCAAAAAATATAAATTATTTACATTTTCCTCATCTTTGTCGCCATATTCTTGACATCTACATTCCTTCTTCAGGTGATTGAAATTTCAAACTGAACCCTTTATTTCGTCCACTGGAGATTTTTCTAGTTCCACATGTCATACCACATCAATTTTTTTTTTAACTATCAGTCAAATATCAGTTTAACTCATAACTCTTTATGTTAAGTCCCTGGATTCAACCAATGCTTTTATCCATGTGTCCTTGAGGACATCAGTATATGAATTTTGGGGATTTATAAACCTAATGTCTCAGTATCATTTTTTGCCAGAGCTCATATTACAAAATAAAATAAATACATCCATAATATCACTTGATGATTTCTGTCTGAATTTTGGAGATGAGGAGTCATTATCTACATCTGGCTTTCTTCAGGTGCTTGTCAATCCAGATAACCTTCATGGAATTTTAAACTAAACACTTTATTTAATCTAAAGAGGTGGAATGTTCTCATTCCACTGCTCATGTCTAGGGATATCTTGCCTAGTTCTTATTTAGTACTGCTTAGTTATTGTTTACACTGTTTCCACTCGCCCTGTTACTGCTGAGTCTAATGTTGGTTGGTTCTTTTTGTTTAGTGGCATATCAACACCTCTATGGGTTATTTAATGGCGAAACCTAAATATTTTGTATGAAATTTTATTTTATTTTAGAGATAATAATAGTTTTAATGATACAAGTCTTACTAATTAACCCTAACTGGGGGAAGGAAAGGTGGATTCATGCCATTCCCAAGAGTGGGCACCTTGATGTGGTGTAATGGTTAGCAAACTTGTCTTGCTAGAACAATTATGACTGAGTTTGATCTTCACTGGGTGCCCCATAATTTCAGCCTTATACCATATCTCAGCTATGCTTAAAAATTCACCATTCCTTTCGTCAAGGGTATTTGCAAGTAAGTGAATATAACAAACTCAACAGGAATTGGAACTCAGCTCACAAATTAACAATTTCAAGCTATTATGCATTACACGACCTGCACATCCAAGCTTATAACACCTGGTATTCCCAAGTGAGCACCCATCTATGTACTGACCAGAAACATTGTTTAACTTCCGTAATTGTACAGGGACACGTGTTTCAACATGTTGTGGCCTTGATAGAGCCAGAAATAAAATCATAAAGAGAGAAATTGAGTTAAACAAATATATTAACAGAAACAGTAATACAAACATATACAAACGAGAGTGTTTCAGCAAGAATGTTCGGTCCGACTGTCAGAGCTGACTGCTGGAAACTTCTCTCTGAAAAAGGCAGTACCTGCTCCTATTTATAGCTGGCAGAGTTCATGTATGCATGGGTAAATTACCATAACACAACATGATGTCAATGTAAACATATGAGAGTAGCCTAGTGGATTAAAGCATTGGTTCATGAATTTGGTGACATAGTTATTGTGAGTTCAATCCCTGGGCCAGGTAGGACAGACTTAGACTCAACGGAAAGAAGGTAAGCAATAAATGAGAAGTACTAAAAAGAAGAAAAAGATGAGATATCCCTAGACATTGAATGAGAACAATCATATAGATTAAATAATGAGTTCAATTTGAAATTTTCTCTAGGTTACGTAGATCGACAGATTGTGAAAAAGACTGAAGAACACAAAAGTCAAAATGCTGCGATAATAGTAACAAAAATGAGAGCAATAATCTAAATGTAAATAACATAAATAATAATTTGAATTTAATATTTGATTAATATCAAAGTATTCATAAGGGATAAATGTATTAATACTTATTGTTTTCCTTTCATTTCCTACTAATTTGAGTTGAATCTAGCCAAACATTAAATTATCAAGGAATATGATAAATATATTAAATACATGTCTATTTTATTTTTATCATCATCAGTTCTAACCAATGTTTTGATTCTAACAATAACAACAAAAAAATACACCAATCCTTTTATTATTATTATTATTATTTCCATTATTATTATTATTATTAACAAATTGCATAATGTCTTTTGTTTGTCACTGTTTTCAGTATTTGTTCCATGTAAATACTACATATGTATTTGTGTGTATGTATGTATGTTGTTTATAGTAAGTATTTTGGTACAAAAAAAATCAATCTTGATTGGTGAAGTTGATTTTCAAGCTATCATCTCGGGCTTTGTGTTATTTAATATTATGAACAATATTGAAACATGAGCATTTAAAGATATCTTGTCAAATGAAGGATAATTTTAATTTGGTTTTAACATTTTATTCTATTTTTTTTAATCATTTCACCCCAAACAGGGCAATAAAGCCACTAAGACACAAGTGATTACTGAAAGTGAAAGAATAAGAAAAAAAGGAAACATTATTAAAGAGCTATAAAAATAAAAGAAGATTCAAGTAGACAGTAGATAACAATTGACATTGCATTTAAATTTTTGGAGATCAAAGTTGACTGGAAAGCATTAAGCTAGAAAAGAGTTCCAAAAGTTGTAAGAGAAGAAACGTTTAGCATAGAACTTATAGATGCATCTAGCCAAATTATGCTTGCTCTATCAGAATGCCAGCTATTGTAATTCATAATTCTATGAGTTTATCCGGGCTGTCAAAAATCAAAGCTAATATTAAACTACTGACATATTTTTTAATAAAAACCAAACATTGCTACAATTTGTAATGTTTTTTTTTTAACCTACTTTGTTCAGATAAGCATTATATGCCATTATTTACAAGATAGAAAATATCAGAGAAATTCTTGAAGTTATGTATTAGTTTGAAAGTTTTTGCAGTAGCACCTGAAAAACTACCATCCAAATATTAAGGATATTGTGTGTGGCCATTATAGTACCTGAAGTAGAGGTACCATGATTGGCATAAAGAACAGTGTAAGTTTTCAAAGGCAATTGGAAAGACACAGGTTAGTAATCTTTATTCTGCAAACAATTGTTTGTTTGTTTTGTTGTGTTTTTTGTTGTTTTTTATTGTTTTTTGTTTTTTGTTGTTTTTTGTTGTTTTTTTGTTTTTTGTTGTTTTTTTCAACAAAGTTCACCAAGTACAAGGTTCAAGAGCCACTTAAGATAAAAGGTTACTGAATGAGGTGTAAGATATAAATGTGAGAGGAGGTAGTAAGAAGTGAACATTATGAGGATAGATAACAAATCTAGGATATTAATCATTGGAAATCTAATCCCTGATTGAAATCAGTAAAGCCAATCAACTTTTATTAATAGTTCATTTGTCCCTTGGAAAAATAAATTAAAATGATGACAGAAATATTTAAGTCATTTTTTGATATTTTATAATTAGAATAATTACAATTTAGGCATCCCTCAATTAGTGTGGTAAAATTTTTACATACCAAAATTCAATTAGTGCATACGTAATACTCGATTAGTGCATTAAAACATACTTCAGTTTAACCATTGATTTTTTTTTATAGTTACTGATGTACAAATTAGCTGCACTAATCA
This sequence comes from Acanthosepion pharaonis, assembly GCA_903632075.3. NCBI lineage: Eukaryota > Metazoa > Mollusca > Cephalopoda > Sepiida > Sepiidae > Acanthosepion > Acanthosepion pharaonis. The sequence goes on along the minus strand of CAHIKZ030002334.1, from coordinate 805,540 downwards.
AGGGATTCCTGTACAATTACTATCCATTTGAGAGTGAACCAAACCTTACCTAACAGCTAAAAATTCAAGGGGTTACTGGGAGTGAAAGTGAATGAAAAAACTTTAGAAGGAAGCAGAAACCAAATCCTAAACAGGAAATAAGGGGTAAACCTCTACTCTTTTTCAAAAAACTGAGAAGGGGTGTGAACTGGATGATAGGCAAACCTATAAATAGAGAAATAGTATAGTGATCCAAATATAGAAATAGTATAGTGAATAGAGTAGAGAATAGTGATCTGTATAGTAATAGAGGATAGACTAGAAATGATGATCCAAATAGTAATAGAGGATAGACTAGAACTGGAGATCCTTTAGATGCAAAGCTAATTCCTAATTATGCATTTCCACTATGGCCACGTGGTCTACTTAATTCAATAATGGGATCGCCTATGTTTTCTCACTGGCAATCTATGTTCAGACTCAAGTGTCAGCAGCGACACTTCTTTCCTATAGAACACATTTTTTCTCCACCATTTTATTTTTATTTTTATTTTTTTTTTTTAGTAATGGGTAGTTATTTTGCACCCTGTTTCCACTGAATCTTTCTGTAGTACCCAGCCCAGGGATTGAACCCATAATTAGTATTCTACCACATAAAGTACATACAATTTACATAATCATAATTTTTCACCCCATCAATTCAGATATAAATTACTGAATTGTATCAAATTGGCCAGAAAGTTCTGCCTCACCTAAGAAGTGGCAAGAAAACAGCAAAATTTTATAGAGCAACAACAAAATTTATTCTTCAAAATAAAGTCCATCATTCTTGACGATCTTCTGCCAGCAATCAGCCAGCATCCAAATCTGTTCTAGATAACAGTCTACTGGCTTTGAATCAAAAAAATTCTAAACAAGCTTCCTTCACTTCATCAAGTGTTGAATTATTGGTCGCAAAGGAATTGTGCCATTGAGTGGCCACTCAGAACAGCATCAGGACTGAATGGTGGATGTGGAAGAATCTCAACATCGTCGATTTGTTTGAACTTCTATTTAGGTAACCTGGAAGAATGTAACCTCACATTGTCTTGCTGAAACAAAACCCAATTTTGACGGACCATAGCAGGATACTTCTTCATCCCTTCTTTAGTTTATCATACACAAAGTCTAGCTGCTGGCAGTACAGTTTAGCATTGATGGCACAACTGTAAAGAATAAGCTCAAAATGCAGTACTCCTTGAAAATTCCACCAGACAGAGATCAAAATTTGCCATTTTCTTTCCACTTTCTAAGTGAGTCAGGACTTTCTGGTCATCCTAATATTTTCTTAACCCTGCATTAGTCACCTCATATTTCTGAAAATGAATAGTCCCCTGGGGTATTTACTCATCCCAATAAAAAAAATGCTTATATTGTTACAATTATGTTAATATTGTCATACTGGTGAAAAACAAAAGCAGGCAACTTCTGTTACAATTCTGTAGAATGATGTTTCTTTTGCCTCAAGCTTCCTCATCATCTGTGGGAATTTGCTAATGTAAATCTGGCCCAGGGATTGAACCCTCAAGCCATCAAATATATGGACCAATGTTTTAATCCAAAATGATGACTTACTATCTTCATTAAGAGAAAGAAGTCCTTCTCTCACTGGTGTATAGATCCACAGCCTCACTACACTAGTGTTGCTACTGTGATTTCTGTTGCAAGTAGAATCTTTATATCTTAAAAGTTTTGGATTCTGAGTTGTCCTTTTTCTAAACTTACCAGTATCAAAGTGGCTCAACTATTTAATCCTAGTTGCAGGGAGCTAAATATAAATTCCTAACTTGTCTTAGGGTATTTGTGCAAAAGTGAATGAAAAAACATAGCAGGAATCTGAAATCAGCATGGTGATCCCATTGTCTGCACCACACTACATGCAGTGTTCAGAATTACTCACTCCACCCCCTTTATAAGTAAATGAAAATCTCTCATTCCAATTGGAATCATGCCTGATAAAACCTTTCAAAATCTGAATTGTCTTTCTCTTGATAAATACTGAATGTAACAAACATTTCTTATGTATTTTTGCAGCAATGTTTCAGATTACGGCTTCAATGGTTGCATAAAAAATGTACAGATCAACTCAAATGCTAATGTATTCAAAGAAAGCAATTTGTTGTTTGAAATGAATCCTGGGTGCCCACCACCGGTAAGTAATTTAAAAGAAAACAAATTGATTAAATTATATATTTTAATCATTTCACCACAAGCAAATCAATAAAGCCACTAAGACATAAGGGGTAATTGAACATTAGGAGATATGAGGAAAAAAAAGACTATTAAGGAGATAACAATTGGCATTTAGATTTTTGAAGATCAAAGTTGACTTGGAAGCCAGAAACAAGAAAAAAATTCCACAGGCAAGAAAAGAAACTGTCAGCTTAAAACTTACGGTTACATCAAGCCATTTCAACTGTAAATTGATGAGACCTTGCTGTCAATCTAATATAGCATTTTTTTCTCTGTTAGTAATGCTTTTTTTGTTTATTTTTTAAAATCATTTCACCCCAAGCAAGTCAATAATGCCACTAAGATGTAAGGAATTACTGGAAGTGAATGACAAAGAGAAGACTTTAGTGAGAAGAAAAGACAATAAAAGAAAATTTTCAGGAAGACAGAAAATAGTGATTGACATTACATTTAAATTTTTGAAGAACATAAATAGCATCCCAGCAAGAAACCAGAAGGGAGTTCCACAGGTGAGAAGTACAAGAAGAAAAACTATTTGAAGAGAACATCAAGCTAGTTCAAGAGTGAGACTTAAAATTCATAGTTGAGGTATCAAGGAGGAAAGCTCAATAGAACAATTGCCATGAAAATATTTGTAGAAAAGACTGAAGTGGAAAAGTAACTGAAGTCAAGATGCCAGGTCAGGATCAATTATTTTACAGCCTCTTCTTTAGATTTTGTCAAGAATCTTGAGACATATAGTAAGAACACCAGACCAGATATGCCAGCAGTATTCAGTGCATGGAAGAATGGTAGATTTATAAATGTTCAAGACAGATTCTGATGAGAAACATTACCTGGCATAGATCAGCACACCAAATCTGCTTGAATTAATCCTTAACAACTTTACATCCTTTCTATTTTTCAATACATTTCTACAGTAAAATCATTTGTAACATTTTTTTACAGTAAATCACTAGCCATGGATTTATAAATATAGTAGCCATGTTTTCTTGGTAACACTTACATTTATTTCTGACTGCATAAACCTCTTCCTGATTTTCAGTATTTGTCTATAATAAAAACTATGTGTATATATATATATATATATATATATATATATATATATATATATATATTTATTGGAGAAAATGTATGACAAAAGGTAAAAAGTTCTCTTGTGACATGCTTCATCCATTAGGACTTCATTTGAATAAATTTGTCATGTTGGTAGGACTACATATGTGCATGAACAAAGGATGCTGGAAATTTTAATTTTAAATTATTTTTTTAACTAAAGAATGAAATGCATCAAAAGAAAAACTTTTTACATTCTGTCACAGATTTTCCCCCAATATTGTTCTTGATATATAAAAATATATATCATTATCTCATATATATATATATATATATATATATATATATATATATATATATGAAGAAAATATACTGAAAAAACAAACAAATAACAGAAATCTTTTATAACAAAACACTGATCTTATAAAAGATTTCAGTTATCTGTTTGGATTGGTATTGCTTTTATGTCCATCGTCTTTTTCATGTTGAATTGTATATGGTCTATGTTAATTATGTTTTATGAATATTTCCTGAAGATGATCTATTAGACCGAAACGTCCAACGTTGACATTAAACATTAAAACTGCATAATCGCATATTAGGATTTGTGTTTGTTTTTCAGTATATTTTCTTCATACTGTCGGATCTATATCCATATATTTGCTTACATATATATATAAATGTAATGAAAATGTTAATGTGTCACTGTGTCAGACTTTTTCAACTTTACTCCTAGAGGCTATAGCCCAACATATCATACCATTTTGTAATCAGGCTGACTATTGAGCCAATTAAAAACATTCCAGGATAGATCTAGTCCACAATCCTGAAATTTGGGATTCCCAAGTTTTCATTACTGTGATTATTTTTAGGGTTGTTTTTTTTTTTTTTAATGTGATTTTTTGCAAAAAAATTTTTGTATGATAACAATATTTATATGTTTGAAATATATTTGGGAATAATTGAAATTAATTGCCAAATCCAGCGAAAGTCACTCATGAAATAAAAATAATTGTTTGTACAAAAACTAAGGACCTATATACATGAAATTGCCTTTAAATTAAATGGAGGCAGAAGAATTATTGTTGAATTTTTAAAATCTAAGCTTAAATATTAATGCAAAATATATATATATATAATAGCCTTATTTTGTCAGTAATGTTTGCATTAATTCCTATGACAATCCCTTGCTTTCTGATTTTTAATGGCTTTTGTTTTATTTACCAACATATCATGCTGTTAAAATATAATCATGATTATTGCTTTGCCTTTTGACTTTTACCAGTAAAAGTTGTTGTGCTTGTGTTGTAGCATACATACAGACAATAATGTGTATGTCCCCATTCACCTAAATGCAATTGGAGATTTGTCTGCAGCTGTGCTGGTCAAAGTCTCTGCCTCCAGACAGGGAAGATCCCCAGAAGAGGCTATGTTGAAGGCTCAGAATATTGTCTTGGAAAAACAGCTACCCGACCCTATTTTATACAGGCTCTATAAGGAATTTTTGGCCCAGCCTACAGGCTTTGATACCCCACATTAAAATCGGCCTTGTGCCACATCTGACTGTGTGGGGTGGTTGGTAGATATCCTGCAATTGGTGATTCATTGTGGAATTCTCTTGACTCACTTCTAGCAGTTGATGACTTCTTCTATTCTTCTACATGTCACTGGCGAATCTTATATGTGTTGTTCTTGCCCTAAGTATTATCATTCATTACCAATTTGTGTATGATTATTCTATTCAGTAACCTTCATTAGGTTACAACAGTTTATATGAATGCAGTGCTTAGAGGGCATGAAAGTTGTGATGTTTTTGTTTAATAAATCTGATCTCTAGGCATCTTACAGTTTCATCTAGCCATTCATCTAGCCTATAAAACGATGTGAATTAGTTGCAAATCTAGTTGCATTTTATCAAAAATATTTAAATACAGAGCAGAAGCACCAGACCAGATATGATAGCAATTGTTAATTCATGGACAATTGGTAGAATTATAAGATAGATTCTGGAGATAAATATTGTCTGGTACAACACAGTGAACCAACTTTCCTAGCTACAGACCTAGCAATTGATTCAATATAATTTACCAGTAGAATTTTGATGTATTTGTATAAATGTAGTGCTTAGAGTGTATGAAAATTGTGATGTACTTCTTTAATAGATTTATCTGTAGAGATCTTGTTTTTGTAAAGAAAAAATGAAATAAATAAAGTATATATACCGTATATACTCATGTATAAGTCAAAGTCATGTGTAGTGCAACCCTTGAATTTTTTTGCATGTATCTTAACCCCTTCAAAATATTTTTACGCGTATATAGTGCTACTGGTCACCAAAATTATATGATTTTTAACCCCCTTCAAAATATTTTTACGCGTATATAGTGCTACTGGTCACCAAAATTACATGATTTTTAACCCCCTTCAAAATATTTTTACACGTATATAGTGCTACTGGTCACCAAAATTACATGATTTTTAACACCTTCAAAATATTTTTACGCATGTATAGTGCTACTGGTCACCAAAATTACATGATTTTTAACCCCTTCAAAATATTTTTACGCGTGTATAGTGCTACTGGTCACCAAAATTACATGATTTTTAACCCCTTCAAAATATTTTTACGCATGTATAGTGCTACTGGTCACCAAAATTACATGATTTTTAACCTCTTCAAAAAGAATTATCTGTGTATAGTGAAATCCCTATAATTTGCATGAAAAAAACTGATCATAAAAACTCTTAATATACTCAAGTATATATATAGTAATTATTAATATCAGCAATTTATTTTTTATATATTTTCTTAGCAACATTTACATCTAATTCTAATTGCATAAAATCCCTTCTTGTGTAAGATAGATTCTGGCAAGAAAAATTGTCAAGCACAACACAATGAATCAACAAACCTAACAATTGATTCAAGATAATTTGCCAGTAAAATCTGCTGTTTATATAACTCTAATGCTTACAGTGCACAAAATCTGTAGGGATTTTGTTTTTGTCAGTATTTCATCTTGAATACGTGTTGATTTAATATTTTGGTCTGTCTTTTAGGTTGCTAGAGCTGCCAAGTTCATGTCTATTGGAAATAACTATGTCTATGGTTCCTACTTTGCATCTTCGATCCAATTCCATGTAACAATGAAATTCAAATCAGACTTAAATCGGAACAATGGACTTCTGCTGTATATAAATCTGGAAACTGATCCTGTAAGTAAATCAAGATTTATTTTTTTGCATGCAAGTTTAAAACTATTAGGAGATTCCATCATCACCATACAGACTCTGAATTTCCACCAATTAGGATGAATGGGTACTCACTCAGGGAAGCTCCATGCTTTGAGTGCCTATTTGGACTTAAAATCAACCCAGAACTTAAGTGGAACTTGTACATACAATCCATCACTAAAAACAAATGGTAGATTTCCTGTACCTGGCTCCTACAATTCTCTACCTTTACAAGAGCCAGATCTGGTCCAAAATAGTGTACTGCAGCCATATATAGGTAGGAGCTGCATAGAAAAATGGTTGGTTCTATGTACCACTTCAGTAACTACCTGACTCCTCTCACTATCCTATACATTTACAAGAGCCAAATCAAGCCCAAAATGGAGTACATATAAGCTGCCAGTCTTGATAGTCCAAAAGCATAAAAAAAGAAGATAACTCCAGATCATGATCCATTTCTAAGAAACTTTTAATTTTTCTTTTTTGCCTAGTTTAAATCGAATGTAGGTCATATTTGATTGGTTGATCAGGATAAAGCCCTCAAGCCTTATAGAAGATGTATTTTGCTTTAGAAAAAAAATTAATTGTTCCCTTGCCAGTAATTTACAAATCGCCTAAGGAGACGCATTGAAACACAACTGCAATTGTGTAGCAATTTTTACATGTTGTTTTAATATCCTAAAATATATATATATATATATATATAAATAAAGAAGTGAACATTGAAGTCAACACTCTGATATTGAGCACTTTATCCCATAAATATAGCACACCTTAAAACTATATATATATATATATATATATATATATATACAAAATATGTATGTATATAAATATATACATATATATATATATGTATGCAATTTTTATATATATTATTTATGTTATATATACGCTGTATTTATTAGAAAGCGCTCAATATCAGTGATAGATTTAACATATTTGTCTGATGATTGCAAATAGTGTGAAACCCAGGGTCACAAACTCACACCAATGCAACTATCTATCTATCTCTCTCTCTCTCTATATATATATATATATATATATAGAGAGAGAGAGAGAGAGAAATATAAATAAGCATCTCTTAAAAGAGTTTGCCATGTATGCACACTGGAAAGTAAAGTGCTCAGTACCATACAATGTGGTAGAGGTTTTCTAAACAAACAATCACCTTTCAGGTGTACACAGTCCAACCACTACTACAGGTTTTATGCCTTTGAGCAATCATCAGGTGGTCGGCAGCTATAATGCCAAATGGGAGCTTTTATACCTCCAAGAAAGACCAAGATAGAAAAAAAATATGGACAGTGTTTGCACACCATGCATAAGTCTGGTGACTTGTGATGCCTGGGGATGGAGTTCTGGTGACTGAGTGACTCCTGATCCAGTATAAAATGACCAGGAGTGTCCACAACACATCACTTCGGTCCCTACCTGGAATAGACAGGCAGATGAAATAGCCCAATCCATTCCAATTGACTAGTTACATAGTGGCAAGGGTTAGTTGGGATGATAGATAATGGCTCCAAATCCTTACAC
>CAHIKZ030002334.1:697500-792500 GCA_903632075.3 Acanthosepion pharaonis | reverse complement strand
ACAATGATATTCTGTTTTGTTTGCATGGATGATTTCCAAGCAATGACAAACTTGTGCATCTTTAAAGCTTAGATAGGATTAAAAAACATGTATCAATGTGGTGATTTTTTTTTGTCTTTCAATGATAATGTTATTAAGCTTATCAGACAATATGTAAGAAATTTGCTTAAAATAAATAGACAAAACTTATATATATTATTATTATTTAATGAAACATCCATGAATGAAAAAATGCTGCCTAAATACACACAATATCCATATATATATATATATATATATATATATATATATGAAAATGGAAGGTGGTGTCAGTGGTCAACACAGAGACAATTGTTTTTCATTTTTTCAAATTTTGTTTTAGGTTTTTCAACTTTGCTACCCTAAGTGTCAGTGGTCGTGTACAACTTAACCAATGTCGACAGGATCCAATCAAAGTAATTCCAACAACTATACGTCCAAGTATGTACATGCAGCTACATTCTTTTCCTTTTCCACAAATCTAATTTTCTAATTGTATTACAGTGTAACCCGGATATAAGAGAGTTGACAGGACTGGAGAAGAAGTCTCTTATATACGGGTTTCTCTTATATCCGCGTTTGGTCTATTTTGTTTAGGTAAGTATGGGCTCTAATTTGGGACCAGAGAAAATCTCTCTTATATCCGGGTTTCTCTTATATCCTGGTCTCTTATATCCGGGTTGCACTGTCTTATATTATAGGGTTTATTTTCATGTAGACTATTGTCATCATCTTTGTTATTGTTATCACAAGTTTCAGCCAATATGCCCTCCAGCCTTCATCAGGGAATTTCAATCTGACCCCTTTATTTAATCCTCAAGCTTATATTGTTTCACTGCTCATGTTTAGGGATATCTCTTCTAGTTCTACTTTTAATACTGCTCATTTATTTCTCACGACATTTCCATATTGAAAGGCTCACGGACTGAACTCCTCACAATTAGCATTATCATTAAATTCACAAACCAATGTTTTAATCCTCTAGTCTGTTGTCCCATTCTAGTGGTTCCCATACTGCTTTCCTCTGGGCTACATTTTCAGAATTCAAATCTGCTTGTACCTCACCAAATCTTATGAAATAAAAAGTGTATTTAAAAATAAAAAACAGAGAGATGGTTAAAAGGAGATAACAGCAGATTCAAAATCAGAACATTATTATTGATAACTATCTCCTCCAATTTGCAGACCCTAGTTATTATATTCTTAATACTCGATATAATGTGAAAATATCACAGTTATAAAATCAGTCAATAATTATTTATAACTATTTATACTGATGCTTATGCATGCAATTGCAAGTCATCTGTACTAATATTTTAAATTTTGAAAACATATTTATTTTTTGGTATATGAATTTTTTTAAACTGTTTCTAAATTTTTGATTATCTTTCAATCATTCCACATTACCTTCTATCCTCTTCCACGACCCCCTATGAGGATTGCTGCACTGTTTGGGAATCACTAGGTTAGACAATATCTTTATTGGATTAATGCACAAACTGAGCAGTACTAAAATAGTGGAATGTGAACTATTTACTGCTGTAGGTTTAATAAACAGTTGGTAAATTTATATTGTAACACCCGAGCGCTAATAACCCTTCAAATTTTTCCAAAATAGTCTTAATTCCGTGCAAATGTATATGCTTAACTCAAAACAACAATTAGATATTGAAAAAACCTACGTTTTTGGATGTTAACGACCAGAAATAATTGGACTTCTTCTCGCTCTTCTTGTCATCCCTTACCGGCTTATTGAGAGACATTTGTTGCTGTCTCATTTCGCGCACTTATACAATTTTGGCCTATTTACTCCCTTAACGAAATTAATACATGATGTTTTCTTTTTAATTTAAAGTTAACTTTTAACTTTCAGATGTATGAAAATAAGTGATAAGTGTAGTTTTTACTTAATTTTTTAAGAAGAAAGTTAACTTTCAAATATATGAAAATATCGACAAATAAAAGAATAACAAAGTAATTTTCAAATGTATGAAATTAATTAAGACTATTTTGGAATAGGGTTATTAGCGCTCGGGTGTTACAATATAAATTTACCAAACAGTTTAATAAATAAATAGTGTTTATTATTTTTCTCAATTCCTAAGAAAAAATGCATACCATTTTTTTCATATGTTTAGGTTTTATTATAATTCTGATTATCACATTTTTAAACAAGAAATATTACTAAAGAATGAGGGTAGTTATAATAAAAGTGGTGTTATGGGAAAAACATTCCTTTTCCAACTTCATTTTTTGTTATTTTTTGTAGGTACAAACCTGCCTTTTTTTATAATATTGGATCTGAGATTATGTACCTGTATTTTTTCAATTATTTTAAAGTCTCTTTTAATAATATTTTGTACAAACTATCATGTTCGTTTGTTTGCTTAAAATTACACTTTATGTGATGTTACAGCTTTGCCACCCATTGCACCAGTGGACACCTGTCAATTGCCTTTGAAACCTGCAACTCCAGTATCTCCTGTGAAATTGGGCCTACGTTTTGGTTCAAGTCAGAGCCACAGTTGGTGGGAAATTGATGTGTCTCTAAAAGACAAAAAACGGTATGTGTTTTCCCTTTTTTACTCTTTTGGCAGAGATATTTTTGTATTGATTATTATTGATGTTATTATAGACATTTCGACCAAGTACCCTCCGGATATCATCAGGTCTGCATTATTTTGACTGATGTGGAATATCTGTTGATTATTGAATTATTTTATCCCTGTGAATGCCAATTATTATTTGTTCCTCCTGAATCAGTGTTTCACTATCTTATCCAGAGATTGAACTCTGAACCTGATAATTGAAGTTTATTGACAATCATCTCAGACATTAAATATGGAATATTACTGCCATATATAGACAGGGGCTGCTCAGACTTCACATTCCATTCTTGATAGTGTTCAAAAGCATCTCTATGTCCTTGTGAGTGATCAATTATTTTCCACACCGTGACAACTTTCTCACAGATGAAATGCCATAAACCTTTTGCTGCTCTGTTGCTATTTCCAGAGAAAGTGTTCAGATGAACTAAATTCCTTAGTTCCATCACTTCTAATCTTCATGGCTAAGACCTGCTATTTCATGCCAGGCACATTTAGGCAAACAACACCATCCCTTCATATTTCATTGGTGAGATGCAAACATCACCCAAGTATCTTCTTCTCAGGAACCATTGCTTAGTGGAACTGATTCCCAAGAGGATGCTACCCATATCATCAATAGAACCAATTTAATTCTCATCTTCATCTGCAAAGAGACTGTCCAGCATTCACTGCCATATAGGAGATTAGATATTACATTGCAATCAAGAACTCTTCTTTGTTTCTAGAGATACTTTCTTATCTCTTAATACTTTGCTTACTTTCTGAAAGGCATGAGCAGATTGTCCAGAATTCACTGCCATATAGCATTACATAGCAGTCTAGAACTCTTTGTTTCTAGGGGTATTTTCCTATCTCTTAATACTTTGCTTACTTTCTGAAAAGCATGAGCCATATAGGAGATTAGGTATTATATAATCATTTTCTACACTCCTGTTTCTCATGAAAGTTTTCTGTTTCTTATTTTACTGTTTAGTTTTTGGAAGGCATTCTTTTTGTTCACATTTTTTTGATTTCTGTGTCACATTTCCTGTGACCTCTTACTACACGACCGAAATAGTTATAATTTCTGTACTGGCTTGATTTTGACATTTCCAGTATGTAGCCCACACTTTGGGGCGTATCTTTTGCTAACCATCTCCATTGCTAACTATATCTCCATTTCAACTCTTAGCATAACCAATCTTCTATACGCCATGTCCCTTCAGGATATGGGCGATCATACTTCCCACAATTACCTGCCTTTTGCAGCTCTTAGCAATATTTTTCTTTTGGCTATCTCTCCTAATCCCAATACTTCCAACCATCTATGCTACTTCATGTATTCACTGCTTTCCTCTGTCACTTTTGCATTCAACACATCCTGTGAGTGTCAGTTTTTCTAAGCCCTCTTTCCTCATTATATTCTCTGAAAAATTTGTCTTTTGGCTATCTTTGCTAATCCCTATTCTTCCAACCATTTATGCTACTTCATGTATTCACTGCTTTCCTCTGTCACCTTTGCATTCAACACATCCTGTGAGTGCTAGTTTTCCTGAGCCTTCTTTCCTCATTATATGCTCTTAAAATTTTAATTTTCTCTTTCTGGTGTTAAATATGTGTCCTTTTTGTCTTTTTCTGTTACCTCAAATCTCTTCATCATCTGTAAGGAGATTGTCTTGCATTCACTGCCATATTGGAGGGCTATAATTTATAACAATCCAGTAATTATCACTACAAAAATTTGAAATTAATTTCATGGCTGATGCTAACCTCCAGGAGAGTGACATTGAGCTTTTCTCAGACTAATAACCTAAAAGAGTTAAAATACAGTTACAAAATATGAAATTAGTCTCAATAGTTGATATATATCTTCTTTATTTTCTCTAGAAATGCTTTCCAGTTCTACTTCCGAACATTTTCAACTGAAGGCATTCTTCTATATGCTGCTGACAAGAAACACAATGATTTTATTTCTGTCTATCTGCAAAATGGTCAAGTAGTCTATGCCTTTGACTGCGGAAGTGGAATGGCTATCCTCAAGTCAAGCAAAAAATATAACAATGGAATTTGGCATAAGGTCAGTTGGTTTATTTTAAGCCTCATTTTTTCTCTACTTCATTTACTTTTCATTTTTTTTTATTATGGTAGCTCCAATTTTTTTACCTACTCTCATATCTTGAAATTGTTTTTTAAAAAATTGTTCAAAAATATTTTCTTGTTTTGACATGTCCATTTTTATTTTTTAATATATATATATATATATATATATATATATATATAATAATGGACTCTCACATCGGTTTCAATGTATGAGGATCTGACAGCTTACTTGGTTCAGTTATGAAATTTTGTGCAATAATCTTAAGAAGCATTTAAGACCCGCTAGTGATTTACAAAGGAGGCCACATATGGAGCAAATTGTGAGATGAGATCACTGTTAGATTGGCTGACTTTTTAGATTTTGCTCTCACTTCTTGAAGATGATTCAGACAAGCAGATTGAAAATTGCTGAGTCCACTAAAACACATTGATCTCCATTTTAACTGCTCCAAGGCTAACCGCTCAAGGGTGTTATGTGGTATATTGACTGCTTTCAGCTTGTCTTTGTATCTTAGCCATGGGCATCCTACATTCCTGTAGCCCTGATCTAATTGACTGTACATTAGGTTCTTGGGTATCCTGTCATCAGACATTCTCAAGACATGACCAGTCCACCATAACTGAGACTGTGTGATAAAAGTCTCGATTCCTCCAATATTACACCAGTTAAACATATATATATATATATATATATATATATATACATAAAGATAAAGAATAAATAGGAAACCTTTATAATGTTTCACTTTTATTAAAACTTCATCAAATGAGGGGATATGGAGAAAATGAAGAATAGCATTCTGGTATTTTTTCTTTTGTATTGTTTTATTTTCATTGGTCAATTAGGTTTCATATTGTTATATTCCGTGCTAATAGGAATATATACTTGAAAAACAAGGTGCATAAAATAAGTAAAGTTTTATTATAAAAAACCAGTACAATAAGAATAAAGGTAAGAGTTATGCACAAGTCGTCGCAAGTCAATCCAGTAGGGAGTGTTACAATTGGAAGGTCGGTAGTTCTCATGTAAATCTGAGTCATACTCAACAGATCACAAGTAGACTCTGTAGTCTGTCAACCTACAGATACTTATAGGTAGTTACTACCTATAGTGTAGTTACTGGTGGGGATGACAGGATATTCCATTACATCACATATGTATTCGGCTTGTTAAATAAATGTTAGTATAATTTATGGCATTCCAAATTCAAGGAGATGATGCATTCATTTGAAGTTCCAAGAAATTAACAGATTAAACTTAAAAACTGTAAATATTGCTTTATGTATGTAAGTGTACAATAATTCTAGTTTGCCTATATGAGAATCAGATGATAATGTATATTTGTAAATGCGTATGTATGTCTAGTAGACATTGGTGGATTTTGGCATGTTGATTTGGGTACATTTTTACATAGATAATGTTTGTTTTAGATAAGCATATGTTAGTTTTCAAGAATGCATTCAATAAAGGTCTTTCTCCATATTTCATTCTCTGATGAAGCAACTATAAAAGTGAAAAATGTTAGATTGATAAACATTTCCTATTTGTTCTTTATCTTATCATTCTGTCAAACTCTGATCCATATTTGATTTGTATTTGATTCCACCTCTCTCTTTTATATACACACACATATATATATATATATATATATATATATATATATATACATATAACCTTACTTATGCTTTCACAAGTTATATTGAATGATTGATTTGTATTTGATTCCACCTCTCGCTCTTTATACACACACACACACACACACATATATATATATATATATATATATATATATATATATATATAATTACTTATGCTTTCACAAGTTATATTGAATGATTGATTTGTATTTGATTCCACCTCTCGCTCTTTATACACACACACACACACACACACACACATATATATATATATATATATATAATCTTACTTATGCTTTCACAAGTTATATTGAATGATTGATTTGTATTTGATTCCACCTCTCGCTCTTTATACACACACACACACACACACACACACACACATATATATATATATAATCTTACTTATGCTTTCACAAGTTATATTGAATGATTGATTTGTTTTATGATACAAGTCCTACAATTTAACTCATAGTTAGGATGAGAAGAAGATGCTTCATACCTTACCCAAGAAGGTATTTGTTCATAAGTGAATACAGTGAACCAACTAGAATTCAAACTCTGCACTCCAATATACAACTATCAACAATTATCCATTACACCATCCACACATTCAATCTGACAGCACCTGGTATTTCTAAGTGGCTACCCATCTAGGTACTGACCAGGACCGACATTGCTTAACTTTAGTGATTATACAGGCATGAGTGTTTTCTTATGTCCATTTTTTATTGCTTTAATATATATTTTTTCTTAATCGGTATCACCCCATGCAAAGTAGTAAAGTCACTAAGACACAAGCTGTTACAGGGTGTGATAGAATTAGGAAGAGAAATATTAATAATGAGCAGGAAAAGGAAAGAGTCATCAGAAGGACAGTAGATAGTGATTGACATTGCATTTAAATTTTTGCAAATTAAAGTTGACTGGAAAACATAGAGAAGGAAGGGAGCTCCAAAAGCGAAAAGTGTGAGAAAAGAAACTGTTAGCATAGAATTTATAGTTATGTCTAGCCAGCTCACCTATAAATTGATGAGGTATTGATGCCAGTGTAGTACTAAAAGGTCTAGGTACCATAGCAATCTGAGTTCATCTGAACAATTTCTATAAAAGCTGTCGGGGCGCACCTACCTTCTCATCAGAATGGACTGATCTCTCTACTAATAATAGGACAGTTCTATAGAGTTCTGGGAAGATCAGGTGACCATCACACTTCTGTCTCTCTACCAGAAGATACAGTTGGACTTTATACTCTTTCTGATTGTTACCGACTAACCTGCGTTCGTTTGACTACTAATCTCTCTGTTGTAAATACCTCTTCGAATATACCAGTATTTTTCTGTACGTATGTGTTTGTCCTTATTTCAATACACGCATGGGAAAAAACTCAACATCACAACAAAAGCATATATAGAAAAGGCACAGGGAGGCAACCTTACAGCAATGGGGAAAGGAACTGAAACCAAATTGCCAGATCAGGACACATAATATTGCTGATTCTTCATTGGATTTTATCTAGGAGCTCTAGGTAAATAGCAGGGACATCAGACCATATGTGGCAGCAATGTTCTAAGCATAGGAGAATGGTAGACCTATAGATATGTAAAATAGATTCTGGAGAGAATAATTGTCTCACCCGACACGGTGAAACAACTTTCTTAGCAGCTGACCTAGCAATGGATTTAATATAGTCTTTCTACTTCATGCCAGCTGAGAAGATTAGTCCAAGAAGGTGCAACCAGTCTCTTTCCTGGAGGTTAGCATCAGCCAAGCTTATGGAAGGCACAGAGGGGTCTCTCAGATGATTAATGGAGAGAAGTTTAGTTTTGGAGGTGTTAAAATTAAAAACCTATCTTTTGCTCTAGCTGCCAACACACTTGAGGTCATTTTGGACATCAGCCATTTTGACCTTGTCAGACTAACCAGCCTTACTATCAACACAGGAGTAAATGGTTGTGTCATCAGCATAGATATAAATTTGAGAGCTGATGTCATAGGGAAGGTCAATAATGAAATTAAAAACAGGGTAGGACCAAGGATGGATCAATGGGGAACACCTGCGTTAGTACAAAAGGATTTAGATGAGTAACCATTCAAGATAACCTTTATTTAATGATTTGATTAAAGACTGGATCAGTTCAAAAATGTGTCTGGAAACACTGTAACTTTTAAGCGTGTGGAGAAGACCTGTATGCCAAACTCTGGACATCTTGAATGTCTTTGATAATGCTACAGCTCCAGTTTCGTCTTTATCTAGAGCATGATAGCCTCTTTCCGCAATTATCGTCAGTACATCAGCAGTTGACCTAAAGAAACAAAAGCCATATTGCTTGTCAGAAAAAAAACCCTGCAATGCGAGATGATGAACCAATTTGGCATTGACTAGGGCCTCTGGGAGCTTCCCAAAAAGAGGTAGCTGGAATTATAAGACAGATCAAGAGAGTTCTTAAAAATTGGAGCAACAGATGATGACTTCCAACAGACAGAAAAGCAGGAGGCAGTGAGATATTTATTATACAGCTTAAAGAGAACAGGAGCCAGTTCCGGAGTATACTTCTTAATGACTATTACAGGGATACCATCAGATTCACATGCTTTAAGGGGATCTAGGTTAGAGAAACCATAGAATGGGTTCTATTTTATATGTTCTAAGTGGGAAGTTAGGCAGGGATTCTCCAGATGAGTCAACTGCAGAGCTTATATATATATATATATATATATATATATATATATATGACAAGAAATGTACACAGCAAACAGGAAGAAAACAACAAATCCAGAAATCTGTTTAGTGGAATTTCCAGGGAGTACTGCTTTTTGAGCTTGGTCCATGTGGTCACACCATCAACGCTAAACTGTACTGCCAGTAGCTAGACTACTTTGGTCAATTGAGGTCAGTTTTGTTTCAGCAAGACAATGCAAGCACACACACTGTCAGGTTGACAAGAAGGTCAAACAGATGGATGGTGTTGAGATTCTTCCACATCCATCATTCAGTCCCGATGCTGTTCAGAGTGACTATGGCCTATTCTGCTCAATGGCACACTTCCTCTACAACCAGTGATTCAACACTTTCGATGAAGTGAAGGAAGCTTGTTTACAGCTTTTTTTATTAAAAGCTAGTGGACTGGTATCTGGGACAGATTTGAATGCTGGCTGATCACTGGCAGAAGGTCCTTGGGAATGATGGTCTTTATTTTGAAATATAAATATTGGTTGCTCCATAAAATTTTGTTGCTTTCTTCTGCTTCCTAAATGAGTCACGATTTTCTGGCCAACCTAATATATAACAATTACAGACTTAACAACCACTCCCTCTGCTTACGGAGAAATGGCTGGTGGGACTTAATCTAAATTGATTCCAACACCTTCAAATGAAATTCTGAAATAACCTTACACAGTACTGAGAACGTCTTGGGTGCAAGTTTGAGCACATTGTTGGTTTTGTTCAGCTATCGCCAAACCAGTTCTATTCATGCACTTATGCAAATTATACATCTTGTCATTGCAATATTTGGCTGATAGGTTCTGACTGATCCTTGCTTCCAACCTTTGACCCCTTCTACCTATATAGTCATTTGAATTGGTTAGTTACTGAACTGATATGTAAGGAAAACAGAACATTCTTCTAGATTGGTGTCAACATTGTGTGGACACAAAGATAATGCTTGGATTGGCAAACAGATGACTGTTTTCATGTGCTGAAATTTGTCAAGCAAACTTTGTATTTGCATATTCAAACTACAGTATATACAAATAGACTGCACACACACACATGTACATATATATATATATATATATATATATATATATATTATACTTGTATTTTGATTGGTCACTTCAGCTCATGTGACAGTGTTTCCCCTTACGAGGGGTGGTTAATTAATTTGAACCTTTTAAAACCTTTATTCTACAATCTACATTCAACATCATCACTTGATAAGACACCAGAGGTGTTGAAACAAAATGGCTATTTTTGTAGTGATTTTATAACATATTTATGTCATAATTTTTAAATAAATTATTATCAAATCTTAGTATCATATAAATGGCTCCTGACGAGACTTGAACTCACGTCCCAAACTTTTGAAACTGGTCTTTTATGAACATTGTCTTAATGACTTAAAGGAAACTACAAGAATTTGTACAAAAGATGGTGAAGGAAAGAAAGAAGAAAAGACTAAACATCAATTACATGAAGACTGAATGCATTGTTGTTAGCAAAAGGAATAGACCAACATGCAGATTACAAATTGGAGATACCAAAATCAAACACATAAAACAATTTAAATATCTGGGAAGTGTTTTAACTAAGGACAGAAAGTGTGACACTAAAATCTGAAAGTGCATTGGAATAGCAAAAGATGACTTTGAAAAGTTAAGCAAAGTATTAAAAAACTAGAAAATTTCATGAGAAGAGTATTGAACTGTTATATAATATCAGTCCTCAGTTAGGTATAAAAGAGGGATCCAGATGGGGATGTGGGCTTTTATGATTATAAACAATTGCACTTAGTTAACCTAAAAGAGAAAAGTGGAGGAAGAATCTCGACTTTAGTTTTCTGTCCTTGAAATACATATCCTGCACACCTTAACAGCAAAAAAATGGGAACACACACACAAATAATGGGAATGAAAACTTGCTTCACTTTTTCTTTGTTTTCTTCTAAGAATTCTGTTTTTTTACCAGGTGGATGTTACTCGAGATAAAAAAGTTGGACAGTTGAGTGTCGACAATGCAGTCAATCCTAGAGTCTCATCTACTGGCCAATCTACAGAACTGAATATCATTCAACCCATTATTTTTGGTGGAATCAGTGAAGAAATTTCAACAAATGCTCAATTTGCAAAGAACATTCCGGTAAGTAATAAAATTTGCAGTTATTTTCCTTTCTTTTTATTAGTTACCATCGCAGTATTCACCAGGCTGGTTAATCCATCTCTTTCAAACAAACCTGCCATATCCAAATTAAAACTGATCAAAGCAGAGGCCATATGCATTGGAACATGTAAATACACAGTAGGATATTTCAATGCGAATTTGGATTCGCAAGTGGTCCCCATTCACATGTATACACACTTTGGGGATAGTGCAATCTGGTTTGAATTCAGAATTTCCTTTTCCTAGACTGGTTGCCACACAAGCAGATACAGTCTGTCCTGCTATTTTACCCATAGCTTGGGAGAAGAGAAATGGAGAGGATCCCAACTGCACTGTAGTAATCATTCTGTTCACTACTTAAAAGGAATAGACAATTCTCTGCTTATTTTACCATTTTTGTTATTTTTATATTAATTTAAACTTATGCATTTTTCTTCAGTGTTTGTGTGCTTCTATGTATGGATAGAATGTTGAGGTTATCTCTCCTTTTCATCATTTTTCATGTTTCCATAAATATACATACAGTGCTGTTCGATAAAAGTGACTCACCTAAATTTTTTTAATAAAAATATTTTTTGTCTATTGTTTTTGGGGTTAAAATAATTTTTAATCTTACTAATATAAAGACCCCTTCCCAACCACCTAGGAAAAAAGTTTATTCACCCTAAGGTATTCTATTGATAATTATAAATTTGGATATAAATGAGATTCAGGAAAAACCTCTATGCAAAAAAGTGACTCAGATATCGCATTCTAATGATTAAACTGGTAAATTTAAAGAACTTTTGACAAAATATTGAAAACTATTTTACAATACACTCAGAACAATATTCTATCAAATTCTAGAACAGCTTAAATTAAATCTAGAGTATTCCAGAAAGCCTCATACAGTATAAAAACTGCTTGAAATAGCCACTCAAGTCACTAACCAGATGAAAGGGTACAAATACGCA
Source organism: Acanthosepion pharaonis (assembly GCA_903632075.3). Classification (NCBI taxonomy): domain Eukaryota; kingdom Metazoa; phylum Mollusca; class Cephalopoda; order Sepiida; family Sepiidae; genus Acanthosepion; species Acanthosepion pharaonis. The sequence goes on along the minus strand of CAHIKZ030002334.1, from coordinate 780,321 downwards.
TCAGAACCACTTAAGGCATCTATTATTGCCCTCTCAAAAGCAGGCAAGTCTACGAGAGAAATTGGAGAAACCACGCAATCAACTGTCTCTCGAGTGCTTAGGGCACATAATGATGACACTCCTGCTCCAAGGAAGGAAACAAGGGGACGAAAGAAAAAGATTGATGATAGAACTGGCAGGGTAATCAAGAGAGAAGTTGCAAAGAATAGGACTATAACTAGCCAAGAAATTGCAGCCAGTCTAAGCGAAGAACAAGGTGTTAGTCTTGCCTCTTCAACAGTCCGTCGGTGGCTGTTAGAACAAGGCATTATTATTGTACACGAAGGTTTAAGCCGCTAATAAGCAAAGCCAACAAAGCCAAGAGACTTGAATGGGCTCACTATTACAAAAATTTCACCGTAGAAGACTGGAAGAATGTTCTCTTCTCCGATGAAATGAAAGTTGAGCTAAAGTCAAAGGATAAGGTGAGTCACTTTTATCGAACCGCACTGTATTTTTTGTGAAATCATAATGAAATAATGTGCTTTCTTTTTAAATTTTTTTCTCTTTTAGATTTCAAATTACCAGTTTGTTGGATGTTTGAGAGATCTGAAAGTCCTCAATAAAGATATTTCTGATAGTGACGGCAGGGAACACAATGTAAAACCTTGTTATTCTCATGAAGAAAATGGAAAATTCATTGGATTTGGTGGTGGAAGCATTGTTGTTGGTAAGTAACTTTTTCCTAAATTATTGTGTAACAGTCATCATAAATAATTAAAGGATGTGGCCAATCCTGAGATCTCTTTACAGCATTGCTGTAATAAGTCACCTGATTGATCAATAGATGAGCCAATGACAACCCTGTCTCATTTCCACCTTGGTGGACAATTAAGAAACTCTATTTGATAACTGATGGTTGACAGGTAAAAATGTACAAGCTAGCTACTGACAAACAACCATGTCGAAAATTCATGATAAGTATATACTATTTTTAATAAATAGCTCTAATTATTTAGATATATATTTACTATTTGGTCAAGCGATCTTGGACATTCATGAGTCTGTACGCCCTGCATCAAGGTTGGAAGGTCATTAGGGTAGCATTCTGTGTCATAATATAGCTGGTCAATATAGGTATTTGCTGGACAACTAGTCCATCTTGCACCATGGCTATGAATTCAGTTTTAGAGGCATTGAGTCTAACATCATTAGCAGCATTTTCTAGATGATGTAGGAGAACTGTGGCATTGGTAATGGTGTTAGCAGTGATAGTTAGATCATCTGCATAGTCAATATCTGTCAATTTTTTCAGGATATCAACTTGAGAGTCATGGACTCATGATGTAAGATGACTTAGATGACTTGATGTAATCAGGTAATAAATTACTTTTTGTAAAGAACAATAAACATCCCAGATTTAATAGCTGCAGTCAAGTGAAGCTTCAGTCAAGAATGACAAGCAGCAGCAGCACTCATGAACAGGAAGGTTAGGTTTAAGGCTCCAAGTTCTCCACAGATTAAAGTGTTGCTTTATTAATTTGGTGGCATAGTAGTTGTGAGTTTAATCCCTGTGCTTGGCAGTGAGTACTTGGACTTGGTGGAAACTGAGTGAGCAATAACTAATCAGTACTAAATAAGAACAAGATGAGACAACATTAGACTCTGGCAGTGGAACAAGAGCAATCTACCCCTGTATATGAAATATTTCCTGTAAGTTACCCGGATCAACAAGTACTTGATAGAGGTCAGGAGGCACAACATCCAAAATGTGATAACAACAGCATAGATGAGGACAATAATCTGCACATAAATAATGATAACTATGCTTTCTCCCATCCAGTTCTAATCAAGTTAAGTAGTTTTCCATACTTTTTTCCCCTTTTTTTTTAAATCAACTAACCCTAAGCAAGGCAATAATGCCACTAAGACACAAGGGGCTGCTGGAAGTGAAAGAGAAGGAAAAACTTTAGAAGAAATTTTTGTAAAGAACAATAAACATCCCAGATTTAACAGCTGCAGTCAAGTGAAGCTTCAGTGGGTGCAGCCAGGCAGCAGCAGCTCTCATCAGCAGGAAGGTTAGGTTTAAGGCTCCAAGTTCTGCACAAAGAACAGCCTAGTGGATTAGAGTGTTAGTTCATGAAATTGGTGGCATAGTAGTTGTGTAAACAGGAAACAAGGAATAAATCTTTACTCTTAGTTTGATTTGGTTTATTTTGTTTTAACCTCAATGGTTATTTAATGTGGACAAGATTTTTATGATAGGTACATATGAATAGAATATCTATTCTTTGAAAGAAAACAGTTTGTAGATGAGGTTTCATTGATGTATTTTTGTAAAGTGGGTTCTTGTCAACAGTATTGCTGTTAATTTTTTTTTTCAAAAATGTATTGCTAGTATTTTTACTATAAAATTCTATTTTTATACTTCCATAGTGTTGTGACCTCAATTTGGGGGTTAACTATTTTCCCATAGCTGGGACCCTAACAGTTGCAACCACCCCAGGTCAGGGTTGACCCATGAACAACAGCAATTAAGAGGTGGTTCCATGCTCCTCAGAACCTCTTTATCAGAAGCCTAGCTGCCAGATGTACTTCATTGTCATACCCAGAATGCCTTTACTCTTGTACAAAAGACCTGGAGAGGAGTGTGATCAAACAAGAGGCAAACATACCTACACCTATTATCACTCCTTCACATAAAAATCTTATCTCTCACAATACTATAAGTCACTAAACAACATTTCAGGCATTACAATGACTTGATCAGTGCCTTTAACCTGTTGCAGTATGAAGTCCATAATATTTTTAAAAAATAAATTGTCTTACCTTTCAATATAGTGACATCTGCGATATCCCTAATGGGTCGGAATGTATATTGAGTGATGTTTCTGGTTCTTCTGAATTCTGTACAGTACACACAATTAATCTGCAGATGGATTAGTCCTCTACATGATGCCAAGTCCCTTCAGGACACAGGCAATCATGGCTCTCCACACCTCCCATTTCTTTTATTATTTGTGAATTGCCTATGTTGTATGTCAGGACATGGACAAACATGGCTTTCCATAGCTTCCTTTTGTTTATTATTTATGAAATGTAAATTTTGTGTGCTTTCAGGACAGAGGTGATTATGGTTCTCCACATATCCCTTTTCTTTATTATTTATGAACTGTCTATGTAGTATGGCTTTAGGGCATAGGCAAACATGGCTCTCCATAGCTTCCTTTTGTTTACTATTAATGAAATGTAAATTTCGTGTGCTTTCAGGACAGAGGTGATTATGGTTCTCCACATATCCCTTTTCTTTATTATTTGTGAACTGCCTATATAGTATGGCTTTAGGGCATAGGCAAACATGGCTCTCCATAGCTTCCTTTTGTTTACTATTAATGAAATGTAAATTTCGTGTGCTTTCAGGACAGAGGTGATTATGGTTCTCCACATATCCCTTTTCTTTATTATTTGTGAACTGCCTATATAGTATGGCTTTAGGGCATAGGCAAACATGGCTCTCCATAGCTTCCTTTTGTTTACTATTAATGAAATGTAAATTTCGTGTGCTTTCAGGATAGAGGTGATTATGGTTCTCCACATATCCCTTTTCTTTATTATTTGTGAACTGCCTATATAGTATGGCTTTAGGGCATAAGCGAACATGGCTCTCCATAGCTTCCTTTTGTTTACTATTTATGAAATGTAATTTTTGTTTATTATTTGTGTATTGTAAATATCATGTTCCTTCAGGATGTAGGCAATGATGGCTCTCTACATCTTCTTTTATTATCTGTGAACTGTAAATTGTCCTTCAGGACATAGACAGCCATGATGCTTCATAAACACCTTTTATTATCTGTGAATTGCCACACCTTCTTGAAAAGAGATAGTGGTATGGTTTCCTATTTCCTTCTTCTGTCCTTTCCTCAATCCTCTCAATACTCAGTCTTTTCTCTCACTTTCACTCTCTGTAAACCCTTGCATATTAGTGGCATTCCCACCTTGCTTGGGGGGGGGGAATGATTAAAAAAATATGTTTATAATGCACAAAACCAATGTTGAAAAATCGTTTTCTGAATAAGATTAAGTTTTAATAATGATTTCCAAATGGTAATAATAATATTAGACGTTTCCCTACAAGGAAACATTTGGCATTCATTGACTGAGCAGCCAATACTACTTTTGGTTGAAATTTATAAAATCTTCCTCTTAGAACAATTTTTCATGAAAACACGTTTCTCAAGCCCGGTAGCTGTTATTGCTCTTTCCAGTATTGATCTGGGTTTCCTTTGAAACCTTTTATTAAAGGGGTGTGGAATGTTAACATCATTATTTTTTCTTTGGAATACATGTGCTGTCCATTTTAATTGTTACCACTGTTGGCTGTCCTCAAGTAATGTAGTTTCTGTTATGTAGTATAGTTCTGTGGTTGGGATTCTGTACTGCCAGTTTACAATGTTCAAAGAGGAATGAACTTTGCTAAGGCTCTCAGGTTTTACTTGCTCAAAGGCTTTTTTCACCATTGATCTTAGGAAGCGGTTCTGTACAGTTGACAGTTTAGATATTTCTGAACGTGTTTGGTAAGACTACACAGTTGACTTGCCTCTGTCTTTTCTACACATATTCTAATGGCAACTGCTCTGACAAGCTTTTTTCCCTGGTGTCTCAACTACATCAATTTAAGAAAAAAAATGTTTGTAATGCACAAAGCCAATGTTGAAAAATCGTTTTCTGAATAAGATTAAGTTTTAATAATGATTTTCAAATGGTAATAATAATATTAGATGTTTCTCTACAAGGAGACATTTGACATTCATTGACTGAGCATACAATACTACTTTTGGTTGAAATTTATAAAATATATAGGAAAAAACACAGTATGTATTGGGTTTGGTTCTATCTGCAGTTTTAGGTCCTGATTGATTTATCTTGGAACAAAACATAGATAAACTAGTGTATCTCCTGGAATGTCTGACATTAAACTACTGATTTTGTGGTGGGTTCATGGCTGTTATATTGTTGATAGAAGTCAGACATAGAAGAAACGCAAGTAAGGTTCAGATACTCCTGCCTGCCCGGCCCAACTACATAAAAAGGTTGGACTTTGATTAAGTCCAAAGAAGAAGGCAAAGAAAGCAAACAAAACACAAGACCAATAATATATGTATATACAAATATATATTAATAACAAGTTACAATACATGGAAACAGTACAAAGGACGAAGTGTGTGTGAATATTCTGTATGTGCGTGCGTGTGTGAATATTCTGTGTGTGCGTGCATGTGTGTATATTGTGCTTAGCGTGTTTTCACGCTATTCCTTGTTAGCGACTACATTTCGAGGTTGATAGTTGAAATCCTGAAGGAAAAAGAGATAGAGGCCAAGGGTCAGCGGCTATTTATAGCCAGAAAAGAGAGACCCCTGGTGAAAGGTTTAACGGAGTGAAGGAGGAGTTAACGCCGACAATTTACTAGTCCACTTTAACAAATAATATTTGAGAATGAAAACCTATTTTTATTGCATTTAATTTTTTGTCTTCTTTCACATGTTTCATGATTTCTTTTTATTCATTTCTCTAGAGGAAAATTTCACTGTTGGCACAGACATGGAGCTGTCACTAGACATCAAGCCCCGAACCATAAATGGAATTTTGGCATCAGTGTCTGCTGACGATGACAACTATTTCTTACTGGAGTTGGTTGATGGCGCAGTAAGTTATTTTTTCTGATATTATGGCATGACTTTACAAATTTTCTTTTAAAATCATTTCACCCCAAGCAAGGCAATAAAACTACTAAGATGCAAGGAGTTACCAAGTGTTAGAGAATATAAGAAAAAAAACACTATTAAAGAGAGAGAACAATAAAAGAACAAGAATTAAGAAGTCAGAAAGTAACAATAGGCATTGCATTTAAATTTTTCAAGATCAAACTTTACTGGAAAGCAAGAAGCTGGAAGAGAGTTCCACAAGTGAGAAGTGTGATAGGAGAAACTGTTAACATAGAACTTATGATTACATCTAGCCATTTCAGCTGTAAAATGAAACCTTGCCACCAATCTAGTACTACACATAAAAAACTAGGTACCATAAAGGAAAGTAATATTTATTTTGAAAAATACAAAAATGTGACACAAGGCCAAAAGGGAGGGATAGGGTAAGGCTGGTCTTCAATCTGATTTGTCTTAAACTTTGCTAGCCACGGTTACTGACCCAAAACATACCACAGTGTTCCTTACACCAAAACAACACATTTTTAGTACAGCCACCATAATACTTCAGAGACTCTATGAACGAACTAACTAGCTCCCATATGTACCATAAAGGAAAGTAATATTTATTTTGAAAAATACAAAAATGTGGCACAAGACCAAAAGGGAGGGATAGGGTAAGGCTGGTTTTCAATCAGTCTTATCTTAAACTTAGCTAGCCATGTTTACTGACCAAAACATACCACAGTATTCCTTACACCAAAACTACACATTCTTACTTACCATTCTTACTACAGTCACCATAATACCTTTCAGTCTCTATATAGCCCCAACTAGTACAATTTGTCTGTGGTGGGTGGGGAGTAAAAATAAAAACTACATGAAGAAAAGTTAATCAGAACAATTACACTGAAAGTATTTATAGAAAAGTCACAGGGAAAACTACATTACAACAGTGGAAAATGGCTGAAAGCGAGATGCCAGGTCAGGACCAGTAACACTGCAGATTCTTTGGATTTTATCAAGAATCTCTAAATATATAGCAAAGACACCAGACCAAATGTTGCAGCAATATTCAAAACAATGATGAATGGTAGATTTATAAATATGTAAGCTAGATTCTGGCATGAAAAATTGCCTAACATGATACAGCTCAACATCTATTGCCTGGTTTGTGAGGCCAAAACATGAGAGAGGCATTCTTTTCTACAATTAGTGCAGGAGAGAAATTGACAACTGTTGGAGACCCTAAATTTGTGGAGCTTCCATTTTACTTCTGCTATTTTTGCTGTGGTTTTATTTGACCAAGAAGTTTGCTTGATAGATCCTAAACCTCCGTAACTCCTACAGAAGGTAACAAAAGAAAGCAAGAAGAAAGGACTAAACACCAATAGTAAAAAGACAGAATGTATGGTTTTCAGCAAAAAAATTTTCATTATTTTTCATTTATTAATTAATCCATCTTATTATTGTTGTTTTTCATCATAGCACTCAATTGATAAACTATTCAAATTTTAGTATCATAAAATAAGAAATAAAGGAATAGCTCCTGATGAGACTTGAACTCACACCCAAAACTTTGGAAACCTATCTTTCATGTTAGTGGAAAACATTAGCTCTAAGAAGGTGCAATGAGTCACTTTCAAGAGGTTAGCATCAGCCATGCTGATGGAAGGCAGAAACGGTTCTACCAGAGGATTAATAGAAAGCAGTTTCATTTTGGAGTCGTTAAAATTAACAAGCCATTCCTTGCCCCAGTTAACAACAGATTGTAGCATAATGTTAAAAAAAAGTATTTTCATTATTTTTCAGTTATTAATCAGTCTTACTATTGTTGCTTTTCATCATAGTACTATATATATTCAAATCGCCATTTATTATTTTTGTCATCAATTCTCAAGATCAAATAAAATGTATAAATGCACTTTCATATGTTTAGGTTTTATAAAAACTCTAGTCATCACTTTTGGAAACAATAAACATTGCCTAACATGCAAATTACAAAATACCAAAATCAAAGTCAGCTGCTAAGAAAGTTAGTTCACTATGCCATGATAGACAATTTTTTGCCAAAATCTTAGATGTCTATAAGTTGAACATTCAGTCATATTGCTGCTACATATGGTCCAGTGCTCCTGCTAGTTATCTAAAGTTTCTTGATTAAATCCAAAGAAGAATCAGCAATATTATTGGTCCTGGTCTGGCATCTCAGCTTCAGTCACTTTCCCACCACTGTAAGATTGCCTCCCTGTACCTTTTCTATAAATACTTTCAATTCAAATGAGTACTTTGCGATGCTACCCAGACTTTTTGAATTTAAGCGCAGTACTAGATTGGCAACAAGAGATCATCAATTTACAGTTGAATTGGCTAGATATAACTGTAAATTCTAGGCTAACAATTTCTTTTCTCTTACCTTTTGCTTGTGGAACTCCCTTCTGGCTCCATGGCCAACTTTCATCTCCAAAAATTTAAATGCAACATCAATCACTATGTACTGTCTTCCTGGTTACTTTTCTTTTCTTTTCACTCCTTCATAATGTTTCTGTTTCCCAATTCATCCACACCCAATAACCCTTTGTGTTGTAGTGGCTTTACTGCCTTGCTTGGGGTGAACTTAAAAAAAAAAAAAATTTAAAAAGTACAAAAATTGAAATATCTGGCAAGTGCTTTAACAGCAGGAAATCTTAAGAAAACACCAAAATCCAAAGGCTCACTGGAATAACCAAAGATGCCTTCCAAATATTAAGTAAAGTATAAAGAAACATGAAAATTTTATTAGAAACAAAGAAAAGAGTATTTAAGCAATAAATTTATTTAATCCAATACTATTTTTTTCACTATAAATTTTTAGTGGGCTCATGTGTTTGAGTAGAGATTTGTTTTATTTAAACAGTGCAATTAATGTCAACTGGCCTAGATTTTGAAAGAGAAAATATGCCTCCTGACAGAAATCAGGCTAGAATCTCAGTCTGAATTTCAGAAATCAGAAATTCTCCTCATCAAACACTGATTTATTCAGACTAATATCTTTATCTTGGTTGTTAGACTACTAAATGAGAACAGGCTATATGGAGAATGAATAGGTTATATCTGAAATTCCAAGATATTACAGTCACCTGAAGAAGAGTGGAGAACATAACAGAAAAAATGTTATGATATAACAACCAAAATGAGGACACAGGATAAAATAAATCAATGTATAGTAATTGAGACTTTTTACTGTCATAGCTTTTTTAAATATCTTAATGCATAATAAAAAAAACTTTTTATTGTAATATAATGATGTCTGTTTCCTGCCAAATGAGAAAAATGATGCTTTTTTCCTTAGCAGATGAGGAAATGTAATATTTCTCCCTCACCAGTTGGTCAAAGTAATATTTTCCAAACTATCAAATAATCCGAATAAAACAAAAAATGAAAAAACAATTATCAAATAATGTTATAGAGTAGTTTTCACAGTGGAGGCTTGTATTTCACTCAGTCGGTCCTAAATTAGGTTCGACGTACAAAACGTTAGGAACTTGATATAATAGTTAATGACGCAGCAATCTAGTTGTGGTGGCTGATACTTTAATGTCCGACATGGACTGATTCACACAACTCACTCAGCTCCCCTGGTGACTGCTACTATTACTACTACTTATCTGTGGGAGAGTCTATTAATAATAGAAATAGGTATGTTCCGGTATAATAAATAAGAAATTCACTGATGGATAATTTCTGAGGATCATACATTTACAATTTGAAAATTATATAATAAAGGAATTTTTTTATTGACTTCAGTTTATCAGCTTGACACAAATTTAAATGTAAACTTTTCAGATCCTCATAATTCCTGTCGCCAACAATCATGCAGTATAAAATACTTTAAATGTTATTTTGATACATTGCAGGTCTCCGCAACATTTAACAATGGCGCAGGTGCTTTCACTGTCAGAAGCACACCCAAACTGAAATATCACATTTGTGATGGGCAATGGCACACAGTAAAAGGTAAGAGGTTTTTCAACACTTAAAACAATGACCATGTCATGTTAGACAAGTTTTTCAAGTAGATCATCTTTCAAAAGTCCCATGTGTTTCATATATCCAAAGTTTTTGTAACTGTCTAGCAAACTGTTGACACAAGTATAAAATTTGCCAGTGTTTAGCAATGGACTCAAGTATAAAATTGTCCAGTGTTTAGCTATGGACTCAAGTATAAAATTGTCCAGTGTTTAGCTATGGACTCAAGTATAAACCTGATCAAGATTTACCTATGCCTCAATTATAATCCCAATCAATGTTTACTTAAGATTCAGTATAAACCCACCTAATGTTTACATATGGACTTGTGTATAATAAAAACTAACTTCAACATTATTACATTACAATAAGGTTTGATATATCATAAATTCTACCAATTTAACTCCACCTCTCAGATGACAGAATAGGTTGACATGTGCTACAACAAGCCTAAAATTAACCTGGAACTGTTAGAAATAGGGTAGATGGATAAAATAGATGATGAATTGTCAACCAAATTTAGACATTAAGATAAATTATATCCCATTTCACATAAATATGACTTTATAGTCGCATATTTACAGTGGGAACCATTAGTCAGTTTTCAAACAAAGGTAAAAAGTTATATATATATATATATATATATATATATATATATATATAAGTTATGAAAAACTTGGTAATCTGTATGGATATTCACAAGGAGGATGAAATCCTGAGAGCTCAATGTAAATACAGAGCTAATATTTTTTTCATTTTTTCGTTTCATCTTTTGGAAGTGCTATCTGATGACCCAGTGTCCTTTAAAGGGGCTCTGGTGAAATAAATTATTATAATGGAACCTTAAAGTGGTCTGTTTTGCTTTAATATATATATATAATTTTTTTTTAGTCATTTCACCCCAACCAAGGCAATAAAGCCACAAAGGTGCAAGGGGATACTGAGTGTTAGAGAATATGTGAACAGAAAAAATTATTAAGGAGAGAGAACAATAAAAGGGCAGGAATTATAATGACTTTAAGTATTTATAGAAAAGGCACAAATAAGCTAAGTTACAGTGATGGGAAAGTGACTGAAACCAAGATGCCAGGTAAAGACCAATAACATTTCAGATTCTTCCATGTATTTTATCAAGAATCTCTAAATCACAGAAGCACCAGACCAGATTTGGCAGCAATATTCAATAAAGAAGAAAACATTTAAGGACTAATTACATAGAAAAAACATGTAAACTAGAGAATGTGTTTTTGTGTGTGAAATGTGTGTAGGAGAAGTCTGAATGAAAAGCGTTACATTAAAGAAAGCAAAGTGAGCATGTGTGCCCTGATGATGTGTAGCAAAAAAGAAAGAAGAGTCTGACTGAGAATGTCATTACCTATTTATATGATTAAGGAGCAATCCCTAGTGACATTTTTTAATGAAGTTAAGTGGGGTAACTCCATATTTTCAATGAATTTATTTTTTTAGTACTGACTGTGAGACCCATCATTAGAGTGAATGAATTTTTTTTTATTTTCTTTGGTAACTCTAAGTTGTATTACTATGAAATGCATTACTAGTGTTTTATATATGCTATTTTTTGTTATTTGCAGTTTATAAATATAAAAACGTTTGCAAATTAGATGTTGATTTGGCCACATATGGTCCAGTTGTCGGAACTTCAGGTGTTGCATTTGCAAAAACAGAGGATCCGTTATACATTGGAGGAATTCCACGTAAGTAAATTTCATATGCCAATTTTATGTCTGTTTTTTTTATTCACTTATGAATTTTTCCTTTAGTATTAATTTAGACTAAGAAATCTTAATTTACCTTAGACTGATAAAAATTACCCTACAATACTCAAAAACCTTCTACCATGGACAAAGAAACATTAACTTACCTTGGACTAAGAAACCTTAATTTTATGGTATATCATGGACAGTTCAGACATTTCTGAAAGAGTTGGACACAATCAATATAGACGTCTAAATTTGATGAGTTTAAGGACATGACATTATTTCTTAGGTTAATGTTTTAGTTTTATAGTAACTTGAAGTTCTGGACAAAACTAACCCAAGCAAAAACTATTCCAGGTCCAATTTACTCAAGCAAAGCAATTTCCAGGTCCTATAAACTCTAGTACCAAATCTGGCCAGTTTACCTGTAGACTTGAGTATAATCCTAAAGAAGAATTTGATTTAAACCAAAGAAAACTAGAGTTGACCTTAGAGATATTGGTATTAAATTACTCCAAGCAAAGGATATTCTAGGTTCAATTTCTTCACCTCCCATAGCAAGAGGAGGAAGAATAATGAAAAACTTTAACATAAAGTTGAAAATAAAAATATAGTTTTCTAAGAAAATTGTTTTTATTTATCTCAGTGATTTTTCAATTCACCATTTGCAGTAATTGTATCTTTTCATTGGACTTCTCCGCTCCTGTTTTAATATATTTTTATACATTATATATTAATATATACATTTTTAAAGTGTCAATTTTTTAAAGTCATAAAACAATACAAATTTTGGACAACAGATTAACAATACAAATTTTATCAAACCAAAGCAGACCAAGATGCAAGTATAAATCCAACTGGTGTTTACCTGTAGACTCGAGTACAAGTTTGACCAATTTTTACCTGTAGACACGAATACAAGTCTGACCAATTTTTACCTGTAGACTCGAGTACAAGTCCGACCGGTGTTTACCTGTATTGATTTGCTAAGCGTAGCTTAGATGTGGCACAAGGCCGAAAGTATGGGGCATCTAGTGAGGATCAAACTCACTTTTCAGTCGTAACTGATCTAGCAAGACAAGCTTGCTAACCATTACACCATGCCGAGGTGCCCCCGGTGTTTACCTGTAGACCTGAGCACAAGTCTGACCGGTATTTATCTGTAGACTCAAATACAAGTCCAACCGGTGTTTACCTGTAGACTCGAGTACAAGTCCGACCTGCAGACTCAAGAATAATTCTGAAGAAGAGTTTGCTTTAAACTAAAGACTAGAATTGAATCCAGAAGTATTGATATTAAAGGATCTTTTATTTTGTTTTCTAATTTTATTGTTAATTATTTTTTTGTCAGAGTGAGTAAAATTATTAAATATTTGACTTTACAACAGCACTGTAATTTCTGATATTGTTCTTTTTTTTTTTCTCTTCTAATTTTTAGGTGGAGAAATTCATCCACCTCTCATGTCCAATGGTGCATACGTCGGCTGCATAAAAAACTTGCAGATTGATAACCGCCCGAAATCGCTGTATGGAAAAGCCAATGGCAATGTTCAGTTAGGCTCCTGTTCCACTTTGTAAAATTAGAAAAATGAAGAACAAATGCAGCATAATGATTAAAAAAAAAAACACGTTTTTTTTTAACCTTGTTAGAAATATTGACCAAACCATTCCCCAAGATTATTTGATACATTTTTCTACATTTTGAATCGTAATTTATTTAATTTACAGGGTATATCACAGCAAAAAAAAAATTCTGATTGCTTCATTCATTTTTATGACTGCAAAATTTTAATTCAGCAAAGAATCACTAAGGAGACTAATTAGTAATGTATCTAAATACCGTAAGGTCATTGCATTTCATTTTTTTTTTAACTGTGAAATTAGTATCTACTGGCCTAGAAAGTTTTACTGCTGAAAGGCACATTCTTTAGACGGGTAAAAATTAATTCTTCTAATTCCATGTACTGTGTCCCTTCAGGACGTTGGCAATCATGGCTCTCCACCATTTCCTGTCCTTTGTAGCTCTTAATAAACTGTCTTTTTGTTATCTCTGTTAAACCTTGTTTCACCATCCATTTACTAAAGCTTGCTAGGTAAGTTGTTTTCCTTTGTCTCTCTTGCTATCAGTCTGTTCTGTTAGTATCAAATTTTCCAAACCCTCTTCTTCATTATGTGCCTGAGACACACTTTTAAAAAGTCAAACATATTTCATCAAATACGTATACTCACTAAATACAAATTTTATAGTAATATGAAAATTATATATATATCTATATATATATATATATATATATATATATATATTCTTTTCTTAAACAAGTTTTATTAAACCATACTGATAACCTGTCTGTTCAGAGAACATTTGGTTTGTCACTAAAAGTCATTATCAAGAATTGTATGTTTAGTCTTCTTAAACACACAATTTTTTGATAACAACTATAATGATAGTCAAAAGTACTCTGAACAGACAGAGGTTGTCAGTTTTGTTTAATAAAAATGTTTAAGAAAATATATATGCATTTATTTATATATATATATATATATATATATATATATATATATATATATATATATATAAAAGGTCATTTTCAATACAATTATTTCTACTTCAAATTAAAAGGTCACTTTCAATAAAAATTATTTCTATTTCAATTATTGTTTAGGGGAATTTTCAAAAAATGTATTTCTATTTTGATTATTGCTGAAAAACTTTTTTATTTCAAAAAATAGTTCCATTACAAATATTATTTAGGGGTCTTTTCAAAAATCATTTCGATTGATTCAAATATTGATAACAGTCAAAAACATTTCTACACAGATTGCCAAAATATTAGAAATATTTGAAAACATGATAATTCCTCAACTACTAAAATAAAATACATTTTTGAACAAAATTGCTTTCAACTGAAAAAGAATGTCTCAGCAGGAAAATTTAATAAAGGAGAAATAATCAAAATGCTCATTTTGCAATGTGTTAGATTCAAGATATTTTTTCTTTAAGTTTTTAAACTAATTACCTTGTTCATCGTATCTGTCTTGATTGAAAGAAAAATGTAATAAATTTTTTTAAAAATCTAATAACTTTATCCAAAATAAAAGAACTGTATGTTTAACAATCAAAAATAAAGTAAAAATATCTTTTTATGTAAAGAGTCTGTATTTTTTTAACCAAAAGAATTCTCAAAATTCCAGAAAATGTTATTTGCTTGTTTCTTAATTATTTTCCCCCAAGCAGTGCTTTTTTTTTTTGTCCTACACCCTTCCTGGTTGTCCAAGATGTCCAATACTGCAGCTGATCGATAAGATGATCGCTTCGATCTAGGTCCTGCCTTATCCCACATTATGATTTGCTTTGGTCATAAGGCGGCCAAGATTAAATATACTAGGCTGGTCCAAGCAGGATAAAGATGCAAAGAAAGAAAATAACACTTAAATAAATTTTAAAAAAATAAATACTATTTTTATATCAAGTCTTTTGTACAAAAGTTGCTTTAAAGTCTAGGAGTTCACATGCAGACAATTATCGACCCAACCCACTTCTAAGTCAGACATGATACTTTGTTGACATGGTAAAGTTTATTTTTGCTGACTTGTTAAAGTTTGGCACAAGGCTGGTGTCAGAGATTCTCATCAACAGATAATCACATGGGGTGTCTCTCATCTGGTGGCTGAAATGATCTCTCTCCCTCATCTCACCATCTTGCTTCAGAGCATTCATGGCAGAGTTGGAGAATGTGGTATATCCTCCTCTTGTCATCTTCATTGTTGTAGGTCCTGAGAATTAAATTACTTCATAATTTTAGGGAAATCCCTTCTTCCACAGGTGATGCTTACAAGTATCTACCTCATAACTTCCACTTCCTCTTATTATTATCTCCCACTAATCCTCTTCAGTGGGCATGGGTGGCTCCTCCACTTTCCTTGGTGACTCATCTGTGCCTGCTACCTCAGGCACCCTCTGACCAGTAACAATTAATTCTAAGTTTGTTGTTTATGCAGAAAAGTTTCCTGTTCATAGCTCATATTTTAGCTATGTGTGATAAGTGTCAATTATTGTTGCCATTTTACATGTTGCAGTTCAAATCCACATCAACTCTATGTGTTTTTATTGTTAAAAGCCCTGATACACCATGGGTGGTTTTCCCACCTTCCTTGGTGGGAAAACCTTCCTTCCTTCTGTGCTCACTACCTTGTCAACCCTCCGACCAGTAAAGATTAATTCTTAGTGCGTTGTTTACACAGAAAAGTTTCCCATTCATAGCTCATATTTTTAGCTGTCTGTGATAAGTATCAATCATTGTTGCCATTTGACATGTCGCAGTTCAAATCCATGTCAACCTATGGTGTTTCATTGTTAAAAATTCCAACACACATTTCAGATGCCTGTCTACATGAGAGTTAAAATCTTCAATTTTTCCCACAGGGTTTATTTATTAACCCTTCTTATTTATCAAGGGTCTGTCAGTATATTGCTCCTTCTATTAAAAAAACCTTCTTATGATTACCAGTAACAAATAGTGTAACAGGCAATAAAGCCACTAGGACATCAGGGGCTACTGTGTGTTAAAGAATACAGAAAAAATATACTATTAAGGAGAGAAAACAATAAAAGAACAGCCATTAAGAAGACAGAAGATAATGATTTAAATTTTTGAAGATCAAAGTTGACAGGGAAGTCACAAGCTGGAAGAGAGTTCCATAAGTGAGAAGTGCAAGAGAAGAAACTGTTAGCATAGAACTTACGATTACGTCTAGCCATTTCAACTGTAAAATGATGAGACCTTGTATTGTTTAAATTCATAAAGTCTAGTTTTTTATTGGTTCAGTTTTTATTCTTGGTACTCTTATTCCAATTCTGCTTGTCCGTCCCTCGATTTGCACGACCATTACACCTTGCCAGTACCTCATAAATAACAAACTATTACATTTTGATTCTGCGGAAAGACAGAAAAGACATATCAGAGATGCTACTTAGTTTCAGGGAAAGAAAGAAGTGTTTAACATCTGTTTCAGTGAAATGGAAAAAGTTGCTAATTTCAAATTTTTTCTCATTTGTACCCCCTTACTTCTTTAAATAACGACCAGCATTCATATTTATGATTGTTATTGAAATATTTTGTTAAAGTTTTTACGGATATTTTATTGTTGTGGAATTTGTCAAGAGCTTATTCAAACATTAACTTAACTCTTCATTAGTCACCTCAGATATCTGCAAAATGGATAGTCCCCTGGCATTTGCTTTCCATGACAACTGAGCTACAAGTGCATCATACTACCTACTACACACCCTCACTGAATCACAAGAGTAACGGGATGGAGCAAAAGAGACAAGTTGTCAACTATGGATTATGAGTACTTTAAAAAATTTGGTAGTAACAGAACAATACATATGACTAGTGCAGGCTTAAGAATGAAGATTTATCAGAAAATTAAAATAAGAAAACTGAAATTTCCACAAGTATTTCTTGTTAGTCTGTCTATATTTCTGAGATGAGGAATTATGTACAGTATTTACATTAGGACATTAGTATTTACATTATTTAAGATGAGGACAATAGTCCGACTAATGTACATACTGTATTTCTTGTTAGTATATGAAGTAAGGGGGAACAACTCTTAATTGATTAGTGATAATAATAGGAGTTCATTCGCCATGTACAACACTTATAGTTGCATCTGTAATCAATCAGTTTATGTAAAGATCCATCAGTGAAGATGCATGCATAATAAAAATTGACCTTTTTTTTCAATAGGAAAAACAAAAAGTTTCTTGTTTTAATTCAGCATCTGTTGATATGCTGAGAGCAAAATAATCAAATTTAAAACCCAAATTACTTATATTTAAAAATATTAGATTTATTAGAAAAAATAATCATTTCGCCCCAAACAAGGCGATAATGCCACTAAGATACAAAAGGTTACTGGGATTGAAAGAGAATGTGAAGACATTAATGAGGAGAAAGAACAACAAAAGAACAGGGTTCAGGAAGAAAGAAGATTGCGATTGACGATGCAGTTACATTTTTGAGGAATATAGTTGGCAAGGTAGCAAACTGGAAGAGAGATGCACTGATTAAAAGTGCAAGAAAAGAGACTATTAGAATAAATACACCTATAGCTATTTCAACAGTAAAACAATGACACCTATTTGCTAAACTTGTAGTTTGCTTAAATTCATGCAGTCAATATACCAAGGAGGAGAGCTCATTACAACAATTGCCATGAAAATATTTATAGAAAATACAGAAGGAAGCCATATCAGAGATTTTGTAAAAATGACTGAAATTGTGGATTTTAGGTCAGGATCGTGTGGTGAACAGGGAAAATCACCTACCCACAAAAAGAGTTTATGTTTGGTGCATGGTTTGCTGAAAAAAAAATAGAAAAAAAATCCTAGATAATTAATTTCTTAAGAATAACTCACATGTGGTCATTTTTTTTTATCCTTCCCGATTATTATGACCAATTACAAAATTTACTTTCCCAATAAAATCTGTTGCTTTTCTTGATGAGGAGGAATGTATTCTTTTCATTTCTAAGAGTGTGTTTGCTGTATTAGAATCTGTAAGATGGATATTTTGACCCATTTTTTTTTTATTTTGTATCTTGGACTTTTGACTATACTATTTCTTGTCTTTTGGATGCGTGAGACTGGAAGCAGGAAATCAGAGTTCAACAGGTAAGAAGTGTAAGAAAAGAAACTATTAGAATAGAACTTGTCAGTGGTGGAACGGCCAGGGTGTCAGGTTGTTGGATGGCAAGTAGACCCCTGATTGAGTGGGCTCCTTATGTCAAATAAAAATTCAATAAACAAACACTGTTTTAAGAATAAAAAGGTATAAGAACTTTATACAGCCATCTGCACGCAATCATCTGCACTCAAGTCTACTGTGCGAGGACATTTTCAAAGGTAAAGATAATAAAGACAAGGTTAAGAAATCCGCTGTCTGAAGAGAATTTGGAATCACACATGTTGTTAGCCATTGAAAAGAAATTGTTAGATGAATTGGATGCAGAAGCAATTATTGGTGGATTCGAACAATCATCTCGTGAACACAAACATTGCATTTTAATATAGGGGACTGTATGCAGTGCTCTTTAAATTATCTGTTCATGTGTAAATTGTGCAATAGACTATTTTAAAATATCAACCAATTACGTAAAATTTAAAAAATAAATAAAATATTCAATTATAAGATTCTGTATTTACATTTGGTATCTACAGTCAGTAATAGGTACAATACATGTACACTGTAATTAATTAAAAAATACAGTGCAACCCGGATATAAGAGACCCGGATAACCCGGATATAAGAGAGATTTTCTCTGGTCCAAAATTAGAGCCTGTGTTAATGTATATAAAATAGACCAAACCCGGATATAAGAGAAACCCGGATATAAGAGACTTCTTCTCCGGTCCAGACAACTCTCTTATATCCGGGTTACACTGTACACATTTTTTCTACAAAAATTTTACCCTTTTTTCCGTATGTATATTTAAAATTTATTTTTATTCATAATGAAAATTAACTGATAGCATTGTAGTAGCAGGTGGAGCCCTTTTGTCTCTGTCATACCTGAACGTACCTATTCTATTATTAATAGACTCTCCCACACGTAATAAGTAGTAGTAGTAGTAGCGGTCGCCAGTTGGGCTCAGTGGTGTTGAGCCAGTCAGTCGATGTCGGACATTGAAGTATCAACCATCACAACTAGATTGCTGCATCATTAACTCTTATTTCAAGTTCCTAACGTTTTGTACGTCGGACTCTTTTAGGACAGACTTAGTGAAATACAAGCATCCACTGTGAAAACAACTTTACAACAGTCTCCAGGCAACCAATATTTTTAAACCTAGAGCTATTTCAACAGTAAAATGATAGAAACTCTATTCAGTGTAAATATAGGACTCATAAAAACAACTACAAAGGGGCCACACTCTTTTCATCTTTTTATCCAGAGGTTAGCCCTAGCAACACGGATATCCATTTAAATTTTATTCAAATTGTGTATGTATGTGTGTACATATATATATAATTCAATGACTGATCTAAAATATTTTAGTTATTTAAAAATATACCCACTCCAGAACGGCCTTAAAATCAATTTTCAACCGACATATTTAATTTAATTTTCCTACCTTCCGTTATGCCTTTTAAATAAACCATTTTTATTTACAGACGTACATGAAATCAAAAAAAAGCGTAAAAATAGTATTTAGTTGAGTTAAAGTCTTTAAGGAGTTGGTACACAGAAAAACAGCTGTAGTTTAAAAAAATACTTTTAAATAGTTCACAGAACAAAGCTGTGGTTGAAAACATTTTATCGTTAGCGAAAATTCACTTTGTTGTTGTTGGAGGTGATTTGTTTGAAGTTGCCGACTCGACATCAGCAAAGATTCACTGATCGTCCAAACCTGTTGTTGTTGCAGCTGATTCGTTTAAAGTCGCCGTCATATGTTTCTTTCAGCACGCACTGGGGGAAAGAAAAAGCTATGTAGCCACAGCTTAGAGCAGGGGTGGGCAAACTACGGCCCGCGGGCCACATACGGCCCGTCAAAAGAATTCATGCGGACCCGCCAAATGTTAGTAAATTTGAAAGAGAAAGTTACCAAGCAACGTCAAATAATTGTTACAAGCAATTTGACACCTAATTTTAACAAACTTATAAATGACTGCAGTCAGATACATTATTCTCATTGAGTCGTTGAGATCCTTCTGTAGTTGAGTTACTTTGTTTTTCAAATAAATCTGTTTTATGTGAAGTTACTACTTCAAAATATCATTAACTTTTTTCCCCTTTAAACTGAATTACCGTATTTGACGGTATATAAGGCGCACTTTTTTTTTAAATAAAAGTATCTTTTAAAATTCTCCTGCGTCTTATATGCCATATGTAGGTTTAAAATTCGCGATCGTCGTCCGAAATTAGCTACCTGGCAACTCCTATTAGCTTAGACTTTAGAGTAACTTTTATATACATATTGTCATTATTTAAAAGGGTATTATGCAGATTAAAAGTGTTATCATTAATAATATTCATTATATTAATTTCATCACGTTTAATATTACTACTTTGTGTTAATATACTATGCGGGCGAATAAAATTGTGAATTTTTTAATGTGACCCTTGCACTGAAAAGTTTGCCTACCCCTGGCTTAGAGACAGTCGCACATCTCTGATCGTTAAAAGCCGAAATTTGTGGGGTTTTATAAGAATTTTTTTCCCGAAAGTAAACTCGAGAAAAATATGTTTTTATTTTTCTCGAATTAGTAAAATATTTCACATGATGTTAATCGACACTTTGATTTAAACGGCGTGTTTTGTATTGTGGAATCTTTTTTGGCACGTTAGTAATATTATGTTTTGGGATAGAAATAAAGTTTGGCGTGTTTTAATATGGTATGCATGTGAGTATATAATTGTGTTGGATATAAGGTTTATTTCCTATACAGTGAGCCCCTGCCTATTCGCGTTTCAGTATTCGCGGCTTCACACATTCGCGGATTTTTCTTTAGAACATATGTACTTGTTATTCGCGGAAACCCCCAAATATTTGCGTGTTTTTCCGAAAACCATATGTACAAATTATTCGCTGAGAACTCCCTCGATTCGCGTATTTTTCCGATCGAACATATTTAAAATATTCTTGTATTATTTTCCTATTTAATTGACTTAAAACATATAACAGTCCATTTTTATGGTAAAAATTGGCAGAATTGTACATCTTCATTTAAAAAAAACAAACGCAAAAACATGCGTACTGCTTGCGCTTTGTTCTTTGTTAGGGACTTCGGCTGGGGTGGCTTATACTAAGTCTGGGGGCATACTCACAGTTCTGTTTTTAAAAAAATATTTTAAAATTTTTATATTTTATGTCTTGTTACACATATTTTATACAGTATTTTCAATGGTTGTATCGATTTATGCGTAATTAAAAACAGTTATTGTACATATGAAAGAAAATTTACGCTAAGTGTATGGTCACCAATAGTATTTTTCAAAAATGTTTTTAAACGGCTCTAAAATGTTTCTAAAGTGTTTAGAATGAAAGTTTAAAGCATATGGGGTTTTAACAATCGAAATAAGTACTTATAAGCATTTTTGGTGGG
Organism: Acanthosepion pharaonis; assembly: GCA_903632075.3. Classification (NCBI taxonomy): domain Eukaryota; kingdom Metazoa; phylum Mollusca; class Cephalopoda; order Sepiida; family Sepiidae; genus Acanthosepion; species Acanthosepion pharaonis. The sequence continues at coordinate 758,798 of CAHIKZ030002334.1, read as the reverse complement.
GTGGGGGGTTACAAATATTCGCGGATTCTAACTATTCGCGGGCGGTTCTGGTCTTTAACTCACGCGAATACGGGGGACTCACTGTAGATGTGTTTTGTGATTATTGTATTAAAGTTTTCGTATGAATCCGTTTATATGTTGAAATAAACTTTGGCGTTTCATTGGATCAGCGGATTCAGTTAGCTAAGTTAAAGTTAAGAAGACTAGCTTCTTCCCTTCTCTCTTTGACATTGTGTCACATTTTTTTATTGTCATAAAATAAATATTAGCAAAAGAAACTGGAAAGCTAACCAGAAGGTGATAACTTCTAGTTAGGTCACCTAGGAGATGTGGTTTGATATTTTTAATGGGCCCAAAACCTGTAATGATTTCAAGAATAATGATCGCTGGTCAAGCTTCTTGCGTACCGCCAGGGTGTTTTTTGATATTCGAAAGAAAGAAAAATATGAGATGTAAAAGTCTCTTCTTTGTTTTTTCTTTTTTTTTTTTATACTATAATTTTTCTCTATATCAGAAACCAAATATATATCTATATTCTTATGTTTACACATGGACGGTATAAAGACCGTAGGGGAGTTATAACTAAATAATTACAAACCCGCTAAATTTATATATGCAAAAATACTCGTAAAAACAGTAAGACGTCGAAACAACAAAACGAGTACAAACTATTATTTGGTTATTATGTCGTGTTGGAAACTCGAGGGACAGCAATACTGAGTAAAATTGTGAGTCAATCAAATATGGATCAGAATCCGACAGAATGATAAGATAAAGTAAAGTGTATTCAATCTTTCACGTATGTTTGTTTTATCGATGTGTGTAATGAGTGTCCAGATAATTGGAAAAATACAAGATCTATCTGGGGTTTTCTTACCTCGAATTTTTGCTGAGTGCTAAAAGATAAATGTTACTATTATGTACTGAAAAGGAAAAGGAGACGTAATTATCGTTGACGCACATGTTGACAACCTGTTCATGTGAACTGCTTATCGAATAGTAAGAACGTGGTTTATTTGTGTAAAGGAGAAAAGTGAGGTCGATTCTTATTGGTTTAGAATGAGAGAATAAATGATAATTATTATTGTTATAATCATTTTATCATAATTATTTTTTACTCTATAATTAATTTTTATTCATTTTTATGGGCACGACAAAGGACGCCCCAAGATCATTAGAAGTCACAAGAAAAATGTCACAGAAAAAAAATTATAATTAATTCATGGTGGCTGGTAATAAAGTCATCTATTTCTGTCGGGTACTTCACGAGTTTATGGGTCCGTTCTGTTTGCAACAGAAATTCATATTAAATCGCTCCAGATCATTAGAAGTCACAAGAAAAATGTCACAGAAAAAAAATTATAATTAATTTATGGTGGCTGGTAATAAAGTCATCTATTTCTGTCGGGTACTTCACGAGTTTATGGGTCCGTTCTGTTTACAACAGAAATTTATATTAAATCGCTCCAACTTCTAAAAACGTTTTCCCACAAACCTACGGTGGTATTCGTTATATTTCGATATATTTAATAATTAGGGAGTCCTAGTATCCCCTAAGACCCGACCTTATGTGAAGAAAGCCTTAAGAAGGGTAATTGTTTTAAATTTGCGCCCAAAACATAAACAAATGACAGAGATCGTATACAAAGACAAATTAAGCCATAAAAATGTGTTCTAACAATGTTACGATCACATATTCGATATATTTCTTAGGGAATCTTAGTATTCCATAAGACCCAACTTTATGTGAAAAAAAAAAGTCTAAATCTGAAATTAAAATCTGAAATGTTCCTTGAATTTTCAATTTAATTATGAAATTGGAATCTTGTCAACTTTGAGGATAAGAGGCTGGTTTGTAAGAAATTCTGCAATTTAAGCTCCTATTGGCTAATTTATGCCACACAGTATTTTGTAACGACCAATCTCATTGGTTGAATTTGACTTTGTTTTTCGCGGACATTCTTCAACGGCCTGTGCCCTTTTTTGGGCAGTTGCTGCAAAATATTGGAAATGTCAGGACTCATTTTTGAATCTCTTTGTAGGGCCTTTAGCGCCCAAAATCAAGCCTAAATAATTAGGCAATTATTCTTCTTCAGCAACCAAAATGCGACGACGTCATGTTCCAGCTTCTTCAATACTTTCAAGGCTGTATAATTCAGTCAGTTTATTGACTGTCGTCTAAAGTGTACTTTCAACACGAAGAACTTTCTGCATGATCTCGACAATAGCCGAATTTCAACTTCAGCAACTGAAATGGTAATGCTCCCGCAACGACCAGCAAGTTCCTGCTTCTCCAACTACGTAGAGACCAATTGAGTCCTACAGAAGAGAAAATCACTACCTCTTCTTTGAAGAAACTACCTCACCCTGCTCTCAGGGGCAAAAAAGGGCATAATCTTTTTTGCAAAGACGCAATAAAATTTGTTTTAAATTTTAAGGTAGGCTTTGTTGATTGTATGTCTTTTCTTGTCTCTGTCAAGAAAAGACATACAATTCTCACAGGTTATATGCGGGTTTTTTTTTATCTGCTGTTTTTGGGGGTTGCTGGCTTCTTTTATCCGCTGAGTATTTGTCCGCTATGTGTTAACCTTATCCTGTTTCGTTTTTCATTTTTTTTTTTGTTTGTAACATTTTTGATCGTGACTTTTTTACCGTGACCTTTTTTACTGTGACTTATTTTTTACCTGGATTCTCTTAAGGTAGTTCTCCCCAAATACCTTCCTTTTTAAATAATAACATGTCATATGTATAAGAATTTATTAAGAAGAAAATATTTTTGAAATACAGGGTGACCAAAAAAAACGGGAATTTTTGAAGTGCGTATTGCCAGACATGAGCAAGTGGCAACACTGCGAGACAGTAACCTTGAGCAACTAAACATTTCGCCATTTATAATTCAAGATGAAATTCACAGTATCCCAGCTGAGATGTTACAGCAGTCAATAAGGAATCTCAACAGCAGGTTTCAAGAATGCATTCGTACAGGAGGACGCCATCTACAGGACGTCATTTTTAAAAAATGAAAATTCCATCATTGTTTCTTTAATCGCATGTTTTAAGGTTTCAATTACTATGAATAAAATATTTTTCGTCCATCACTCTTGGTTTTATTGGATTGTTAAAAAGTTCCCTTTTCTGGGTCACCCTATATTAAAATACAATTTCATTCAAAAAGTCTTTATTATAAGAATTTCTCCAAGTTCTATATTCTCATAAAAGTGGATCCCTAGCGACTAAGAAGGAAATTAGCGCCAAATATTCGCGCGAAAAACTAACGCTTCCATTGTTTATATTCGAAATTTCCTTTTTTGTTAAATCTGTGCAAAAAGGAAATGGAAAAAAAATTGAAATCAAAAAATCTTAGAAACTCAACTTGATTTGTTAATAAATCCTTCATACGCCTGGAAATAACTTCCGCGCAATTTTTTTGGAGAAATTAGTCATTCTCCTGGATGTTAGTATCAGCTTTGCTGATGAAAGACGGAAAAGGTTCACTCAGAATATTACAAGATAACAGTTTCGTTTTGCAGGCGTTAAAATTAACAAGCAGTTCCTTGCCCCAGTAAACAACAGATTGTAGGTCATTTTGGAGATTAGCTTTCAATTTGACGTCATAGAGCCGATCAAACTTGTCATGTCGATAAGAATAAATAGTTGTGCCATCAGTATAGGTACCGAGTTGAGAACTGATGACATCTGGAAGGTCTTTGATTAAAATTAGGAACAGCGTAGGTCCAAGAATAGAGCCCAGGGGGAAACTCGCCTTAATGTAAAAAAGATCTAGAAGATTGTCCGTTCAGGATAGCTTTCGTTTCGTGATTAGATAAGAGAGATTGAGTCAAATAAAAAAAGAAATTCCTCCTGAAATTACATAACCTTTCAACTTGGGAAGGACACCTACATGCCAAATCCTGTCAAACGCCTTCGAGATATCCAAAACAACAGATCGCGCGTCACTTTTCTTATCTAAAGCTTGACACTCTTCTAACAATAACCATTAACACAGTAGTTGACTTAGAGAAGCAAAAGTCATATTGTTTATCCAATTCGAACAGAGATTGGCATCTGACCTCTCTTCCGAATCAAATATGGACCAGAATCCGACAGAATGATAAGATAAAGTTTAAGGAAAGTGTATACAAATGTTTGTTTTGTGTGCAGTAAGTGTCCAGATAATTGGAAAAATACAAGATCTATCTGGGGTTTTCTTACCTCGAATTTTTGCTGAGTGCTAAAAGATAAATGTTACTATTATGGCCTGAAAAGGAAAAGGAGACGAAATTTTCGTTAACTTCCTAGTGAGAAAAACTGGCTGGTTACATTCAATGCCTTGAAAACCAAACTTGGTAGATTCCATCACCGCCGATCAGACCCCGAATAAACGCCAATCACGATGAACGGATGTCCACTCAAGGAGGCTCCATGACTTGAGAGAATATTGGGGCTCAAAGTCACACCCGAATTCCTATATACGACCCCTCGCTAAAGATTCAGGTAAAATGATCGCTCCAGTAAGTACCTGACTCCTCGTACTATCCTCTACATTTACACCAGATCAGGACCTAAAATGCAGTATTGGTGCAGGAACCTCCCGGACATAATTTTCCAGTTTTGATAGAGTTCAAAAGCATCCCAGAGTCCTTGTTGGAGGAGAATCATTTTTTTTTTTTTCTCTCTCTCTCTCTCTCTCTCTCTCTCTCTCTCAGGCGGATGTAGCGAGTGGCTCTATCGCTATTACCATGGAAAGTGCACGGACGAACTATATTCCTTGGTTTCGCCAAGGTCTGTCCTTTAAGGTTAGGACCCGCCATGCCACTTATATAGTAGCAAACCACCCAGATTCCTCCGTATTTCATCGGCAAGAGGTGCGTTCCACTCAAACACCTTCCCGTGAAACACTGCTCTGGGGAACAGACTCCCAATGGGATGTTTCCCCGAACACTACAATCTTAACCTGTTCAAGTCTAGAATCAACCGTTATCTTCCCCACCTATTCATATAAACTACCCCTTAACATAACCCTATCTCTCGAGTGGCCCCCGGGCATTGTACAGTGTGAAACTTACTGTGAAAAATTTGGAGTAGATTGGAGCCTCCAGGGATTTACCAAAAAGAGACACAGCACTAACAGGCCGATAGAAGAATCGGACGGTTCGCCCGAGTTTTTAAAAAAGGAATTACAGAAGAAAATTCCAACTAGCAGGGAAGCAAGAAGCAGCAACGTATTTACTGTAGAGTTTAGAGAGAACAGAAGCCAGTTCAAGAGTACATTTCACTAGGATTATTGCAGAAATGCCATCAAGACCGATTTATGGGGATCCGGTTTAGAGATGATAGTAGAAAAGATGAATCAAGAGTAGAATTTTATGAGAATATATGAACAAAGCATCCTGCTTTATCAGATAGTAACCAGCAGATGTAAGTAAGTTTAAACCAAGGAGATGATATATATATATATATATATATATATATATATATATATATATATATATATATTTTATTTATAAAAAAAAATTATAACATCAATCTGTTATAAAATCACTACAAAAATAACCATTTTGTTTCAACACCCTCGGTGTCTTATCAAGTGATGATGTTGAAGATAAAATAAATGGTTTTAAAAGTTTCAAATTAATTAACGATCCTTCACTAGGGGAAAACATTGTTACAAAAGCTAGAATGACCAATCAAAATCCAACTCTAGGAAGATTCAAAAGCTTGACAACGAAATCATGTTATAATAGCTATTCAGATCTTTAAAATACGGGTAATATTAAAAAGAATTGATACTAACCAATAGAATGTTCTCACTGGGTCTTTGACTATTGCAGTTTACCTCTATCTTCAGAACACTTACAAATCAACGCAAGAAAGTTACTATAGACACTTGCTTAAATGCTGCCTAATGCTATCTTTGCATGCTAAATGTAAAATAACTTCGTATTTATCAAGTGCATATAAAATTAATCACAGATGGCGCTATAACGTGCCGTTTTTGTTGTGTAAAATAACAAACACAAATCAGGAGAGAAAAATCGAATTATTATAGTACAGCTTGGCAAAGTGATCATGAAAATATTATTATCTGTCAAATGGGTCGAATAACGACCACATAATCCTAAATGTAACAACTGAATAAATATGCATATTTATTTGTACTTACATACCCTGGAAGAAGACCCCAACAAACCGGTATAATGATGAATAATGTTCTAATTGGACTGACAAGTTTATATTGATAAGTTGACATTTCGACTGAAAAGTAATTTTTAAGTGTCACTTAAAACGTTGCTTGTTTTCTCCCTTCAGGTCAAATGTAAGTTTCTTTTAATTTTACTTCATTTTTTTTTTGTGCGTACTCATGTACATGTTAGAAAACGTAATGATATCGCCAACGAAGCAGAAACTGTCTTGAAAATGCTTCCGTTTGAAATAGATGAACAGAATATCAAGCTTGTCCAACCAAACAAAAAGCAAGACAAAAACATAGCATACTAGTTGAATGTAATATTTTTCAGGGCGCGCGCACACACACACATATTGTGAGATATACACGATATATATATATATATATATATATATATATATATATATATATATATAAAAAAAGAAGAAAGGTTTTTTTGGTTGCAATGTGGATTTTTTTAGAATTATTATGCTTTATTTTCCATAATTTTTTATATATATTTTATATATATATATATATATATATATATATATATATATATATATATATATATATATATATATATATTGTGAGATATACACGTAAACAGGAAGTTTAGGCCTCCTAGAATCATTTCTGTCTATCTCATATTATTCCCCTTTAGTACTTCCGTAATAAAAATCCAACATGCCCACTGTGTGTTCCTTCTTTATTAAATGCGATTGTATATATTCATTTCATCCTCCCTCAGTATATCACATATGTATATAAAAGTGAACATTAAAATCAACTTCCAGAGGTGACAGTCTGTTTCGTCAGGCCATGAGTATTGACTTTAATGTCCACGTTTATATGCGCTCCGTTTCTGATATTAAACACTTTAACCCATAAAGATAGCATCATCTAAAACTATATATATATATATATATATATATATATATATATATTTGTTGCGGGAATGCTTGTTGTGTTTATGTAGAAAACACATGTCTTCTGGTAATAATTTCCCGTAAGAATTATTGGGGACTCGAATGTGAGTCCAATTAAAACATGAGTAGTACAAAACAATATAACCAAACAACAGCAGATGTATTAACAAAAGAATTTCAATTACAATAAAAAAAATCATTTAAATATTAAATACACAAAAAATATTTCACTTAGAGAATGTGTTTGTGTGTGTGTGAAATTTGTGTAGGCCTACGTGATAGGCAGGTGTGTGAAAGCGCGCAAAAAGTCAAGATAGAAAAGTACAACCATGAAAATGAACGTTCGCCAATGGGGGACACTTTTTTACCCACGTGCGACTACATTTTATAGCCGGAGTTGTAAAGGAGCGTCCCTTAGCGGCGATTCTTTTAGGAAACTCAAGTGGGATAAGCCACATGTTAATCATTTCACACGTAGCTAGGCAATAAAAACATTAAGACACAACAGAATTTCTTAATGTGAAAGAATAAGAAAAAGGAAGACATTATTAAGGAGCGAGAGCAAAAGAAAATGAATCAAGAAGGTTTGAAGCTACTGGCCTTGTTCAGAACATTGATCACACCAGATAAGGCGCTCTCCCCAGAAACCGTCAGTATAAACCACACGGTGGGTGTTGAACAAAGACAAATGTACCTGAACAGGCGTCTGAAATAATGAGGTGACTAGCTGCTTTAGCAGACAAGTATAGTAATCGGATACGAGAAACCAGCCATTCCCATATATATATATATATATATATATATATATATATATATATATATATATATATATATATATATATATATAAACAGTATATAATAAACAGTATTTTACTTAAATATTTGATCTATAAAAAAAATAATGTATAAACATATAAATGTCTTAAAATAATTGTCGGACTTTGTCCATTTCATATTATTGTGACATATATATATACATACATACATATATACATACATATATATATATATATATATATATATATATATATATATATATATATATATATATGTGTGTCACACATTATAAAATGGACAAAGTCCGACAATTATTTTATTTAATTTTTTATACATTATTTTTATATATATATATATATATATATATATATATATATATATATATATATATATATATATATATATATATATGTATCTATAAAAATATAATATGTATAAACATTTAAATGTCTTAAAATAATTGGACTTTGTCCATTTCATAATGTGTGACACACATATATATATATATATATATATATATATATATATATATATATATATATATATGTATATATATATATATTATTTTTATAGATCAAATATTTAAGTAAAAAATACTGTTTATTATAAACAGAGCATTTACTTAAATATTTCTATCTAAAAAAAAAACAATGTATAAACATAAAAATCTCTCTCTCTCTCTCTCTCTCTCTCTCTATATATATATATATATATATATATATATATATATATATATAACGTGTCCCATAACGATGGGCACATTTTAAATGCGAGTATCTTCGATTATAAAAATGACAAAGAGTACCAAACATATTTATTACATAATGATATCCAAGAGTTCAGCATATTATCTAAGATTACATATTACGAGGAGGCATGGTGGAGTAATGGATAGTGGCGCGGGTTGAGGAATCGGAGAGCCAATCGAATCCATTACATTCACTTACCTGCTAATACCCTTGGGAAAGGTATGAATCATCTTCTTTCCCCGCCCCCCAGCGGGACAGACCAGGTTCGATAGCTTTAGATAGCAACTGGTCTACCGCAGAAAGAAATGGCAACCTACTGCGGGCTAAAAAATCTGCCTCGTCAGTCATGTATTCGAAATATACATGATCGCCTAAACGTGTATCATGCATGGCATATAACTTGACTGATAATACATCCATGAGATCTTTTGGAGTCCACGACATAATGAGTGTACACCGTCAGCAAAAGAAATATCAGATACCGGTAGGAAATAACAAAATCTTAGGTAATATACTCTTGTATATCATTTATGTAATAAATACGTTTGGTCATTTTATAATCAAGATACTTTCATTTAAAATGTCTCCGGTCATTATAGACCACCCTGTACACACACACACACACACACACACACATATATATATATATATATATATATATATATATATATATATATATATATATATATAAAAAAAAGAACAGTAAGATATATAATCCGGTGTTCTTATAGATATTTTTATTTTTACAAAATAGTGCTCAATGTAAATTTACAGAGCATTAATATTATAAATTAATTGATTTAAAATGTGTTTTTTTCATATACAGTTCTAACCATGTTTCAAAAATGGAAGCTAAAAGGCCCGAATTTAATTAAAGACATTAGTTCCATTTCATCCTCAAGCGAGGATGAAATGGAACTAATGTCTTTAATTTAATCACAAAATTAAATTCGGGGCTTTTGGCTTCCATTTTTTTTAACATGGTTAGAACTGTGTAGCGAAAAAAACCATATTTTAAATCAATTAATTTATAATATATATATATATATATATATATTGATGCATGTTTGATTAAATAATATAGACAAGTGTTGTCTATTTCATGTAAATTCTTTTCATATCGTTTGATATGAAATACACACAATACGTACACACACACACACACACACACACACACACACACATATATATATATATATATATATATATATATATATATATATATATGGGGGTGTCAAATGACTGATATAAACTATGCGAACAAATTATGCATGATGGAATCTGCAAAACAGGTTGGATGTTTCAACTTAATCTGATATCAACGTCGTTTCGCTCTAAAAGTTCAGTTCTACTGACAATGCTCTTACAGACCAAAACGTTAACAACGAAATAAAAAATGTTAAACATCCAACTGTTTTTACAAAATTAATGTTAACTACATATCTTAGTTGCGCAAAAGTCGCCATTTTTGAAAAACTAGAGACAAGGTTGCAAAAAAAATTGCAATATTAAAGGTCCTGACCTGGCTTCTCAGCTTCAGTCACTTTCCCACCGGTTTATTTTACCTTGCCAGTGCCTTTTCTATAAACACTTTCGTGCTAAAATTATACTCACCTGGCACATACAGGGTAGGTTTTATCTTTTCGCAGTTGCGTCTTTTTCTTCGGGCAGAGTGTGACTCTGTTGTGGTTCCGCCTACGTACATAGACGCAACTGAGGAAAATAAATACTGCGAGGTGCCAGGCCCTTGGGAACAGCTGCCCGAGGCTGCAGCCTCTCACTGCACTAGAGAGTGGGATCGGTGCTCACCACCGAGGTAAGCACAATTGACAGTTGCGAATGTTTGATGAATTTTTGTCCTTGGCCTGGTTGTGTGCGTTCTGGTTCCCCACAATAAACCCGACCTTGTATCGCATCACGTCTAAGTGGAAAGCCTAGGTAAATAATACTTCCATGGTATTCCTCCTGGTGAACTTTCTGCTATTTTGTTATTTTATTCCCCACCCACCACAGATAAATGGTACGTATAGCAACTAGTTAGGGCTTCATAGAGACTCTGAGGTATTATGGTAGCTGTAGTAAGAAAGGTGTTGTGGATTCCGGGTTGAAATCCGGTACCAATAAATAACAAACGCCAGGAATTAATATATGAAAATAATGTATTAACGTAATAATACAAACTGGTAAAGCAGGTTAGTAGTTCCAGGAATACGTGTTAGTAGCAAAATATATATATACAGTATTTGGTATTGAAGTATCGCTGTATGACTTCTTACTGAGCCTACGTGCTCACTCACTGTGACTCCTACAACGCTGTTACCTCACCCCTCACTCTTCCGGTTACCTACAACCTTTTACTCTGTCACTCTGGACTCGACTCTTGCTTAGTCTGGTCTTCACGTAGCCGTATATATGTATATACTTTTGTGTAAAAAGGGGAGAACCCCTCAACAAAAGGTAAGTGTTGTTTTGATATAAGGATTGTTGTGGTATGTTTGGGTCAGTGATAGCGGCTAGCTCAGTTTAAATATAAGGCAGATGAAGACCAGCCTTTCCCCTATCCCCCTTTTGGCCTTGTGCCACATTGCTTGTAAATAACAAGAATAAATATCACATTCCGCTATGGTACCTAGACTTTATGGTTTTAAGCGCTGTACTAGATTGGCGGCTAGGTCTCATCAATTTACAGTTGAACTGGCTAGATGTAACCGTAAGTTCTATGCTAACAGTTTCTTTTGTCGCACTTCTCGCTTGTGGAACTTTTTTCTGGCTCCATACTTTCCAGCTAACTATAATCTTCAAAACTCAATTCAATGTCAATCATTATCTACTGTCCTCTGGATTGATCTTCCATTGTTCTCGCTACTTAATAATATTTCTCTTTTTTTCTTATTCGTTCACAATCAATAATTCTTTGTTACTTAGTGGCTTTAATGCCTTGCATGGACTTAAAAAAAAAAAAAGAAAATTGAAAGACAAAAAGATGAATTGCATCCTAAATTTAACTAGAAAAATGATTGATAGCCGGAAATGGTACCTTTGCTCATTCTTTATCAACATCCGACAGCAGAAATAAACAATATATTCAAATTACATTTCTACTTAATGACTTCATAGCTTAGAGCTGATATCTTGTGTAAAGCTGTTTTCATCGTTCAGTTCAACCTTTCCTCCTTTTCCTTTCCTCCTACTTTCTTTCGATTTTAACTTACACTCTTTTCTTCCTCGTCGTCTTTTTTTTTTCGGCTTACAGACATATCATGTTGAAACATTGGTTCCCGTACGATCACCGAAATCAAGCAATGTCGAACTTAGTCAATACGCGATGATAGGTAGCAGTTTTTTTCGCCAAAAATCAGTGGTAGGACCTATGCACTCGACATCATAAAGAATCTAACTGTAACGTATCAGTATTCCAAGCGAGTTTCCTGGGTTCGAGCATAAGCGAGAGCAAGGGAGAAAATGAATTTTTCCCGACATTTCGATTTTACGCAATCGCCTCGATCTAACAGTACCGCATCACACATCGAATAAAAGCGATCGATATGTTCTGCTTCTCTTTGCCATTTATTATCGGAGTTCCGACGGAAGACTATCATTTTTAAGTGATTTTAGGACTGAATCGATTACCGGTATCCAAGTGTTCGTCTAAACAAGGTATGTCTGCCTTTGCGCGGGAAAACAGCATAGCGTAATGAAAAATGCCACAAACTTGACGAAAATAAAGTTTTATCGTCAAAATGCTTATGTTATTATTAAGATGAAAGACCAAAGTATTTTTTAATTATTTTTTGAAATTTTTTAATATTTTCTAACACGTTCGAAATTTTGGTTAAAGTCTTTTGTTTTACGTCATCGCGGTGACGTTAAAATAACATTGTTTTTTTGCGCTTTTTTTCCGTTGAAAACACATTGATTTGGAAATTCTTGTAAAAATCAAGTAATTGTCCGATTTTAATGACATTTTCAGGACTTATTCACAAATGAATGAAATTATTTTTGAAATATTTCTTTTTAGAAAATTTTGGTAAAAAATAGTTTGTTTTTTTAAATATGTTACACCCCACTTACTTATTGTCATGAAATTTCGTCCAAAACCTTTCTATTTCCTGAAAAAAAAATTTTTTGTTTAAAGTACGAGTCATTGGAGATAGTAAATCACCTACTTTTTTTTTCAAATTTGAGCTAACTAACTGAAAATCTGCTCTGACTTGAAAAATAATGAATCCAATAAAACTATCATATTACTTAATTAGAAAAGCTTTTAATTGGTTTTGTAAATAAGTAATGTTAAGGTCATTATTGTCTGAAGAAATAAATATTTTCTGATAAATAATTAAATTTTACAAGAATTTTTTCATTTGTTTTAAATTTTAGACTGGTGATCCATGTGACATTATTGAGAGTCCACACAAAAAATAGCAAATTGGAGGTCCACGGTAATAGTGGTCATAGAGCAATTTCACATCGGAAAATAGAATCTCTACAGTCATCTACGCCATGTTAAAATACTAAAAACAGAAAAACAACTCTAAAACTAGCAGAAAACGAGAAGAAGCGATGTAAGTTAGCGTCCCTTTTACACTACCGGATATTTTGATTGTAAAAGTTGAATTAAAACTGGGAAGGATATATAAAGGAAGGATAATATAAAGATTATTATATAAATTGATTTAATTAATAATAAATAATAATATTAATTTTAAATATTAGTAAAATAAAATATTAATATAAATTAATTAATATAAAATATCAAAAAATAAAATAATAATAAAATTAATTTAATATATAAATTATATAAGGATTATATATAAACGAATGATTAACAGTATTAACCTCTTCAGCAGCATCAACTATAGGCATCTTATTGAATAAATCTGCATTTTTTAAAAATTTATTAATTACTCACATATATTAAAATGGTTTATTATGAGTTATTTTACTAGTGTAAAAATGTTCCATAGAATTTAGTTAACTATCAGTTTATTTTCATTAAATTAGTTTTACTTCAAAATAAAGTGTAGACATTTACTATTTCTATAATACAATTCCTAAACTTATCTATTAGGAAAAAATAAAATAACCTTTTTTTTCATTGAATGGTTATGGGGGACGCCCCCCACCCCCAAAAAAAATTAGAGTAAAAGTCGTCCATGGGTAAAAAAAAAGGTTGCAAACCATTGGTCTAAACAGGGCAGCTTCGCACTCTATAAGCAAATACCATGGAATTTGTTGTGTAGGAACCTACCACCCCTCTTGAAGATGAACTCGTCTACAAACAAGGACGTAAAATAGTGGCATGTAAAAAGACAGTGTCGGCGAAGTTCTGGGCTGAGTTAATTATAGACTACTCAGGCGATATCTGTACCAACTTACCAACTGAATAAACCCCATTTTATTGTTACATGTTATTTGGCGTTTGTCTTTATTAACCCCAAATTAACATCATAACAGAATTAAAACCAATCACTTGTCTTATGTTTTAATTTTGAAATAAAGGTAAATATTCGAAAATATTTAACAAATATTAGTTATATTTACGTTAATAAAGGGTCATGTATCTCCCCAGATTATAGTGCGACCAATCTGAACGTCAACCGCAAATACTCACTTTGACAACTCCAAACTAAGGATGCGTCCTACCTACTGGTGCGACTTATACGAAAGTATAAAACAGATGTGTGACCGCTTGAGAATACCAGGAGCTGTGGGCTTGGATGTGCAGGTGGTGTAATAGTTAGTGGCTCAGAATTTTTAATAGGCAAGCCGAGTTCCAATTCCCATTGGGTTCTTTTCCACACGGACATTAAAATAGATTGGGACTCTCATTTTCTTCTTGTCGTACTACTGACGAGGTTTGAAATGATTCGGTGTTTGGGGACTTCACCTGGCCGTATACGACTTATCGATATCAGCTCAAGGCGTTCAACGGAATCAAATATTGAAAGAAGGTTTCTGATGGACGAGAAAAGGTCATCATCTGCTAAGGTCGATATAACAGGTATACATTTTTTCTACCAGGTGCTGGGTGTGTGGTTGGTGCAATAGATAACAGCTCGAAATTGTTAGTAAGAGAGCCGAGTTCCAATTCCAGCTGAGTTCGTTATACTCACTCACGCGCAAATAACCTTGAGAAAGGTATGAATCCACCTTTTCCCCTCCCAGATATGGGTTAATTAGTAAGATAAGTTGGCACTCTTCCTAGTTTTTTTTAACAAGATTAGAGGTTTATCCTTTCTTTTCTGTTTAGGATTGGTTTTCCGGTTCCTTCTAAAGTCTACTTAAACTCTATACTCCTAATATCTGTGCGTGAACTCTGAAATTTTATTCACTAATTAAATCTTCAAGTACCTGTTATCAATCCTGCATAGACCCAAGAACTTCACCTCTTGCCCTTCCTTATGCTAACTGTTGCGACCTAGGGACGTTACTGAATAGAATAATTAAACGAAGGCTGGTCAAAAATTCCCGTAGACCCTGTATAAAACGTGGTCGGGTATCTGTTTTTCCGAGACTAGACTCTTCCCTTCGACATAGCCTCGTCTGGGAATCCTCTCGACCCGGAGGCAAAGAGTTTGACCAACTGGAGACGAATCTCCAACTGCAGGATATATACCAACCGCCCCACGCGGTCGGATGCGGCACAAGACCGAATTTAACAAGGGGCATCTGAGTCCGTAGACTCTGCCAAAAATTCCCCGTAGATCCCGTATAATATGGGACCGGGCAGCTGTTTCTCGAGACGAGACTCTGCCCTTCGACATAGCTTCGTCCGGGGATCCTCTCTGAGAATCGAATCTCCAATTGCAGACGAAAATACAGTTTTTACTACTGTATTTATGTGATTGCGGACATACCCATTATCGTCCGTATGCTACAACACTAATACAACACCACACAATAACCCTCTACTTTGAGTGGCTCTTAGCCTACAATGGGTTGGTAAGTCATAGAAAACGAATCAATAAATTAAAAAAAAAATCCTCTTTTTCTTCTATTTTCCTCTACGTTGTCTTCTTCTTTCCGCCTCCTCCTTTTCATCCACTTCTTCCTCATCCTTTCCCTCTATTTTTCCTCCACCTTTTCTTCTTCTTTCTCTCTCCTCCTCCATTCCAGCTACTTCCTCTTCATCCTTTTCCTCTCTTTTCTCCTATTTTTTCTTCTACTTTCTCCCCATCCTTCTCTTCTGCTTCCTCCTCCCTTGTCTCTATTTTCTCCTACTCTTTTTTAAATTTTTTTTTATCTTGTTTTCCCTCTTCTTGCTTCTCTAATTTTTCTTCTTCGTTTTCCTCTACCTTTTCCTGTAATTTCGTCTTCTCTTTTTCGCTTTTCTTCCTCCTCTCCCGTTCCCTCTAGTTACTCCTATTATTTCTTTTTTACTTTCTCCTCCTCCACCTTTTCCTCTGCTTTATTCTTTACCTCTTCCACTACTTTCCCTCCTCCTTTTCTTCTACATTTGCCTTGACTCTCTTAGTCTCCTTTTCTTCAGCTTCTTCCTCCACCTTTTCCTCTGCTTTATTCTTTACCTCTTCTACTACTTTCTCCTCCTCCTCCTTTTCCTCTACTTTCTCCTTAATCTTTTCTTCTATTCCTTTTTATTTACAATCTCCTTCATCTTTTCCATTACTTTCTCTTCTTTTTCTTTTTTCTCTACTTCCTCCCACTGATATTCTTCTGTTTTCTCCTCCTCCTTCCCTTCTACTATCTCCTCTTCTTTTTCCTGTACTTCTTCGGTCACCCTTCCAGATCTTTTTACATTAATGCGGACATATCACAGGGCACTATCCTACTTTGATCCTAATTCTCAGCAATGATCTTTTCTATGTCATCAGTTTTCGGCTGGGTATCTATACTGATGACACAACTATTTACTCCTGACTTAATGGTAATTCTGATGGGGATCGATAAGGTCAAATTGGCAGCAGATCTCAGAAATGACCTTCGATATGTTGTTAACGGTTTCCATTGATATGAAATGGAACGATTATAGTAAGTCGACTGCTAGGTCTGCTACTAGGAAAGTTGGTTCACTGTGTCGTGCTAGACAGTTTTTCACGCCATAATCTATCTTACACATTTTAAAGTCTGCCATTCGTCTAAGCATTGAATATTGCTGTCACATCAGGTTTAGTGCTTCTGTTACGTATTTAAAGATTCTTGACAGAATCCAAAGAAGAATCTGCAATGTTATCGGTCCTGACCTGGCATCTCGATTTCAGTCAGTTTCCTACTGCCGTGACGTAGCTTTCCAATGCCATTTTTATAAATATTTTATTTGTAATTGTTCTGATGAACTTTCCTCTTGGCTTTATGAATTTAAACGCAGTACTACATTAGTAGTTAAGTTTCATTTTACAAATGAAATGGCTAGCTTGTAACCGTAGGTTTTATGCTAACAGTTTTTTCCTCCTCTCGCACTTCCCACTTGTGTAGTTCTCTTCCGGTTTCTACGATTTTCAAAAAATTAAATGTAGTAAATGTAGTGTCAATCATCATCTGCCGTCTTTCGTTAATAATTTTTCTCAGAATATTTCACAGTAACCACTTGCGTCTTAGTGGCTTTATTGCCTTGCTTGGGGTGAAATGATTAAATAAATAAAAAATAAGAACAGGTTGCTTAATGTTCGTTTGTATTATTTTTGTTCCCCAAAACAAAGGACTGCAAGTGTACAGCACCCGGTGTGGATCGAATTCATTAAAACAATAATATTTTGCAAGATTAGCTACCTAATTTCACAGAAAGATGCATATATTTATTGCTTTATTGAGAAGGCTTAGTGCAATACGATGTAGTGTGACCTCGTTATGGCCGAACTCCCAACGTTTGTTTTAATTGTTTACGAAATTTGCTTGCTCACATTTATTCCACAATGAGGCTTTCATATTTTTCTCATCTCAAAAATAATGCCAAACCCATGTATATTTGGTGCATTAGTTTAACGCAAACGTTTTCAGCATTTCTTTTAAAGGAAATTCTTCATTCATATAAATTGTGACACAGAGGTTTACGGCACAAACTCTCCGACTATGAAAATCACTGGAAGGGTCTTCTAGATCATAAAATCCTTCCTAACAGCTAGGTCTCTGAATGTAGTTATTAATGACCAGTCCTCGAGTGGTTCTAGCGGTCTGCAAGGGGTCACCTCTCGGACCAACCCTCTTTTTTATTTACATAAATGATCTGCTTAAGAATATACTCAAATCATTTGTAAACATCTATGTCAAAGTTAGTTATTTCTGTCCATTTCCAGCAGGTCTCCGCAGACATTATCTATCCTTTGTGATAAAGCTGGAATTATAACCTGGCACCGGAGTGTCCCCAAATTGAGAAGTGCCAAGGGAAATTTACTATTTTTGTGCTCTGGTTTGTTTTACGCGAAGATCTCCTTCTTTAACCTCGTTATTGTGCCACATTCCACTCTACTGGGTGGTCAGATAAATCTCTCCTCATATATGAAATAGTTTTACTGGGTGCTCCAGTTAATTCTCTTTTTTAAATAATATGTGTTTCGGGGAAAAAATAAATGAAATTTGAATATAGAATTTTGTTGGGGCCACCCACCTTCTCATCAGAATGGACTGATCTCTCTACTATTAATAGGACAGTTCTAGAGAGTTCTAAAAGAGATCAGGTGACCATCACACTTCCGTCTCTCTACCGGAAGATACAGTTGGACTTTATACTCTTTCAGATTGTTACTGACTAACCTGCGTTCGTTTGACTACTAATCTCTCTGTTGTAAATACCTCTTCAGATATACCAGTATTTTTCCCTACGTATGTGTTTGTCCTTATTTCAATACACGCACACGGAAACACTCAACATCTCAACAAATTTCAGCGTCCCCTCTCCTCCGTGCGCATATGAAGTCGCATCAACATAAACATCACTTCAGTCCGATGACGTCCTAAAGAACAAAACGCGTAACACGAAAGATTTTCCCACTTTGTTCTAGCTTGTATTGTTGGTAACGGAAATAAAATCGATAAATAATATTGAATAATAATAATAATAATAAAAAGAGATACATTTTCCTCTGAAGCTAGTAGTAAAAGAACCGAAATATGCTTACCCCACTTGACTTAGCCAAAAGCCAAAAGCAGTGTTGATTAAAAAGACAGACATTTTCTCCCCCCTCTCTCTCTCCCTCTCTCTCCCCCTCTCTCCCCCCTCTCTCTCTACCCTTCCCTCCTTGCTCCAAGATGTATCACCACGTTGAAATTACGTTCCCGCTGGAGAATGTACCGTTTCCCTGATCCGCTGACGGACGAACTTTCTTCTCACTTCCCAACGCTTGGCGTTTGCACACGTCTTCCAAATCCTCCAGCTATGGAGAAAACAAATTTTTTTTTGGTCGTTCCAGCTCTGCGCAACGCTGGCTTGAGCTCGACAACCAATAATATATATAGTTATACCATAACCATGTTTAAACCTTCCAACGATAAAGTAAAAAAATATTTTCTTGCTTTGTTCAGACTGTTGATCACGCCAGATAATGCGCTCTCTTCCAGAAACTGTAACTAAGGTCCGCTCAGCATAGTTGCAGTATAAACCACACATGGACTCTGCTGTGGACTATGTTAAACAAAAACAAATATGCCTGAGCATACGCCCGCAACAGAGAATGGCTAGCCGCTCTAGTAAGACAGGCATAATCGGATACGAGCGGCCAGCCATTATAATCAGATGCCTTTCAATTACAGCAGCGTGACTTTTTCACGCTATTTTCTTACTTTTTTTTTTTTTTACTTTACTGCAGTTTTTTTTTTCTCTTTGACAGTTGCCGTCAGCTTCAAGTTTTTTAATGTATCGACTTCCAGTCGCATTTGTGGGATGGGCCAGTGAAGTCGCACAATTCCATTCGCCTGTAAGCCTCATTCGCACCAGAACTGTGAAAGCGTAACCAACGTTTATATACCTGTCAGATTCTTTTGGTTATTTGTCATATTACCAGGCATAAAAAGAAAGCTGCCCGCCCTCAACACTCGCATTTGGATTATTACTATTTCCGGATTTACACGATTGCGTAAAAGTTCTTAAAATCCACGAATGGACCTCATGATGAACTTGTATATCGTGGATTTGATCAAATGGACGCGAAAGAATATATTTTTCATAAATGCTTGATTGTGTCGGGAAGAACAACGACATCGATTCTTACGTTGAAATTTCATTGCTGGGTGGAATATTTAAACAAAAAAAAAATAACACTACTAAATGCTTAACTCTAATAAACAACCATTGATTTAGTTGAATGTAGTGACAACTTTTTTTCTCACAGATGGATTTCGAGAAATTTAAAAGCCCAAGAATATTCAAACTTCAATCAGAAAAAAAAGAAAACAAGTTTGCACTTTTCTGACGTTAAAAAAATATTTTTGTTATTTGAAATGTAAATAATGTAATTATTTGAGTGCTGCTACAAACCAAATCCAGTGTTTCTTCATCAGATTTTAATTAGCAATCCAGTAACAACTTCTTCTTACGAACGGTTACTTTGTGGAACCGACTCCCAAGGGGATGCGTTCCCAATCACTACAGTCATGGCCTGTTTAAGTCTAGGATCAATCATTATATTCCCCACATATCCCCATAAACTGTCTCTTACTCTGTAACCCTCTACCTTGAGTGGCTCTTGGGCATTGTACAGAGTAAACAGCATTGTAAAAAAAACCCTGAAATCTACTCTTATTATTATATCTTATTCAGCCGTCATAAAAATTTTGCCTACCAACGAATATATTCTGAAATAATGTGATAGAAAAAATTATCATATCCTAATATGTACTTCTTGTTTCCTTCCTTAAAACAAACTTATTTAATAACCCTCTACCTTGAGTGACTCTTAAGCTTTGTGAACAAAAAAAGAAAAAAAAAGAATTGTCAGCTCAGTTTACTTTTTTGATAAAAATCAATAATAAGAATCAATAATAAAAATAAAAACAATAAAAATATTGATAATAAGAATAATTATTATTAATAAAAAATATAATAAAATAAAAGTAGTAATAAACTATAATAATAAATAAAATATTGATAATTAAATTAATAGTAAAAATGAAATAATAAAATAGATAATAATAAAATGATGAATAGTAATATAATAAAATTTAATAATAAAAATAAATGATAAAAAATATATAATAGAAAATAATTAAAATATTGATAATAAAAATCACTGGTAAAAATAAATAAATAAATAATAATACTGATAATAAAATAATAATTGATAATAAAAATGAAATAATGACGGGACTAAATAATATTAAAAACGAATAATCAAATCAACAACAAAAACAAATAGTAAACATATAAGCTAATAATGGTAATACTTTAATAAAAACTAATAATCAATGAAAAATAATATATAAAAAAATCAATAACCTGTCATTAGAAACTGAACTGAAATTCCAACAATTGCAGAAACTGAAGCTATTTTTTTATAACATCATTAAGATATATTTTTTTTTAATTAAATACCAAAGATACATCATAATTATAAGATAATCGTTGATATTATCTAAAGATATAGTTGTTAACAACAGCCAATCGTTATGGCAGAATATAAAAGTACACAGTAAAATGATTCTCCCGCCCAGCCGCCATATTTACTGCGTCATGGCTACGTCAGCATTTAAGAGGCAACCTAGAGTATTATGTCAAAATACGTAAACAGGGACTCATATCATACATTAACAAGACAAGTCAATACGGAAGATAAACCAATAATAACTTTTGAATGCCAAATGTATATCACACTCATAATATAAAGCATTCATTTAATCTTTTGTGAATGTAATGAGATGATTTATACAGGTGTTTATATGAATAAACTTAAAAAAGCTAAAAAAAATTTAAACACGATAAAATAATATAGAAATAATTTTAAAATTAAATAAACATAAAACTCATACAAAGCAAATTGTTTACATTATAAATTTACATTTATAAATTTATAATTTGCAATGAAATAGAATAAAATTTATGACGCAATATCTTCCATCATTTTTAAAAAAGATTTTTTATCCATATAAACGCATAGAATCGTTATCCAGCCTAACTCTCTTTAATTTCACTGGCTTTCTTTGATCTAACGTTAATTTTCAAGTAAACTGTGTATTCTATTACAAGAAGCCGGTTCCACATTTTGATTCAATGTGTTCTTTGAAAATGATTTGATATAACCAATTTGTTTGGAATCTCTAAAGTCTTCAGAATCCATGAATGTTCTCTGCGCCACATTTGCAAACGAAGGACGTACAGCAAAATCATCAGTTGATTCCTTTGCACAGAAAAAGGGTTACGTCATTCAAATACGCCAATTACTCACTGTAGTCTTTCACAAAAATATTTTTTTCCAGGTTCCATTAATTCGTAACGGAGAATTCCATTTGAATAACACCCAGAAGATTTTTTACTCCAAGAGATTCTGTTTCGGCTGGATTTTGGATTCTCATAAGGAATCAATTATTCATTGCCAGTGACTATTTTGTCCCCCCACCCCCGAAAAAAAAGAGTTTTCTGTGTCGAGAAAAAAAAAGTCAAGTTATGTTCGTTTCCATAGATTCATGTGGAACGAGTTTTCTTCAGAATTGTAAAAATGATATCCCAAAGCTGACTGATTATACAAGTAATAAAGAATTGAGTAAACTTTAAAGAATTCTAAGATTTCCCCAGGATTGTACAAAAGATGGCACTGAGAATTTGGAAAATTATTTCAGGAGCGATGTAAAGGTCAGAGGTGGAATACACATTATACAGCGGATCATCGTGAAGAATCATTTACAACTTGTTTATTTTAATTGAATCAGTAGATTGTAAATAGGCTGTCACACACACACACACACACACACACACACACACACACACATATATATATATATATATATATATATATATATCAGGCATATATTACTAAAAACAACAGACATTTTGTGTTGAGTGATTTCACTGATCAACTTTTCCAAATCAAGAACAATCCTTCTCAGACAATAAGGAAATTCCGTCAGAAATTATTTGGAATTCGTTTCGGACGAAAAATACAAGAAATATGGTCGAAGCTTTCGACTTTCATAAGTCATCATCAGGGTAGGTAGAGACAATGGTGAGTTTCGTAGAAATGGTGAGTGTTGTGACGTAGACCATGGGTTTTTTGGGGCATAAACGAGGTGTGACGTATGTTTGTTTTTTGTTTTGTTTTGTTTTTTTTTTATCTAAAACCCCTTGTTTCAACTTCTTTAAGATTTTTAAAGAACAAATTCGTCACGAGTGGACGTAATAAAAGAAAAGGCAAATTAAAGAATGCAAAAACTCTTGGCAAACATCTTTACCGCGTATTCCTGACGGATTACAATCTCAGTTTATTATTCAAATTGGCTATCAAAAAAAAAAAAAAAAAATGAACGAAAAACGCAGGGACTGTCTAAAGGTAATCGTCGTTTTTATATCGCATCTTCTCGTCAACTGTGCACAGATTTCTGTTGCTTCCTATCACGTGACTCTGATCTTCCCGCCGGCGCGCTACGCAGAGAACAATTCCCTCGTGAGTTCGAACTCTCAGCACTCATATCAAGCACACTACAAAAGGTGAGTAAATAATAATGCCGACTCAATCCATGTGCCTTGTTTTTCTTGCTGTATCAGCCTCCAACCGAAGTGTTATATATATATATATATATATATATATATATATATATATATATATATATATATATATATATATATATATATATATTAAATAATATTTAAATATAAAAAAAATTTGTAACCTAATAATATACATACTTATACTTGAAGTGAAAATAATTATACATACTGTAAGGGATTCTAATACATTTAATTGTTCTTAAAAGAAATATACTATATTAAAAATTAAAAATTAGAAGTAAAAATATTTCAAATCGTAGTTAAATAAAACGTATTCTAACCTAAACACCCACCAAAAATCTTTAAATATAAAAAATAGGAAAAAATGCCGTAAGAATTTTTGCCGTTAACAATAAAAATTTTAAAAAAATCCAGACGACATGCATTTAACGGATGTTAGATTTCATTGAAAAATACATCCCTACCCCCTACCAAAACATAACTAATAACTGATACATCAAAATACAGACGTAATGAACACGCAAACACCCCTTGTCTGGGTGAAAGTGGATTTCTCTGTAACCTTGGAAACATGAATTATGATTTTAGCTGTGTCTTTAAAACCCAGTAATTTTAAAAGTTACTCCAAAATTCGCTTGAGGATGAAATGGAACTAATGTCTTTAATTTAATTACAAAATAAAATTCTGAGCTTTTAGCTTCCATTTTTGAAACATGGTTAAAACTGTGTAGCGAAAAAAAACATATTTTAAATCAATTAATTTATTATATATATATATATATATATATATATATATATATATATGAAATTAACAAAATTGTATATATAAACAACCGCGGTCTGTATAGGGATGACGGTCTGATGAGAGCGTCAGACAGCAGAAGAAAAAATGGCAATATGAGAAAAGCGCTTTTCAAACTCTTTGAAATAGAAGTCGAAATGAATAAAAAAAGTTGTTAACAATCTGGACGTAGAATTAAATCTGCAAGCTGGCAGTGTCTCCCCATACATGAAACCCAACGCAAAATTAAAATACGTTGATATTAGATCTAATCTCGCACATCTCGCTTGTGGAACACTCTTCCTTATTCCAGTTTCCCTGATAGCTATAATCCCCAACTATTCAAATGTAATGTCAATCGACATCTCCAGTTGCCTTGATCTATCCACTATCCTCCTCATCATCCTTTCCTCTATCATTCCTACCTGCTCTCTCGCCAAATCCTCTATAACCCCTTGCGTGCTAGTAGTTTCCCGCCTTGCTAGGGGTGAAATGCTTAAAAAAAAAATAAAAAAAAAAAACACCACGGGAACATAATAAAACACCTCCATAAAGGAATTAGTCTAGGTTATCCAGAAACGCTTCTAGTAAAATAATTTTTGAGGATAAAAAAAATATGAGAAGAACTTAAGTGTAGAGGATCATAAAACTAAATTAGAATTTAAACCTCAAATTAAACAACATGTGAAGAACAATTCGAGTTAAAGAAAAAATATCATTTGGTTTTACCTCACTTTTAACTTAGAAGTAAAATGTAAAATAGGGAAATTATTTTTAGAGGTAAAATGTAAATAAGGAAATTATTTTTCAAATTAGTTACTGAACACTGCCCCAGAAATTCAGAATTACATAAGATATTCAACAAAAACACAGTTAAATTAAGCTAAAGCTTCACTAGTAATTTAGAAACAATAATAAATCGACAAAACGCCAGGAATTTAAAAAATAATGCCCAGTAAAATATAGTTAACACTAGTAATTTATGCAGCTGTAGAAATAAAAATTAGATGGAGCTGGTAAAACCAAAGCAATAATCTATAAAGCAGAAGTAACAGATATTGATGACCAAAATAAAACGTACATAGGATGTACTGAAGGTACTTTCAAACAAAGATGGTACAATCATAGGTCGTGATTCAAGCTAGTAAGTCTTAGGTGCTTTACCAAACTAGCTAACCATGCGTGGGATTAAAAAAAAACTGCTTGGATCCGATTGTAAGCTGGAAAAAATTTTAACAAGGCGAAGACTTATAACAACCACAAAAATAGTTGCAACCTTTACCAATAGGAAAAATTAGCAATAATGATATTTCCGGATCCAAAGAACCTTTTGAACCAGTCATCAGATGTCATGAGTCCTTTCATGCATAGTAAACAAATCCTTTTAAGCACATATGAGGTTGGATAAAAAAAATATACATTTCAATTAACTCCCACCGATACATTTATAATACTCTTGCTTTTCTTCTTCTTCTTCTTCTTCTTCTTCTTCTTCTTCTTCTTCTTCTTCTTCGCATCCACTTCCTGTCTTTCTATCACACTCAACGTCATCCGTTTGTTTATGTATTTTTTAAAAATATAATTTTTTCGTAAAAAAATAAAGTGTCGTCGGGGGGGCATTTGATAAAAATTGCCTGAGGATAGGGTAAAGTTGAAACCAAGGTAGCGGATTCAAGTTACATATATATATATATATATATATATATATATATATATATATATATATATATATATAATAATGAAAAAGTATGTATACTTTCTTAATATGTATATATAGAAAAAGTTTCAAATTGAAAATTATAATGTTTTATTTTATGAAAGTATTTATTTATTTATATATATATTTGATATTTTAAATTGTCCTCAATTTTTCATCAGAAATAACTGTTTGTTACAAATAAATTAAAATTGCTGTTTGTTAGCAAGTAGCGTCCTTCGCGAGACGCGGACGTCACGTGATATGGAACGTCACTGTTCGGATATTCCTAACTTAAATGTAACTGTCATAAATATTTAAAACAATTTTTTACTATATCTAAAAAAAAAAAAAAATTGCTTAACTATTGAAATATTTATAAAGATTTAAAACACTTAAGTCCCTATTCAACCCTAGTTTATGTGTATTTAATTTTAAAATCCAATATGTTTCTTTTTTTCTGCGTGTGAATGTGGAAGTAAAATCGGAATCTATTAATAAACATTTGCAGTTTTCTAATGTGTGTCCTGATTGATTGTAGTGTTTAGCTATGGGGGAATAAGGGTTGTTTTGACGTATTGTATGTGTGTGTTAAAGTGGATGAGGGAGACAGTCTTTCATGCTTCAAGGTAATCTTCAGGCTAAATTTTCATGGCCTGAAGATTGCATTCAAACATGAAATAGACTGTCGCGCTTCAGTGTCAAATACGCATTATCCCCGAAATTGAGCACTTTTACCTATAAATATACCATACCTTATATATATATATATATATATATATATATATATATATATATATATATATCACTCCTCTATCGCTACTACCATGGAAAGTGCTCGGACGAACTGTATTCCTTCACAGCCATGTCCCGACATGCCACTCACAATATAACAAACAGCCCTCGTTCCCTCCGTATTCCTGTTCCACTCGAACAGCTTCTTCCCGGGAACGTCAGCCCTGTGGAACTGACTTCCATGAGAATGTTTCACCGATCACTACAATCTTAACCTGTTCAAGTCTAGGGTTAACACTAACAGTCATCATCTCTTCTTGTCTGTCTCAACTGTAATCCCCCGAATCGAGTAGTGGAACCCAAGCCTTGTACAGGGGGAACCTCACTGTGATATATTGCTTTAAAAACATTCAATTTAATATTACATAATGAAAAATAAAAAAGGAAAACAAACAGTTTCACTCCCGCTCTCTCAGGTTCTTCAATTAATCAGGGGTGTGCAAAGTAAAATATAACAAACTTAAAATTGTAAATGATTGGTGAGAGGAGAAAAAAAAACAGAGGTAGGGATACTAGAAATTAATCATAGCAAGACCCACCAAACAATCACGCTGTTTACACGGTATTTTTTTTTTTAACAAATAGTAAATAATAATAAATGATAATGTAAGGTTAAAAATAAAATGCTTTAATTTTTAAGAAATATAACAGTCTCAAAAATAGTTTAGATTACAGAAAGTTTTCGGTCTGTTGGAAGAGATATTTCTTTTTGTTTTCATTTTGTTATTGCATTATGTCCGTTATTTTCTTGACTATAAAGTTAAGATATTTAGAGCAACAAATGACAAGGAGTTGAGAGCCATGATCACTCACGTTCTGAAAGGGCATGAGACGTAGAAGAAGAACAAGAAGAAGTAGAAGAGGAAAGGAAGAAGAAAAAACAGAAAGGAAAAAGAAAAAGAAGAAAGGAAGAAGAAGAAGAAAAAGAAGTAGAAGAAAGAAGAAAATGAACAAGAAGAGGGAAAAGAGAGGAAAAAGTAGAAGAAAAGAAGAAAGAAGAAAATGAACAAGAAGAGGAAAAAGAGAAGAAAAAGAAGTAGAAGAAAAGAAGAAGAAAAAGAAGTAGAAGAGGAAAGGAAGAAGAAAAAACAGAAAGGAAAAAGAAAAAGAAGAAAGGAAGAACAACAACAAAAAGAAGTAGAAGAAAGAAGAAAACGAACAAGAAGAGGGAAAGAGAAGAAAAAGGAGTAGAAGAAAAGAAGAAGAAGAAGAAAAAGAAGTAGAAGAAAGAAGAAAATGAACAAGAAGAGGGAAAAGAGAAGAAAAAGAAGTAGAAGAAAAGAAGAAGAAAAAGAAGTAGAAGAAAAAAGGAAAAGAAAAAGAAGTACTCATTAATTTGCACATAAAAGATCATCAGCAAATAATTCGATCGCTCTATTAAATTAACAAATATAATGATTAATGATGTTTTTTTTTTTATTGTTGTTGTTTTTTAGTTTGTTTTTTTTTTCAAAGTTATTTAATTCGGACATTTCTGGGTTATGTTACCGGGAGTAATAAATGATTTTGTTTGTTCTTTCTTTCTTTTTTTCTCGTCAATTTTTAGCCAACGGTCGGCTGACTCATCTCCAGCCCGGAAGCAAAGTAAACGTTACTTGGCTGCAATTTTCCCCCCTTAAGGTAAGTCATTATAGACCATAAATAAGTGTCATTTTACGACAAAACAACAATCATTTCATGACGAACATATTTCCATATTTAATGTACAAATGCTTTTTGTTTCTTTTCATTCCTGTTAGGTTTTTAGTTTATATTTTATTACTTTAAATTCCATATTTGATGCACAAACTAAAATAAGACATTTAACGGAAATCAGAGATAGTCTCCCTGGACTTGAGCAGTTATTTCTTTCTGTTCATAATCTATTTTATTACATTAAGCAATATAACTTTATGCAAATTATCGGTTATGCAACCTGATCTCACCTTTTTATTAATGAGATATTCCGTTGTTATTGTAACAACGGAATATCTCATTAGTAGTTAGGGAAGACCAGGCTGCTTTTTTTATTTCTTTCGCTTCGTGTTAACTTCCTTTATGTCATTTTTACTTTTAATCCATATCCTTCTAATGTCAATTTAAATTACCTCCTTCTTTTTTTCTAAATGTATTTTAACGACAATTATAAATTATAGTTTTGGAAAGGGATTTTTTTTCACAGTCAAAATTGCTTGGGGTGGAATGCTTAAAAATATATTTCGGTGAAATTTTCATTTTTACGAAATTATATAGATTATAATTTAGATATACAAAAAAAAGTTGTCAGTTTAAACTGACGCCAGGAGCATATGGGTTTGGCGTGAATTTAAATTATGATTCTTCGCGAATATTGTTATAATGTGAGGATTGTATGTGAAGATTGTCATTAGCAAATCATTCTTTTCTTTTCTTTTCTTTCTAAATTGTCCTTATGCCACAGTGATATATTTTTTATACTGAATAAATATCTCTGGAAAATCTCAAAATAAATTTTATCGAATGCAATCTTAATATACATTCAATTAAATGCCAGCCGTGTTTCTCTCTGTCAGACAGTTTATCAAATTGACCTGCGAGATGACAGCGACAAAACTGTGGCCAGATTGAAACACGAAGACCTCAATAACAGCAGGCAAAATTCGTAAGTACATTTCTGTTGTAGAGTGAACGCAAAGTTTGTTTTTTTTTCCGTATGAATCCAAAATACGTTCGTCGCCAAGAGTTGTATATGGCGAAACGAATTTTTTTTTTCTTTCTTTTTTTTTTTTTTTTCGTATGAATTTCGAATTCTGGTCGCCAATGGGTTGTTATAGAGTGAACGAAAACTTTTTCTTTTCCCGTATGAATTACGAATTCCTCGTCGTCAATGTGTTGTAGAGTAGTTTTCACAGTGGAGGCTTGTATTTCAATAAGTCGTCCTAAATTAGGTTCGACGTACAAAACGTTAGGAACTTGCAATAATTAGTTAATGACGCAGCAATCTAGTTGTGATGGTTGATACTTCAATGTCCGATATCGACTGACTCAACTGGCCACTGCTACTACTACTTATTATCTGTGGGAGAGTCTATTACAATAGAATAGGTAATGTTCTGGTATAACAATTTCACCATTTTTTTTTTCTTGATAGAGTCATCTCAATTGCATCCATTATGGTAAAGTCAATGAACATTGTATTTATTAGGCTTCTACCGTTCTATGAAAAATCAACCCCACACGACCCGGTTTGGCTTTCGCTCTGGTAAGGAGTGCTATCCTGGTATATATGCTATCAAAAAACTCTAGGAAATTGCTTACCGCACCAAAAGAAAATTGCATACCTGCTAGCTAGGCCTCACAGCAGCATACGATCATATCAACAGATTTCTTCTCAGCCATTAGAAACCGCCTTCGAAGCTATGAATCCATTTAATTTCTAGATTTAATAGAACTATATCAGCCCACAAAGTCATACATGTCGGGTGAGGACCCCAAAACCGGAACATTTCAAATTTCATCTGGAGTTCAAGGAGGAAATGAGATCCCCAATCTATTTAACCTCTTCCTAGACTACACTCTACGCATATACAAGCACAGATATGAAGAGATGGGCACCGATCGCTTAAACCTCCCATACCGTATTCCAAATTAATCTACGAATAGAAATTACTTGTTTTCCCCTCCCAGAAGCTGATATATAGAGGGAGGGTATAATGGTGCTGATGACATAGGCATTCACAGTTGGAACAAGAAGGATCTTGAACCAAAAATCAGCCTCCTATACCAATTATTCTGAGAGGTAGGTGTCAAAACTTTCCAAAATGAAACAATGATCTAGTATTGTAATTTAGTATAGCAGATAAGAAAATTGTTATGGGATCTTACCCATAATAATAATAATGGACTATTCCATACTTAATAAATACTGCGCCTCAGGAGTAAGCAAGAGTCAGTAGTTCAAGTCGAGTCAAGAGTCGAGTCAGAGGCAGTCCGAAACAGAGTCACGTTCAGACGATTACTGCAAGACATTGGAATATTGATACGGGTCGAGACTACATTGTTCTCTCTACTGATTGTTCATACTAACACTTCTACTTCTCTGTATATATTCCTGTTTGTAATATATCTGTGTTATTCCATACCTGTGTTCGAGTTCTTTATTGGTTCTACCTTGGACTATCACCGTGGTACAAGGAATCGGACCATAACAGAAATTAAACATAGAATAAACTGTGTTAGGGGTAGTTCCACCCAACATCGCAAGTTGCTACAAAGCCAAAACATTAACCCGAAAACTCCAGTAATGTTCTTAAATAGTCTTGTCAGATCGAGAATTTCGTATGGATGCAATGCATGGCGACAGACTCTTCAGAAATATCTAAATTGTTCGTCATATACAACCGCTTTCTCATATTAACGGTTAAAAATGGCTTCTGGCAAGTGAAGCTTGTCGGCATCAGCGAGAACCATCCTGCCTCGAACCTCGTGGACTGACGCTACAGAATCCCAAACAAAGAACTGTATTAGATAACAGAAACATCACTTGGGCGCATTCACCATTAATAACAACTAAAATCAGTAGCACATATAACTGAAAGAGATAATAATGACATAAGCAACATGTTGACATTCCACACGACCGCAAACAAAAGGTAAGGAAGGAAACCCCCATCAGTGCAGGAAAAGATCATTAATAACTACTGGACTTGAGAAAACCGTTTTTCTGAATCATTCATTTAAGAGAAAGATTTAATAAATTTAAATGCTGAGCAGCATTGGCTGCTCGGTCAATGAATGCTAAAATTTTCCTTATAAGGAAACCACTAATATTGCTATTACAATTACTATTTTAATTTTATACGCTTACCCTTATTAGTGTTACTGTTACTGCTGTTGTTACCTTTTTTTAATAATTTCGCCCCAAGCCAGGCAATAAAACCACTAAATAAATGACTCTTCACTTGCAGAACTTTCTTCGGGCCTTTTTCTTTCCAGATAACTTTGATCTTCAAAAATTTAAATGCAAAAGCAATCGTTATCGTCTTTCTTCTTAATTCCTGTTATTTTATTATTTTCTTTTATTAATGACGTTTTCTTTACTCATATTCTCCCACACTCAGTAACCCATTGCGTCTTAGGGATTTTATTGCCTTGCTTGGGGTAAAATGATTTAAAAAGATATACCATTTTAAAACAAAATGATACAAGACGAATGTAAATGCACATGTTGAACTTTTATTAAATATTTATTCCACAGAAAGACTTTTATTATACTTATATAATAAGAGTCTTTCTGTAGAAAAACGTTCGCCTTTCGTTAACAGAGTCCGTGTTCAAATGTCTACATTTTAACAAAAAAATATATCCTACTTACTGACCCACTAGAGAGAATTGTTTTTCTGTTAGGACTGGGACTTAACGCAAAGGCGAAGAAAATAACTTCTTTTGAAAACATACTGTTACTATGTATATCTACTACAGCCAATTGTGTCTATGTCTCCTGCTGTCATTGCAGCTTAAACTCACGACAGCATCTTCATGATAAATATCTCTCATTAACATGAACGGCGTTTTCCCGAGCAAATAAAAATTAATCAATACTTGTTGTTCATATGTATAATGTAACAACTATTTACATAGTGTGTGCATGTTATTAAGTACTGGCTTAAATATTGCACTCCGTACGGACTTATAAGCTAGATCCTGGGGAGGGCTAATTGAGGCCCCGGCCCAAAATTAGAGGGACCTAAGGTCGAGCTTAAAAACAGCAATGATAATTTTGAAGGAATAACTTTGAATTCCTCAATTCATTTCATGGAACTTTAAAACTTCACTTTAAATCTGATTGGGTCGGATTCTTTTACATTTTAAAGAAATAAAATTGATTTCCTCAATTTACAAAGTTTTGAAGACATTTTAAACTGAATTTAAAACACGTGTTCATTGGTGCATATATCTTTTGTATTATTAACGATTCAAGAAAACAACGAAACTCCAAATGTGAATAATCAACAAGTATATATTGAAATAACATACAAGAAACAAATATACAATAATCTGTATTCAATGTATAGATTAAGGGAAAAGAAGTTGCTTTCCTTTTACCGTATTTTGATTTGTAATTGATTGTTCGAAAGAAAGTTCTCTTTAGAGAGAAATGTTCAGGAATCAATGTTAGAAGAAGTCTGCCGTTAGAATAGATAACACAAGAATACAATTGATCAGAAAGTGTGTTGTGTTAGAGAAATCAACAGAGTCCTGGTTGATTGAACTTGTCTGAGTCACAGAGAGATATGTATACATGTATTACAAAATTCTGTGTGTGCGTTTGAAATGTTGTGAGTAAAGTCATAGGTTTGTGTTGACAGGCGAAATTTAGTGGACTCTACTGACGGCTTATGAAAAAGTCGCCTCTTTTAAAGCTACAGAAAGGCTCACAGCGAAACCGCGGGAAAAGTTGATTTTGCACTAAAATATGTGATTAGTTGAAATTTGACCAATCGCTAAATTTGTACTAACGAAACAAGTAAGCAAGTTCAAAACCGAAAAATTCAAAGCAACGACTTCGATGGCTAAATTGTCCTATAGAAAGGCAGTATTGATTTATTAGCCAATCGCAGACGAATAAAATGTGGGCGAGGAAAAACTTCGCAGTCGCTACACGTTAGGCAGTGCAATTTAAAGTCTAATAAAAGGCAAAAATTTCTATCTCTTTTTCTCCTCGCTTCCAGATGTAGTCGTAAAAAAACGGCGCCACCGGGGCGCATTTGCTTCCTTGGTCCACTAACTATTGAATTCTTGCACACACGTACATACATACACGTGTGTCACGCACGCTTGTTTCACATGCACACAAACAAGCATGTTCTTATAGCTAATTTTAATGCCGTCTCCTCTAATTTCAATTGTGCACGCATGTAATTCCTTTTGTTAATAACATGCATTAATTATCGTTTTTTTTTTAATCCATGTTGTGTGTTACTTATTTTTACACGGACTCATATGAAGCTAGCAGCAAAAGAATTGATTCCTGCTACAATGCACAGTTGACAAATTATTTTATTGCGCAAGCAAACTAAATAGAAATAACATAAATAAGACTGGATGAAGGTGTGCATGGAGAGATGTCCTTTTTCATAGGTACGTCTGTATGGAGCTTCTATGAACAATTGTGACAGACTTTACATTTGGGAAGTGGTTTGATAGAATTATGAGATATACGCATGAAGTAACTTTCGGGCATTGGAATCAGTTCTATTCTGTGTTGTGTTCAATGCAATATGAGGTTTGCTGGTGACCAAACGGTACACCCCGGAGAAGTAAAGAATCATTTTTTATCTCTGAAACATCCTGTACCTAAAAACGAAAGATGTGACTTGTGTGCTCTTTTCTTTTATACTGCTTTGGTAAAAGCATTTAGCTGTCGTTGGAGGAAGTTCTTTGTCAGACCCGTGTGTTACACATGAGTATCCGCTGATTTTGGTATACGCGGATATTCTGGAACTAATCTCATGCGGATAGCGAGGGACGGTTGTAGTTTAAATAATAACATAATGGAATAATCTTAATATTACATTATGTTAATCCGAAGGATTTATCGGGAACATGGTTTTATGATAATTTATTAATTCCAAATTAATTTTGTTTTTGCAGTATTTTTTATTTTATTTTTTCTTATTTTATTTCATTTTATTTTATTTTATTTAGGACAAAGCACCAGATGATACAACTTCCCTCCAAATTTACATGCGTGACATGCACCTTGCGACTTGATGTCTGGTCGGACGCTACGCCAAATTTGAAGCCAAATGTTTTCTCCAGTTGTGCTGATGTTCAGATTACACCACTAGCGTCTCTAGAAGGGGAGACAACTCTACGGGTCATGAGTATGGCTCATTTTTCAATTAAGATTATATTTCTATACAGGGCCGTAGCAAGGGTTTCGTGGCCCACCACCGAATCTATGACACGGGGCTTCCCACTCTACTACAATTTCAATTTTCATAAGGTAGTATTCATATAAAATACAAATTTTATTGAATCCTAATTATGTACAATAATGTATCAAATACAATATAGGTGAATAATTCAACTAGAAAAGTTTTGTGTATATAAATACAAATTAGAGACATGTCATAATAGATCATTCCATCTTAAATAAATCAACAATGTTTTGCGGCAGTTTTTTTTATATCAACTTGAGAGTTTGCTTTGTAAAAAGTTGAATAACATTAACACATTTAACATTATGGATTAGAAATAGTGAATCATACTTATTATAAAACCCAGGTGGTGTGTGTGTGTCTGTACGTTTATATATTGGATCGGATTTCCTACATTTTTCAACCGATTTCAACAAAACTTCACAGAACTAAGTAAAATTACCTTACGGTGGTTCTGACAGCGCCAAAAATTGGAAAAAACACAATTGTTTTTGCACAAAATCAATATGAAAACACGATTAAGAGGCATCGCGAGAATGAAAGGGGGACAACTCATATCGAGTTATACTTATTATAAAACCCAGGTTGGTTGTGTGTGTGTGTGTGTTCATTTATATATGGGATCGGATTTCCTACATTTTTCAACCGATTTCAACAAAACTCCTGGGTTTTAGAATAAGTATGATTATAATAAATTTTGCTGAAACCGGCTTTGGTGGTTATGATTGTTTTGTAATTCCCACTAGTGCCACATTAGTTTCCGAGTTCAGTAAGAAAGCAGGATTTCGAATGAAATTTTCAACGCAAGGAATCCTATTCTATTTCGAAGCTTAACTAAACCCTTGTGTCATGAAATTAAGGGTAATGATTAAACTTTGTGACCGGAAAAAAAAAGAAGCGGTATTCCAAAAGGATGCTTATTCTAATAAAACTCAAACATATGAAACAGCAAGTGTTCAACCAGAGTAGCAGCATTAGTTGCAGCCTAATCAGCAGCTAGTTTAGGTTTAAAGACAATGGACTAGGCTATAAAATCGTTGGTTTGTGAATTTGTCTTCTTTTTCACTGTGGCTGCTGAAAGAAGCTGTCTCTTGGTTATCTTGTAGGGCGACATTCTTAGATCATTTCGACATAGCCGCTGAATACTTCTCTCTGCTGTTCCGGTCTAGCTTTGATGAAAGAAGTCTCGTTGTATCGATCGATTTCCCTTTTTGATAAACACTCGAAAAGTAGAATTAATTTGAAAATTTGTAGCAGCATTTATGCTACACCCTGTACCATCAAATACGATAGATATGCTTAGGAATGTTAATTGGTCGAATAGTAGACGTGTTGGTTTCAGTCACTGAGGTGGAATGCGACACAAGGTCAGTTATTTAACGTGGGGAACACGAGTGCATATACTAGGGTCATACGTCAAAATTTACCCAGCCCTCGCTGGATCATGCGCCAAGCTTGTCTTAGCTGTTCATGGCCGCGGAACAGGTACTATATTTTCTTCATAATTATCTGGGCTGCGGATCGTAGTGAAATGACTTAAAACATCTCTTCTACAAATTTATAGACCATCCTAGATATGCATGCTGGGATTTCTTCGTAACGAATAAAAATGGACCAATTCTCGGTCTGATTTGCCATATTTTTGTTCCATCTTGTCTTGAAGTCAGAACGCAAAATGATTTCATTGGATCCATTTTGCGTGTAAACACCAGCCTTACTTTTTTTTTACTTTATCCCTGTTGCTTTGACTAGTTTTGTCTTGCATATATATTGTTCACTTAGTATTATTTTACCCTATTATTTTTCTTCCTTTTCTTATTGTTTATTGAGAAGTTTGTCAATTCCGCTTGTTGAGCATTTCGCTAATAACACTTAACAGTGGCCAATTACTCCACAGGACGCATTAGAGTTTCTTTGCATACAATAGTGTATAGTTAACAACATATTTCATTCCCTGGGCAAAACAAAATGAAAGTATAGCAAAAGAGATAAATGTAGGTGCGTATGTAGAGTGGTCTTTCTTAATATGTCCCTGTGGTTGAAATTCATATGATACATTGTGAGATATCTATATTTGAGAAAGGTTCTTTATCTGTTGGTTTGATAGCATTATTAAATATGCCTGTGCATTGCCAAATAAGCGTAGAACATTGTTTGCTGTATATTATTCCATGTTTTGTTCAACACTACATGAGGTTCGATGGGGACTAAAAGGTTCCCTAGTGAGAAACTAAGCACCACTTTGCTTTAAGGCATCCTATAAAAAAAAAGAAAGGCGACTTTCGCACCTTTTCATTTTGTACTGCTCTGGCAGTGCCATCTAGTGGTCATTAGAAGAATATCATTGACAGACAAGTGGGGTAATCCCATAGTAACTTTTAATACAAAAAGTTATTGGAAACTCAAATATGGTTCAGTCTAACTCAATATTATTTGTATTTGTCAGATGATTGCTGGAACTCTTCGGATTGTTCCGAAAATGGTATATGCTCTGATGCGAGTTCACTTCACAGAGAGTGTTTTTGCAATCCAGGCTGGTTTGGAAGATACTGTGAAAACGGTAAGTTTACCCTGCCCCCTCCCTCTCTCTCCACTCTCTCTCTCTTTTTCTAATTTCTATCTGAGAGAAAGTATTGACACGCATAATCAGTAGCAATGTACATAAGTGAAAATAAGATAGTTGAAGGTTAATTCAAAGAGTTCATTGAACTACTGATATCATTCATTTTCTTTAAGAAAAAAAATTGAAACAGTGCACAAAAAGGAGGCATCCAGACTTTATATCATTTCAACAAATATTAAGCAAACAGTAATAGTCTGCTTAGGGATCACCCTAAGCAGACTATTACTGTTTGCTTGTTTTTTGGAGGTGAATGACCTTCACCTTTGAAAATAAGAATATGAGAGTAAAATTGGTATAAATTGTCACCCCAGGGCGACTATTACTTGAATGGGAATGTCTTTAGAATGATATAAATTTGCAAAGCCATTCTAAAAAACTGAACATTTTCCTGGAAGGCAATGTTTGCATTAACGGGAGGTTTCAAATTAAATCTACGTTATTGTCATGGCCTCTTATGCCAAGATGGTATTCCCCATTTCTTATTAAATAACCCTATAAATAAATAACCCTTGCGATATATATATATATATATATATATATATATATATATATATATATATATATATATATATATACACTCCTGGTCAAAATCTTAAAGACCAGATACAAAAGGGTTATAAAAAATATAAAATATTGTTAATTTATAAATAATTTGTAAACGTTTCGCAAATATATTTTGATTAAAGTAACAGTATTTTATATTTTTTTTAACCATTTTGTATCTGTGTATTTTGTATTATTTGACCAGGTGCGTGTATATATATATATATATATATATACATATATATATATATATATATATTTGGTTGGATTGATGTGAGTTTGTGACCCTGGGTTTCACGCTTTTGCGATCAATCCAACCGAATATGTTAACTCTATCTCTGATATTGAGCGCTTTCTAATAAGTACCACATACAATATATAAATAATAATATACATAATATATATATATATATATATATATATATATATATATATATATATATATATTTATATTTATATACACACACTTTTTCACACACGCACGCACACGCACACGCACACGCACACGCACACACACATATATATGTATATTCAAAAAGCTGCTTGGATTTAATTTTTTTTTTCTCTTACAGAATCTTTATTAAAGGATTTTAATGACAATCACATTACGGATTATATTCACAACAACTTGTCCGGTCGTTTTCAGTTGTACCACCGTATTGAGCAGGTAAAAAAATTCCCTTATTGAATTTTATTTGTATTTCATGTTAGAACAATCAGAAACAATTCTCTCCTTCGTATTCAGGACATCGAAATAAAATACACTAATTAATTAAATACTTGTTTAAATCTTAAAATAACTTATATGAACAAATAAAAAAGTACTTATAGAAGTGAATAAAAATATTGAATAAATATTAGAAATATGAAATAAAATACAAATTTTAGATACTAAATCAAACATGAAATAACTTCTAAAATAAAGTAAGTGTTTCTTCTCAGACTTATTTTAAGCGAGTTTTCATTCTCGTAAGGATTGCTTCGCCGAAATTCTTTGAAATTGGAAAAGTGGGTATTCTCAGTATATCTAAGGTGAATCAGAAGTTGTGCTGATTATTGTTGGAATACTAGGAATGCTTCTGGAAAGTTTAAAAACAAAGGAAAGTCAGACATCATTAAGCGCCATTTCAGCCAATCAAAGCTGAAAAGTTTTGGTCTTCTCATTCACGAAGCCATCGACAGCGTATGAACAATTTTGTTTACCCAATTTCACTCACAAGGCAAGGGTCAACTAGTGGTATAGCTTTTATGCACTGCCCAACGATACTGCACGAGGATATTATCAAATGGTCACTTCCTTGACTAACCGACATTTTTGAAATTCCAAACTGGAGTCTTGTGTTCGAATCACTAACAGTCTATCTATTCGGTCCCACCAACATAAAAAAAAACATATAACTTATAAGCAAAATATATTTAAAATAAAATTTTGACAAGGTATGAAAGCAAAGAATTGATCGGATTTGATTTGATTTTTAACTTCAAGTTAATATTCCGTAAGGTTTGTTTAGAAAAACGGATGGGTGCCGTCAGGTATATATATATATATATATATATATATATATATATATATATATATATATATAAAATTAATTGATTTAAAATATGTTTTTTTTTCTACACAGTTCTAACCATGTTTCAAAAATGGAAGCTGAAAGCTCGAATTTATATGAATCTTCTACAGTACATTAAAATATCAATTAATAAAAATTAATTGCATTTTTTTTCCTTAAAAAGCCTTTTTTTTGTCTATTTTAAATATTAATTATTTTGGGTTAATATATTATGAGGCCCAATAAAATTGTGAATTTTTGAATGTGGCCCTTGCACTGAAAAGTTTGCCCACCACTGTAAAAAATGCCCACCCACTATAAAAAAAAATACGTGATTTTATATATTTATCAGTCAAACAAACTGGAATCGTTATTTAGTAAAGAGGTTTTTTTGTTTTGTTTTTTGTAACAATTCTTCATCCGAATTTCGAATACAATTCTCCCTCACAGACTCATTTTCTTTGATAATATCTTTTTTTTTTACAAATTCACATCAAATCATGCCACTAAGGTACCAAGGTCTACTAGAAGTGAAAAAGAATGAAAAGACTTTAGAAGGAACAGGAAACCCAATCCTAAACAGGGAACAATGGTAGACTTCTATTCCTGTTCAAAAGATAGAAGAGGGGTGTGAACCGGACGATAGGCGAACCTATCTACCATATATAGCCAATTTGTGTTTGTTCAACACACACATAACCAACCTGTAGTTTATTCTCTATGTTGAACGGACCTTAGTTAATGATTCTAGGACAGAACATATAATCTAGGAGGATAGGTGTTTGAACAAGGCTAGTAAATTCAAGCCCTCCGTCACGATGACTTGTATCTTCGTGCTAGTGCAACCATTGACAGCGTCCCAATAGTTTTGTCTGTCCACTTGAACTCTCAAAGTTTTGGGTCAAATCCGCGGCATGGTTTTCTGGTTTTTAATCGCTGGCCAACAGTTGTACCCGCTTCGATTGTCTCCTCAAATTGATAACATTAAGAAGTCACTTTCTTGGCAAATCGACCATAGTGAGATTCGAACTCTGATCTCATGGTCGGAACGCTAACGTTTTAACCACTTGGTTGCATAAACTTAATTATTTTTATTCTCTTAATTTCCTTCCAGGCTAAAGGAGAAATCGAATTAGTACTGCGAGTGACAGGATCTCCTTTGGTAGGAATCGGATGGGTGCCGTCAGGTAAATATTTATATATATATATATATATACCGTATATGTCGACGTGCAAGGCGACTTTTGACCTTAACCACCCCACCCCAACAAAAAATAGGGGGGTGTCTTATATTCCAGATTTAAAATGTAAAACTTTAAATCCTGTGGTTTATGGCAAGACGTTTGCATGGGAGATGTGTGTCTCAACAAGCCTGTTGTGGTGTCCTCCCCCTAAAGAGTCTATACTGGACTCTTCCGCCTGCTATAAGATAGGAGAGAAGGCTTTGGGGGAACAGTCGAATAGATTGTTCATTACTGTCGAACTCTGCCTCAAGCAGAGAGGAACCCGGACGAGGCTTTGCCGAAGGGCAAAGTTTCGTCCGGAGAGGCTGACAGATCCCGAACCCGTTTATGCGGGTTCTAAGGGAATATTTTGGGCCGAGCCTACGGGCTCGGAGAACCCACGGTAAACTCGGCCTTGTGCCGCATACATCCCTCGTGGGGTGGTGCTGTTAAATATAACAGTCGAATAGATCTGTTCGGACTGTGCTGTCGAACTGTCTGTCTTTGGCAGAGAGGAACCCGGACGAGGCTTTGCCGAAGGGCAAAGTTTCGTCCGGGGAGGTAGACAGACCCTGAACCTGTTCATGCGAGTTGTAAGGAAATATTTTTAGCCGAGCCTACGGGCTCGGAGAACCCACAGTAAACTCGGCCTTGTGCCACATATATCCCTTGTGGGGGATGCTGTCAAATATTAACAGTCGAATAGATTGAACGCTGGGTGAACTGACACACACTCACTAGTCATGTAATACTCTTCTGTTCGACTTACTGTTTAATATCTGATATATCTGTAACACTTGTTTTGTTATTTCTTTAACCATTTACTTGGTCACAGCAAAGCCGTTTAAAGATCACATTCGAGAACAGTAGAATGAGTGGATGGTTAGTAGGGAAAAGTCGTTCAGGCTACCGTAATAGCCTACCGAGAACACAGCACCCACTGATGAAGTACTATAGATTGTGGTAGTTAATTCACAATATCTCCTCACCGTTTTTTCATTAGAAATTGAGTGGAAAAAAAGTATATGCTTACTGAATTTATTTAATAAATTCAATACATATTAAAATATGATTTGCCAATATAGACCGAAACCTAAATTTTAAGGTGAAAATTTGGGGTCTTCTTATATGTCCAGTCACCTTGTGCACCAGCATAAACGGTATTCTTTTTTTCTCTCTCTGCTCTGGTAGGATTAAAAAAGCCATTAATTGAGAAGCAGTAACAGATGTCATTTTATCAAGCTAAACTTTCGTACAAGTCCAAAAATACGGGATAACCAATAAGGATCGTACTCCCGACTTACTTGTAATGATCAACCAGAACGGCTCGCCTTTTGACTGAGATATGTTCTGTGAGTGTCGAATTTTCCAAACCTTCCTTCCTCTTATGTGTCCCAGAAATTTCAACTCTTTCTGATTCTAAGTGTGAGGACACCTACACTTATATACATATATGATTAATGATATTTTCAACATATTGATACTAGAATTTCGTAGACGGAACCTCCAGCTCCGTCCACTCGTCAGGAGATAGCCGCAATTAGCTTTTTGTTTTCTTATTTTTCGACAATTTTATGTTGAGTTAAAATAAGTTATGCACATTTTCATTGGTGCAAGGTTGATTTTTCTTCTTTTGTATGTCGTGATTATTTCTCCGTTTTTCGTCGTTTTTCTTGTCTTTTTGTACTCTCTTTATTGGCTTTATAACCAACTCCGGAAATAAAAACAGAATTTAGAGAGAGTGTAAGTATGAGGAGGGGGGGAGATTAAACCTTAACAGAGAGAATTTTAGGAGAGGTGGGTGGAAGGGGTTTAAGTAAGAGAAAAATGAAAAGTGTTTTTTTTCTGTTTTCTTTTTGAATTCGTAGGTCTGATGAATTGGATCGTATTTACGATTCCAATGGAATAAATTATGACCATGGAATATTAGTGTTTAAGCCTTTTTATTATATCCTTACTCTGTCCTGGACATTGAGTTCTACCTGGATTCTTCCTCTTGGATTTTTTATTCTAAAAATATACATGTATGGGTATTTATATATTTTGCATATGTATGTATATTTTCCACTAATATCTACACATATATATATATATATATATATATATATATATATATATATATATATATATATATAAAATTTTACTCCCAGAGGCCGTAGCCCAAAATATCATACTATTTTTTTAATCAAGCCGACACCGTGAGCAAATTAAAAAATTTTGGGTCGGTGCTGCAATCCCGAAATTTTGGATTCCCAAGTTTTCATTACTGCCATTGTTTTCGTATTCCGCCATATTGGCTTCTACTGTTAAAAAAACAATTAAAGGGACACAACTCTCTAACTTTCAATAGCTCATGTTCAAATGAAAAAATTACTGTTCTCAAATTACAGTGTTTCAAAATAAAACTGAACATGTTTTAAATTTGATTCCTAGAGCCTGTTATCTAACCATACCATACCATCTTTGAATCAGACTGACTCTGCGAGCCAATAAAAACATTCCAGGCCAGATCCGGACCCGCAATCCTGAAATTTTGGATTCCCATGTTTTCATTGCTAGGATTGTTTTCGGCGATGTTCTTTGCGTGATTTCTTGCGACGAAGTTTTTTTTGTTCGATAACAATTTTTAGAACTTGGAAATAAATTGGGGAATGATCGAAATTAATTGCGAAATCCAACTAAAGTCACCCATGAAATAAAAATAATTGTTTGTACAGAAAGTAAGGACCTACATACATCAAATTGTCTTTAAATCAAGTGGCGACAGAAGAATTATTGTTAAACTTTTAAAAGGCAAGCTTAAAAATATTAATACAATACTTAAATGCAGCGATCCGTTTTGAGTTCTTCTGCAGTTTATTGATGTTTATCGCATCTACTCCCTACCTGCCTATTGCGGTGAAGGTCCAGTCAAGAACCGTCCGTAAAAGCTAGCTTAAATGCCGCCTGAAACTCAATTCTAAACAATTTTCATATGCTTGATTCTGTTCTTCTTTTACTAGGTTCGCATTGCCAAATTCTCTCTCCTCCGAATTCCATCCACCGTTTCCAATCGCATTCTAAGAACATTCTAAAGTCAAACGACCTGCTGCTCCAAGGAAATATGGTTGATGTCGCCAAGGCTGGAGTCCCCGTCAAAGGACTGGTGTCCCGATACAAAAAAAAACTTTTTCCACATCATCCACACTCATTTGGCGACGGGGATGGACGAAGTCATTCAGTGTTCCGAAGAATTCTAACCCCAGCGACTTCAACACCGAAATTAGATTTGTGGGATGCTTCCAATACATTCTTACCAATTCTTCCTTACGGAAACCAGATGATGACGAAGTACCAACAACTGTTCTGGAGAAAAGCAGATGACGAGGATAATTACCAGGAAATGGAAGATTCACTTTTCAATCCAATGATTCAAAGGAATTATCTACGAGGAGGAAAATTAAAACTTAACAATAATTTCTACTCCAATCCGGCCTACGTTCATCACAGATTTGACCGAAGCACTAGAAGACTAAATAAGGTAATATGTTCTCGTGGAAGTAAAAGATAATTTAAATGAGTTTAAATTGATTTTATCAATAAAGGCACACTCTTTCTCGCACATCTCGCTTGTGGAATTCTCTATCGGCTCCATGTTTCCTAG
Source organism: Acanthosepion pharaonis (assembly GCA_903632075.3). NCBI lineage: Eukaryota > Metazoa > Mollusca > Cephalopoda > Sepiida > Sepiidae > Acanthosepion > Acanthosepion pharaonis. The sequence continues at coordinate 714,811 of CAHIKZ030002334.1, read as the reverse complement.
TCAACTTTAATCTTCAAAAATTTAATTGCAAAGCGAATCGTTATCTTCTGTATTCTTAATTCCTGTTCTTTTATTATTCTCTCTCCTTAACATTGCTTAATTTTTCTCTTAATATCTCAAACTCAGTAACCCCTTGCGTCTTATTGGCTTTAGTCAGGTGTATGACGATAAACAACATCCGACATCAATGCCTCTGATCGGAAGATGGGAGGTTTTAAGGAGCGTGGACCCAACTCTTAATTGCTGTCGTTTCCATGTCCACTCTGATCCAGGGTGGTGGCACCTGTTGGGGTCCCAGCTCTGAACAAATAGTGAAACAAAACACTATGAAAGTATAAAAATGCATTTCTGTAGCAAAATAACCAACAATACATAGTTATAGTAAAATTACCAACAATACCTGTTTACAGTAAAAAGACCAACAGTAGCTATTTATAGCAAAATAACCAGCAATACATTTTATCGTATAATGACCAACAGTAGCTATTTATAGCAAATTGACCAGCAATACATTTTATTGCAAAATAACCAATAATACATTTTATATGTATTTGAAGACACGTAATTTCGTTCAAAATCTATTTATTTGAAGCCATAAAATTGTGTTCAAAATGTTTCCACATCAAATAACCCATAGAGGTTGATATACCACTAGGCAAAATCAGCGAAATCAAACCATACCTATTGGCTTTATTGTGTTGATTTTAAAAATATTTTCCATCAGTGCTGAACCGACAAAGCAAGTGTATTTATCGCTAATTCTCTTTTAGTTTTTGGATAGACGTCTTTTACAACGTATTCAATGAAATACATATTATATATATATATATATATATATATATATATATATATATATATATATATATATATCTCAGTCTGTCCATTATCTATCTATCTAACTATATCTATCTATCTCAGTTCGTTAATATCTATCTATCTATCTATCTATTTCAGTCTGTTCATATCTATCTTTCTCAGTCGTTCCTTATATGTCTATATAAACATATACGCTTCAGAACGGCCCAACGAAATATGTGCACTTCTTTAAAAGAGTAACTGAACTTTGCTTTGCTCTGAATTATTGTTGTGGCTGAGAGGTCTAAAGCACACCTTACACAATTACAATAAGGATGGAGGTTCAATTCTTGCTGAATGGCGCATATTTTAATATGACTTTCGATCGCCCAAACTGGCAGACGTCAATTATATTTGTTAAATATCCACTCAAACATTAAATGTAAGTCAACATACATGACCATAAATTTTTTTAAAATTAAGGGAAACCAGATTAAAAATCTTGTATTATTTAAAATATATAATGCATAATTTAGTTTCTCAAACTAAAATAATATAAATAATAATTACATTATAAAAAAAAGATTCAACAATGACAATAACAACATTTACTCACTTTTCGATTATTAAACATTAAATTACTTAGGATCCATCATAATTTATCTTGATTTCAGTTGGCCTGATACATATTTATGAGCGTTCATAAATTTAAAAATTCTGAGAAACTAACATTTTTACTTTTGTTTATAAATACTAGTTGCAAAATAAAATCCTTACATTTGCATTGCAAAAGTCCATCAAAAGACAAAACGCGTTGACTAAGATAAGTTTTCCTTTTGTCTTTATTCATTATGTACGATTGTAGTAGTATGATACATCTTTAGGATAGATAATGAAACACAATTCCTCAAAAAGTACCATATAAAATCAACAAAATATACGAATTTTTATATCCAATAGGAGATTGCAATTCCAAACAAAATTATATTTATGTTGGTCATATAACCACAATACTCCCTTACAGATTAACTTGCAACTTTTCTGACGAAAGTGCAATAAGATAACAAAAATAATATTCCTACGAATATAAAATCTATAATGATCGATAATACTAACATTTTTAATTGTTATTCGTTCCTCATCATTTCTTCATTTCTCTTCCCAGACTGAAAACGAAACACCGGCCCAAAGAAATGCATCTGGCGTCCACTATGTGTTAAGTTCATCTTTAAACCGAATGACTCCTGATATTACTGTTAAAGAGAAAACGACGCAAAGAATTTCATCAAAGATGTTTCCTTTCGACAGAAAAGTCTCACTCAGAAATACGCCATCTCAGGTTCCTCCAAGAAATAGAAATTTTGATTCCAAAGGTAAACTTTTAAAATATATTTATGAATTAATTTAATGTGACTTCTCCATCTCTAGGTCGGTAGACAAGGGTTGCCCCAGGCGGCACACACTGTACACCGGACAGTAATAGCAATAAGAAATAAGTAAGAGTGAAAAGATTTATTAGAATGAACAGAAACTCAATTCTAAACACCTCTACTTCTCTTCGAAAGCCCAGGGAGGAGTATGAAACGGATGACATACCCCACCTATCTACATCTATACGCCAATATTATTCTTGATATTTAATAAGCTTATTTTAGTCAGACTGGAGGACAAACTGGTGTACAAAGATTGTATTACGCCAATATTCTAATTAGGGTGAGTACACCTGCTTTGAAGATAAACAATCGAAATTCTGACCGGATTGTAAATGGTTAGAAATTATTTTACTATAGAAATTGTTGTAGCATACCTACGGACGATAATGGGCATGTTCTCATTCACATAAATGCAGTAGTAAATACTGTATGTTGGTCTGCAGTTGGACATTCGTCTCCAGCTTTGCTGGTCAAACTCTCTGCTTCCAGGCAGAGATGATCCTCAGACGAGGGTATGCCGAAAGGCAGAGTCTCGTCTAGAGAAAAAGCTACCCGACCCCGTTTTATACGGAGTCTACGGGGAATGTTTGGCCGAGTCTACGAGTTCAGATACCCCACATTAAATTCGGCCTTGTGCCACAGCTGACCGCGTGGGGATTTGTAGATATCCAGCAGATATTAGAGATTCATTCACCTGATTCACTTCTAGCAGTTGACTACTACTACGCACCGCTGGCGAATCTTATATATGTTGTTCTTGTCCTAAGTATTATAATTCATTACCAACCTTCGTGTGATTATCTTATTCAGTAACGTTCTCTAGGTTACAACAGAAATATATTTCAAATCAGGAGGAAAAGATTATCAGTAGACAGGAATTAATGCTTTTTTACTGATAGTATATGACTTATATATATATAATTTAGATTCAGTGTTTATGAATTTACTATAGAAATCAATTATAAAACATTATCTTTAGAATTACGGAAAAAAATCACGAAAGAATTAATGTGCAATTAATTAAAAATAGAAAAGACTATTGTCGATTATAAGGAAATGACGGCTATTATATGTATATTTTAAATGTATTGCTAAGTATCATACTATAAAAATGCACTGCAAATAATTTTACTGTAGAAATGATGACAGACGGGCTGCAACAAGTACAAAATTTAAATATCTGGGAAGTGTTCTAACAGAAGACGGAATGTGCAACACTGAGATCCGAGGACATATTAGGATGACCAAAGATGCCTTCTAAAAGCTAAGCAGTGTATTAAGAGACAGAAACACTTCGTTAGAAACAAAGAGAGGCGTACTGAACTATTACGTGATATCTGTCCTCCTATATGGCAGTGAATGCTGGACAATCTCCTCGCAGATGAAAAAGAGACGTCCAACCCAGAAACTCGCGGGATTGAACGACACCGAGTGCTTTTTATAAAGACATCATCTATAGGAATGTTGCCATTGAAGGCTGAATTCAGTGTGGAGGATAGTCATCTCTCAGTTGCGGCTCTGTCTTTGGGCAGAGTGCGACCAAGTCGTGGTTCTGTCACAGCTGTGGAAAATAAAAACTATGAGGTGCCCAGTCCCGGTAAACAGCTGCTCGAGGTTGCACCATTCATTGCACTAGAGAAGGGGATCGGTAGTCATACCGATGCCAGCGCAACCAACGGCTGCGAGAGCTGGGCAATTTTTGTACCTGGCCTGAGTATACGTACTCGCTGTCCCCATGTTAAACCCGACCTTGTGTCACATCTCATCTCAGTAGTGAATTCGGGGTAAATAAAACATTCAAGGTTTCAGATACTAACTTAGCCTTTTGGGAATTTGGGTAAAGAGGTACTAACCAAATGTATTATAACTGTACTAGGTATCGCCATCCGTTGGCAATACCGAGTAAAGTTACGATCGCCAACCGTTGGAGGCACGGTGAATAATGGATAGCGGCTTGGATTGAGGAATCGGAGAGCCGAGTTCGAATTCCAGTCGAATCTATTACATTCACTTACGTGCTAATACCCTTGGGAAAGGTGTGAATCCTCTTCTTCTCCCTCCAGCTATGGGTAAATAGCAGGACAGACTCGGTTCTATAGCCTTGGATGGCAACTGGTCTAGGAGGAGGAAAACTCTGAATTCAAACCTGCGGAGGGTCGTTTGGGGCCTTCTGGCACGTAGTGCACCAGGTCTCTGTAATCGGCCCTTCAAAAAGTGTGGATGGTCCTGCACGAAACCTTCACCACTATAATCAAATCTCATGTGCTATACATGCGGGTTGGGGACCTCTTGTAAATTTCAAATTCCCATGAAACTCCAATATTGTCGCCGGCTCAACCCACCTCGGGTGAATGCCGTTACAAGAACAAGAAGAAGAAAGCCATCCGTTGAACTCAGCCACCCGCCAAAGAGAGCACAGCTGACCAAAATCTAATGCAGACAGCGCTCAGCAACTGCAGACCACATGCCTGTAGCCACTGTCTTCACCGCTAGGGCGCTGGATGGGTTACTAAGACTTGCTCAAGGACTCACGCCAGCCTAGCGGCGGAAAGAAGTCAGTTTACTTCTCCACTGGTGAGCTGATATCAAAAATTTGTTCTCACCCCGCTTCCCACAAATGGATACACACAACTAAAGGCAGTCGGAATATATAATGAGGAAAAAGGGCTTGGTGAATTTAACACTAACAGGGTAATACTGAAGGCAAGAGAAGAAAGGGAAAACTGTGTAAACTACTTTATGAGTTTTTGCGAATGGATGGCAGAATAATGACACAAGATAATGGTAAAGAGATAAAAGTTAGTTAAAGCAACCAAAGACAGGAAGTAGTGGAGAGGCATGATCGCGCATTTACGTGTCTTTTCTACAAGTACTATCATTGCAACTGCTCCGACGAGCTACTTTCACTGGTTCCCAAACTGCATGAATGTAAGCGTGCTACTAGGTTGGCATCTCGATCCCATCCTTTCACTGTCGAAACGGCTAAATGTAGCCATCTCTTCTACTCCAACAGCTTCTTCTCTCTCACCCCCCCGTCAGTGGAACTCCCTTTCTATCACTTGCTTGCCTGATAGCTATAATCTTCTAATATTCAAATATAATGTCAATCGACATCTTCTGATGCCTTGACCTTGATCCCTGTCCTTCTCTTTATCCTTTTCCCAAACACCCCTCTTTACTCTTACTCTCACTCTCTGTAACCCCTCCCTCTTTACTCTTACTCTCACTCTCTGTACCCCCCTCTTTACTCTTTCACTCTCTGTAACCCCCCCTCTTTACTCTTACTCTCACTCTCTGTAACCCCGCTCTTTACTCTTACTCTCACTCTCTGTAACCCCTCCTCTTTACTCTTACTCTCACTCTGTAACCCCCCCTCTTTACTCTTCTCTCACTCTCTCTGTAGCGTCTTGTTTGCTAGTGGCACTCCTGTTTTGCTTGGGGCGATTTGCTTAAAAAAAATGTGTGCACATGTGTGTGTATGTGCGTGCGTGTGTGTGCATGTGCGTGCGCGTGTGTGTGTGTGTGTGCGAAATGTTATAATATTTCTTTTTTGCTTTTACTTTATGGTCAGTTGAGAATTTACACCCAGTGTCCTGCACAGAGTTATTGATCGGAAATGTCCTCGGATTTCGTCTACACATCGCCCGGTGTTCCCTGACCGACGAACACCCACCTCAACTCGACTGCACCAAAAGTAAAATCGAGAACATTTTGACGGCTGCGTACGGCTTTGAAACCAACGGAATCACGACTGTTGTTTTCAGAAAGAAATTAGACGGTATTTCTTTGAAATTCTACGTACTTTTAAATATTAAGCCTTGCCAAATGATCTTTCATGATTAAATTCAAAAAGACACTAATATAATTTATTTTAAGAGACTAAATGTATGTATTCTTGATATTTAAACTTGCAGAAATTAAAATAAAACTATCTATGAACAGAATAGGGATCTTAAACACAACAATTTGTTATTAATTATACATAGAAATAAATTAAATCACAGATTTGATCTAAAGAATGCCACACTTATTAAAAGAGAAAGTAACTTACTTAGATGGAAAATTCTCAAGAGTGCTCCCATCGAATCTCATCAAAATATAAATCTACGTCCTGGATTTTTTTCCATTATCTCCAATCTTGGAAAAATTACAACTGTTCCAAGCCGACATATATGACCACGAAAACTTTAAAAGAAAACGATTAAATTTATAACCTCATGTTATTCAGAATATATAAACCATAAATTAATTACAAACTAAAATAATTTAATTACTAATTTGCATTAAAAAAATTTCAAGAACATCATTTACTCATTTTCTTTTTATTAAATATTGAATTGTCTCACTCCGCTTCCGCCATTGCTTGCCTGACTTTTCGACTAACATGATGAATATTTATGAGCGTTCTTAAATTTTTAAAAATTGAAGAACCAATACCATTTTGTTCTTGTATATAAATACTTGTAACAAAATAATATTCTTGCATTTGCCTTGATAAAGTCCCTTAGAGAACGAAACGCAATAGCTAAGTTTTCCTTTTGTCTTTACTCATACAAGTTATGCTATATTTTGATGCTATTTTGAGAGATCTGAAGAAGCCGATTTTGATGGAGACTAGTGTAAACCAGTTTTTTATGGCAGTAGATTCTTGATGCTCAAATTCTTCAAACATTCGAGTAACATACACATACACACTCACACATACACACACACACACACATATAGGAATAAACCAAATATAAAATTTGTCCCTTAACTGAGTGCCATTACCTTCAGCATCTCGACTCTAAAGTTTCGTTGACGGGACCTCCAGCAAACACTACGTTCACTCGTCAGTAAATATCAAATTGGGCCCAAACAAAAGTTCGTAATTTTTTAAGTGAATTTCAAAAATAATATTTGTATACAGACTTCTTCAATCACACAAGCTCCATTTTGTTCCACTACATTTCACTATCTTCAGACAGTGAAGCTGTTTCCATCCTCCTAGAACTTGACATGTTTCTGGCTCATGAACTGGTCTAAGTGGTTGTTACAGGTTTCCAGATAACTTAATTTCTTACCGTTACGAAAATGTTGTAAAGGTTGAAGTGTGGTAATCCAAATGTTTAAGGTCAGGTGAGTGCAGGACGTCCCAACCAAATTGTACCAAGTTGTGCCAAGTCTTTAAAAAAGACGTAAGGTCTGGATGTGTACCGAATAAAGACGACACCATTCCGACTGTTCAATTTCAAACGTCTTTCACGAATTGCTGCCTTTAATCTGTCCAACTGGGAAAAGTACTTGGCTGAATTCTAATTTTAGCGGAAAGAGCTTGTAATACAAAATATCAACAGATACACAGCATCAACTTATACTTTTTCGCTCCACATTGCTCTAAACAATCTATTTACATCGTCTGTGATTACATAGATCTTATTTCTCTTGGGTTTCTTTTGCCGAATATGCCCTTGTCTGTTTACCAAAGTAGGATAATTTTGACGTAATGCTTCATTTATTTCATGAAGTTTCTGGCAATAAACATCTCCAGCTATGATCCTTCCATGTTCCAGTAGCTCATAATGGGAAGCATCTTCATATTCCACCGGATACAAAGCAAAGAATTCTTTGGATGGTCTCTTGGTTTTGCTGTTGGCACTGTTTCTCAGACTTTTTTTTTATTTTCTGTTAACATGCAAAACTCATTTTTCATCCCCAGTAAAAATGCGATGCAAAACCTTTGAAAACCAATGTTGATGCTATTGTCAAGGTAGCTAAAATAATCATGACCTAGGGGCTGAGATGCAAGGAGATTTGGTTTCACAATTTTCTTAATAGCATTTCTGCAAAAATGATATGAATGATTTTTCATGAAATTGAACTTAGTTCCTCAATCTTGCTGTAAGACTTGTTAGCTATTGCACCAACTAAAACTTCATAATCAATAATTATCGTAATCTTAATATACAGGGTAAGTAAAAAATAACGCCCAATTTCTGTTTTTCAGACACTAAATTCGACTCACCCAATGTTGTACCTAAAGTCGAGACATATAGGCAAAAACGCATATTTTCAAGAAATGAAATTTTCAAAATTTAACTGAGTTGGAATATTAACAAATAACATCTTCAATATGATTTCCATCATTTGTGATGCAAAGGTTGATGTGCTTTGCAAGACTCACTTGAACTTCATGCAATAACTCCACATTGCCGCCAATTTTAGCACATTCATTCTTTATGTGTTCAATCAAGTGTGTTGCATCTGTGATTTTCATTGAGTACACCTACTTTTGCATACCTCAATAGAAGAATTCAGTTCTTTCTTCTTTCGACAAAATCTGTGGAGGTAAAATATATATAGTTAATGAGATTTCCTGTGTTCATATATATATATATATATATATATATATATATATATATATATACGAATAAGGACAAAATGAAAACTTAGCTGATGAGTTCCGTCCTTTGGTGAACTTTATCAAAGCAAATTTTGTTTTTTGCAACAAGTATTTATTAACAGAAGTAAAAATGTCATTATTTTCTTAGAATTTTAAATTTAAGAACCCTCATAAATAAACCTCATGCTAACTGAAAGGTAAATTATGGAGGATGGTAAGTGATATAATTTAATGTCTAATAAGCGAAAGCGAGTAAATATTTTTATTGTTCGTGCTGATTTTTTTTACAATGTAATCATTACTTATATTAATTTAGTTTCCGAAATTATTTCATGCATTATATATTTTAAACAATAGAAAATTTTGAATTTAACATTTTTTTAAAAATTATAGCCATGTAGGTTGACTTGCAAAAAGAATACTTTTTTTAGGAAAGGAGATATTTGAAAAATCTTGGGCGCAGATTTATATTTTGGTAAGATTCGACAGAAGCACTCTCAAGAATTTTCCATCAAAGTAAATTATTATTCTCTTTTGTGACATTCGTGGATGGAAGTTGTGGTTGAACTTATTTCTATTTATGACAAATACATTCGATAAATTGTTATGTGCAAGATACTTTTTGTGTTCATAAATACATTAAAAAAATCCAACATACACAAAAAATGCTTTTAATATCATTTTATACATGTTGAGGGGTTCTCCCCTTTTTACACAAATGGACTCAACCAGTATATACATATACTACGGCTACGTGAATACCCGACAGCGCAAGAGTCGAGTCCGGAGTGACAGAGTAAAAGGTTGTAGGTAACCGGAAGAGTGACGGGTGAGGTAACAGCGTTGAAGGAGTCACAGTGAGCGAGCACGTAGACTCAGTAAGAAGTCATACAGCGATACTTCAATACCAAAGACTGTATATATATATTTTGCTACTAACCCGCATTCCTGGAACTACTAACCTGCATTACCAGTTTGTATTATTACGTTAATATATTATTTTCATATATTCATTCCTGGCATTTGTTATTTATTGGTACCGGATTTCATCCCGGAATCGACAACAATACAGTTCGCACAATTTGCAGTGCATTGATCACCCCCACCACCACCACCTCACATTTGCGATTCTTGGTGATATTTCTTTTGTACCGTGGTTAACACTTAACTCAAAGTTTTTGAAGTTACCTTCTTCTAGGTTGTTTGAATTTAGTGTTTTTTTCTCCTAGACTGGTTGCCACCGAGTCTATCTTGCTATTTTACCCATAGCTGGAGGGAGAAGAGATGGGCTGATACCTTTCCCAAGTGAATGCAATGAACTCGAATGGGATTCAAACTCTGCTCCCCGATTCTTCAGTCCGAGCCGTTAGTCGTTACTCCACCGTGCCTCCCTAGATGATTTATACCGCTTGATTTCTGTTTCCGATAATAATTTTATTTTTGTTTCCGATAATAATTTTATTTCTGTTTTCGATAATAATTTTATTTCTGTTTCCGATAATAATTTTATTTCTGTTTTCGATAATTTTATTTCTGTTTTCGATAATTTTATTTCTGTTTCCGATAATGATTTTATTTCTGTTTTCGATAATAATTTTATTTCTGTTTTCGATAATTTTATTTCTATTTCTGATAATAATTTTATTTCTATTTCTGATAATAATTTTATTTCTGTTTTCGATAATTTTATTTCCGTTTCCGATAATAATTTTATTTCTGTTTCCGATAATAATTTTATTTCTGTTTTCGATAATAATTTTATTTCTGTTTTCGATAATAATTTTCAGTGTGTAACCACTTATTCATGCTGTAATTCGGTTTTGTTCCATCCATAAACTATTTAAAATCAATTATAGATTAGTTCAGCAAAGTTCGTTTTTCATATCCTTTTTAGGTCTCACTAATGAAATAATGGATGTTGTCTGGTTGACGGGCCAGGTAAAGGACGGGCATCGATCGCTCAGCTCTGGACATTTGTTGGACGTACCCTATGGGAAATATCAGCTTGAGGTCCACGGAAATTACGCACTCAATTTCTTTGGTGAGTTCTTGGTTTGTTTAAATTGGAATTTTTTTCGCGACTCTGTTGTAAGCCTAAAACTTTAATTATAAGATTTGTGTAGAGTTATGATTCTCCTCATTTTAGATGGGAGAAGTTACTCAACCCCGGGGATTCCAACCCTGCAGTAGCCCCTTCCTCATTGCACTAAAGAGGTTTGGTCAGTGTAATACCGATGCCAGCGTGACACTGTTCACTAGGGCTGAGCAAAAATTAATTTTTGTCCTTGGCTCATATGCATAAGTATCTGTATGGCGCTCCCCACGTTAAAACTACTTTGTGTCACATCCAACCTTGATGAGGAGGCTGATTAAATAAATATACCTCTAAAATCATTCACGAGAAAAGATTTGATGACAACAAATGAATGTCCATATTTGCTAGGCTAGACGAACAATTTTTGTATTGTATAACCCACAGTATTTCTCCGCATATAAAACACAGTGGTGTATAATGCGCACATGTTATTAGACAAGAATTATCTAAGAAAAACTAAAACTTTACTTATAAGATTTATGTGGAATTTTTTATTTTAAGTTTTTTTTTAAATTTTAAGATTTTTTAAATTTTCTTTTTAATTTATAACATTATTTTGAATTGAAATTATGAATTTGTAATCAGTCATAATCATAAATATTTCATCCTGGAATTATAAGGGGATTTTTGTGTCAAACAGAACTTTTGTTAACATATTTTAACATTATTTTGATTTATAGACATAATTTAATCATATATATATATATATATATATGTGTGTGTGTGTGTGTGTGTGTGTGTGTGTGTGTGTGTGTGCAGTGATGTCCGATAAAAGTGACTCACCTGATTTTTTTTACTTCTTCTCATTTATATCCAAATTTATAATTATCAATAGAATACCTTAGGGTGAATAAATTTTTTTCCTAGGTGGTCGGGAAGGGTCTTTATATTAGTAAGATTAAAAATTATTTTAACCCCCAAAACAATAGACAAAAATATTTTTATTAAAAAAATTTAGGTGAGTCACTTTTATCGAACAGCACTGTATATATATATATATATATATATATATATATATATATATATATATTATTGTCTTTTCTACAGGTTAACTGAGAAATTTTCATACATACATACATACATACATATATATATATATATATATATATATATATATTTTCATTCTGCTGTTATCAAGAATCGAATGTGTCAAATAGAAGTTTTTTTTAACGTTTTAACTTTATTTGGATTTGTAATTATAATTTAATCATTTAACGTCTTATATATTTCATTTTGGCATTAAAAGAGTCGTGTCTATCAATTTGGAGCTTTGTCTTTTATATTTTTACAATATTTTTATTTTTTTATCATAATGTAATCATTTATAATTTTTATCTGCACCGGCTATAGATTTCGAGATTCTCAACAAAATCCAATGATGGGTCTGTAATGTTATCAGTTCTAAGCTGGCATTTCGACTTCAGTCACTTAACCCACACCGAAATGTTGCTTCCCTCTGTCTTTTCTATGAATATTTTCATGGCAGTTGTTCTAATGAGCTCTCCTCGACTGCATGAATTTAAGCGTACTACTAGATTGGCAAATTAGGTCCATATATATTTTACTGTTGAAATACCTTGATGTAGCCGTCAGTTCTAGTCTAATAGTTTCTTTCTTCGTACCTCTCACCTGTGGAACTTTCTTCTGATTTCTTACTTCCCCGTCATTTACAATCTTAAAAAAAATTACACGCAATGTCAATCGACTTCTTCCATTTTACTGAAACCCGTTCTTTTATTGTCCTTTGTTTCCACTAAATTCTTCTGATTCTCTTTCGCTCCCAGTGCGTCTTAGACAAGAAATATTTTGGAAAAACTAAAACTTTAATTATAAGATTTATGTGGAATTTTTTTCTTTCATTTTTTTTTTTTTTAGATTTAAAATTTTTAAAGTTTCTTTTTAATTTATAACTTGCTTAGAGTGAAAGGATTTAAAAACATGTATAAGATTCATCAAAGGACTAAGTGGGTCAAACAGTAACGTTTAGGTATTTGTCTGGGTATTTAGGTATTTGTCTAGGTATTTAGGTATTTGTCTAGCGTCCCAAATATCAGGATAGAAGACAAAAGATGATTCTGATGCTTCTTTTTTTTTTAGTTGTTTTTTTTCTAAGTGCGCCTTATATAGCGAGAAATACGAAGTTTTTTGTGTGTATATTAAGCATGGCGAATATTATTCTGATGAAAATGTTATTGCTGCCGCTTGCAGCCTTAGACGTGTTCTAAATAATCCCAAATCTTCTCTGTCAGCTGATGGACATCAAAATGTAAGAAGAAGCCATCTGCTTTCTTCAGAAGACTGCCCAATGGTCTGGCAGAGCTGTTCCCAGAAAATCAACTGTGGCTTTCGTGTCGTTTGGGTTGTCAACCCCGAGAGAAAAGAAATACGCTTCATCTTTACGTCGAGTTTGGATCTGATGGCGTTTAGGTGGATGGGCATCGGTTTTTCAAAAGATGCTAGACTGGTGAGTATCATTAACGTTCCATTCCGCCCAAATGAAATAGTATCGTCAGTTCCATTTTGAAAGCTTAGTCTGGTACAAGGCCACAGCTGGGAGATATCCAGTGAAGAAAATAACGCTACTGGTATGCGGAACGTGGTTTGTGACTATCGCTCTACAATGGGCGCCTGTAATTGTGCATATAGTTATTACTAAAACCTAGCAAAAGGACACGACAGTAAAGCAGCCAGTGTGAATCGAATTCCCTGCACTTGAGAGCTGTCCTGCAAGACAGGCTTCCTAATCATTGAGTAGAGACCTTACTAAGATAGACATTCTTATTTTGAAACAATATCATGTTTGTTTATAAGAGGGGTCCCAAAACTTTTTACACCATTGATCTTTTCATGGAATCCTTGATCCCTCATCGACCCTACCGACAACTACAAAAGATATAAATAATAATAATTTTTCTTATTTAAGGACAGAACTTCCTTTGCCATTTTTTTTATTGTTGCTTCTCGATCAGATTCATTTCAGGTTTACGTTTCCTTGTGTAATTTATATTTCTCTTCTTGTACTAGACATGTCAAATAAAAATAATAATAATTATCCATTGTGACGGACGCAGATAGCCCAAACACGCATACACGCTTATATTAAGGTTAATTTCCGCCTAGCAACAGAATGGGGGTCACGTGGAAGTCTTGTGACATTTTGGGAAAGCAAGTCAAGAGGTTGACTGACCCAATTACCCGTAGCAACAAATGTCTAGACAGAAGCTAGACAGGGGACTGATGTAAGCTGGAATTCGCGCCAAAACTCAAGACACGTGAGAGGTAAAAATTTACTTGGGAGTCAGTTGACTTTGAAGGAGCAAGACCTGAAATCGAAGCGCTGATAAATTATGAACGGAAAGATACGACTCATTTGATAATGATGGAACTTGTCCGATTCAACCCAGGCAACTCCGGACAAGAAATATAATAGCGAGTATTTCTGTTCGATAAGCCCAAGTTGAAGACGCAGAGAAATGTGTACGCTGAGAATACAGCCTGCGTTTGGAGAAAAGAGAAAACCAGAGAGGAAGAAAGTATATATCTCTGTTACAAGCTGAACTGTGTAAAGAAACAGAAAAGGGAAAACCAGAGAGGAAGAAAGTATATACCTCTGTTACAAATTGAATTGTGTAAAGAAGAAAGAAAGAAAGAAGAAAACCAAAGAGAGGAAGAAAGTGTATATCCCTGTTGCAGTAAGTCAGGTTTGGAAACTGAACTGTATACAGACGAAGAAAGAAGGAAAGAAAAAAGGAAAAACAGAGAGAGGAAGAAAGTGTATATCTCTGTTACAGCCGGACAGTGTGAAATCGTATTTGTGTCAAGAAAAGAAAAGAAAGGACAATGATAAAAAAAAAAGAAAACTGAATATAAAAGATAAGTAATCATATATTTTGGACCCGTATTAGAAAGATACACATACATCCATGAATATTATGTTCTTGCAAACACCTTTCCACATGTCAAAATAATAATATGTAACTCCTATCCCATCTCTTTTGGTTATGTGTTGATTTCTGCATTCGTAGTTATTCATACTTATATTTTTTTATCCGTTCGGATTCAGGCGAATCCATGTGGATTTAGGCATATTTTGATATCCCAACATAAGTCTTGAGATCTGGTCGTCGGATGTTTTTACTCATGCTTATATTTTCTTTTATTTTAATATTTTGTATATCTGTACATATTAAAGTTCTTGTATCAAAATTCGCTAAGCCTTCTCGTTTGTCCTTGAATTGTGGATCAGTATTCGTGTTGAAACCGAAGCGAACCTGGGAAAAGATTACTGTTCGATTATCCTAATCGAACAGTGTTCTTAAAATATTTTTTTGTTTACCAATTGTCCATTGTCATGATCTGAGAGAGATAGCCTGTATCTCTCCACAGATGTGAGAATCTATATATCTTCTGGTCGGCGTATGATCGCCTTATAAACCCATTCGTCGACTAGGGCATATGACACCCATCAATCGTTACGTAGCACAGGGTTAAAATCTGAAACCGAAGGTTTTATTCTTGCTGCACAGGACCAATGATTGCTAATTAGAAATTACCAAACACGCATACAGAAAAAAATATGTTGATCCCAAATTCAAATTCTGTGATAAATATCCAAGATGTACAGTGTATCTTGTATCAGGATGCACAGTGTTAGAACTAATTGAATATAAAACTGGACATGATAGAGTGGGCCCATATCTGCGCTGGAAAATCTGCAATTTTTACGGTAAAGAAACTGCAAAAAACTGGTACGAATATCACCCAAACACGGTTACGGTGATATGACCTGTAACAAATTTATGGGATTTTACAATACACACAGAGAGAACAACAAAAGTTAATTGCACAGACATCGAGATCAAAGTCCCAAAGAACAGAGAAAGCATATTCTGTTCATTCATGTTAGTTTCTGCACACTGTAATGTATCTCTGAAGATCTTAAAAACTATTAAAATGCAAGGTTCTTGAAGTGAAAATCTGAAAAATGTGGCACATGAGGACATCAATAATTCTAGTTGTAGTTGGAACCCTCGGATCGATTGGATAATATTCCGATAGACTCATTGAAGGGATTCCTGGTAGCCCATGCCTTAAAGAAAAACTAAAAATTGTACTCACAAGTACAGCTCACACGTTACGAAGAGCTGTTGAATGTCTGTGATCTTTTTTTCAATAAAATCGGAAAATGTCATGAAGCCATTTCTGAGGTTAGGTCTCTGGTTGGAACCCGGAAGGAAATGTGTATACAACAGAAACCCAAAGAAATAATAATAATAATAATAATAATATTAATAATAATAATAATATTAATAATAATAATAATAATCTCTCCAGTAAATCCCAAAATAGTTCTAACAAGCACAGCCTATATCCTGCGAAACTAAACATCCAGATGACCATGTTGCTGTTGGAAGACACGCCTGTACTCAATGTGGAATGGCTTGCAGGTCTTATGAACCATTTAATACCTCATAAATGATATGGAAATCATTACTAAAATGTTTGTTTGATGTTTGAGTTTAGAGGTGGTCTTACTCGACCCTCAGTCAGAAATCGACTTTCACCGTGTATGCGGGGTGGGTCAGAAAGCCTGCAGAAAAAAAAACTCACCCGTCACATGAAAACCCACAAGCAAGCTGAACAGACTTTACAAAACAGGCCAGGCCCTGTACAAAACAACTTAGTTTGCCACATCTGCAATAAGCATTGCAAGTCACTTTATAGATATATAGTTTGTAGATGACAAAATATATCATTGGTATTTTTTCTTTTATAAAAAAATGTATTGTTGGTATTATTTCCATTATTTGTATTCGAACTGTTGTCCTCATTTTTTTGTTGTTATTATTACATTTCAGCCATTGTACCCTCCGACTTTCCCTTGGGGTATATCAATCTGGATAACCAACAGTAAATTCTGAACTGAATCCCTTATTTAATCTACGTGGTGTCGACTGTTCTCGTTCCACTGCTCATGCATAGGGATATCATCTAGTTCTTATTTTGATTTGGTACTGTTCAGTTATTGCTCGCCTATTTCCACTATTTACACACTGCCCAGCCCAGGAATTGAACTCATGAAAAACAACAATTTGCTATGAACTTAGAACTTTAAACCTAACCTGATCAGCTGATTATTAGTTTGCAACTGCTGCTGCTGTCTGTCTTGCACGTTTTTAATACTGCTGCTGCACCTACTGCTGCTACGGCTGTAGACTTGCTGTCATTTAATTTTTTTTAAAATGTATTGCTATAAAAAAAATGTATTTACTATAAAAATCTATTTTTATACTTTTTTAGTGTTGTATTGTCAGTTTTTCTATAAAAATGTATTGTTGGTTATTTTATTATAAAATCTATTGCTGTTATTTTTACTATAAAAATGCGCATTTATACTTTCCTATTGTTTTTATTTTTGTATGAGAGTTCACTATTTGCTCATAGATGGGATCCTAACAGGTGCTACCTCCCCGGGACTGGGTGGACATGGGAACAACAGCAATTAAAAGGTGGTTCAACTCTCCTCAAAAACTCTAATCTCTCGATAAGTGGCACTTCTGTCGGAAGTAGTTTACCGTCATACAGCAGGACTATATATATATATAT
>CAHIKZ030002334.1:652500-695000 GCA_903632075.3 Acanthosepion pharaonis | reverse complement strand
ACAAAACAAACCAAATATATATATATATATATATATATATATATATATATATATATTAAAAAGCCACATTTCGTCAGACTTTTAAGCTAGCTCCTGTCGAGGGCTAATTGGACCTCTGGACCCAAACTAAAGAGTCCTCTGGTCCAGCAATAATAATATTGAAGAAATAATTTTGAATTCCTCAATTCATTCAAGGTAACATCAAAACCTCACTTTAACTCTGATTCGGGCTATAAGTCCAATTCCGGCTAAAATTTAGGCCCAAAACTGAGTTCAATTGAGCTAAGTTCTTCAAGTCACAAACCCTGCAGAACTTCAAAATCTCACGTCACGAAACCTCTCACTTTTACTCTGATTTCTTGACACCTTGAACAAATAAAATCGTTTCCCTGAATTCACAAAGTTTTGAATTACTGAATTAAAACAGAAATTAAATTCCCTAGGTTTTTGTGTTATATTAAATTTAATATAAATTAAAAACTTAAAATCACTAATTTGTTCAGTTAATTTAAAATTTGAATTTTTAACTGTTCCCTCCTCATCCTCCAAATCCCAATGCTGGATGTTTAAACACCAAATGACGAACAGATTTTCAATCCCTGGATCATCTTGATTCCAAAAAGGTATAATATGTCTATGTAGAGCAAGTGTGGCCCGAGTTAGAAGGGTTTCAGACACACGGATGGGAAGAATTTGTTGTCCATATATATATATATATATATATATATATATATATATATATATATACTAGCAGCATGTCTCGGCGTTGCCCGTGCTTGATTCAAAAATCGTACGACTCATACAGCAATCGCTATCACCTGACTTAAAATATTTTTGCCCTTCCTTGACTTTAAAGAAGTGCCCTTTGCCGTGCTGAGGTTGCTACATGCCTTACTTCTTGCCTATCTCACTAAGCTCTATACTAAACATTAAATCTGTTACGAAAAAAGAACTAAACAAAATGAACACAAAACAATCAGCTTTAAAAAAGGACTCGTAACTGGAAAAACCGGATGAAAAAAGAATGTTAACAACAAATACTTTTTCACACCCAACCCAGTTCTGCGGAATCAGAATCAACGTTGAGTTTAAGCAAGCGAATGAGCCAATTGGAGTAAAGTGCCATACAGATTTAAATTTTTCCTACTTGTGACGAATGCAGCTATCGATTTTTTTTTTGCATGCTAGCATGCTAGTTAACATTCGTGTCAGTCAGCTGTTGGCACTCACGCTGGTCAATAGAATCTTCCTGCCTATTCGTGGCAGCCAGCTATAAGCTCACACTCCGCTAACTTGGAGCATGTGCATGTAAATTTTGGTGCAAATCCGTCGAAAATTGCGACCGTGCATTCGTTACACACACACACACACACACACACACACACACACACATCCTGCCTTTTATAGATAGAGATATACGTGTGTGTGTTTGTCTCTGTATGTGTGTGTGTACGCGCGCGTGTGTATTATTATTCTTAATATTATTATCATTATTATTATTATTATTATTATTGTCATTATTATTATTATTATTATCATCATCATTATTATTATTAATAATATTATTGTCATTATTATTATTATTATTGTCATAATTATTATTATTGTCATTATTATTATTATTATTGCCATTATTATTATTGTCATATTATTATTTATATATTATCATTATTATTATTATTGTCATTATTATTATTATTATTAATATTATTATTAATATTATTGTTATTATTATTATTATTATTATTAATATTATTGTTATTATTATTATTATTGTCATTATTGTTATTATTATTATTATTATTATTATTATTATTATTATTCAAGTCATTTATCCGAAAATGGAACTCCAGAAATCAAAGAAAATCAAGATGTCTTCGACGTTTCTGCGGATGTTGACAACGACGATAAACTAATTGTCAAGTTCTCTCGCAATTTAATCACAAGTGATGATTCTCATGATTTCGGCTTCGTCTCCAATTCCACCTGTGCTTACCTGTTTTATGCCTACGGCGGAGTGAGCTGGGACGGACAAAGGATTGGACATTCTATTGAACAAGTCTTTACGCCGCATCCAGTGTGTTTGTCCAGCTGCCCTGGGCGTGAGTTCTTCTTGGTTTTATTAATTATCAAAATGAAAATGTATACTAAAATGAATCTAAGGCTACGCTTGCTGGCTGACGCAGTTGTAACGTAAACCGAACAGTATCAGTAATGCATCCATTATCTATGATACACTAGCACATAATAGATGCAACCTTTAAAAATACCTAACGCAAGACAAAACATTCATTGTAACGGCTATTCTTGCATTGTAGATTTTGATAGCTAAAAGTTATTATTTGATTTTGTTGTAGTATACCTACGGACGATAATGGGTATTTCCCCATTCACATAAATATAGTAGTAAATACTGTATGTTGGTCTGCAGTTAGAGATTTGTCTCTAGCTGTGCTGGTCAAACTCTCTGCCTCTGGGCAGAGAGGATCCCCAGACGGGCAGAATCTCGTCTCGGTAAACAGCTACCCGACCCCGTTTTATACGAGGTCTACGGGGAATTATTGGCCGAGCCTATGGGCTCGGATACCCCACATTAAATTCAGCACTGTGCCACATCTGACCGAGTGGGGCGGTTGGTAGATATTCTGCAGTTGGAGATTCATTGTGGAATTCACTTGACTCACTTCTAGCAGTTGACTACTTCTTCTACGCGTCGCTGGCGAATATTTTATTCTTGTCCTAAGTATTAGCGTTCATTACCAATCTTCGGTTGATTATTCTATTCAGTAACCTTGCCTAGGCTACAACAGATTGATAGATATGGGAAAATGTGATATATACTGATATGTCCCGGAAAGGGATATATTTGATCAAAGTAGCTAAGTGGGTTTGGCTACTGTAACCAAGTAGTACACAGTAGCAATAATCGACTTGTACTCGTCGTAGTCGCAGGTAATAAGTATAGACCAATAGAATAAACAATGGCGTCGTCCAATAGGCGTCGTCCAATAGGCGTCGTCCAATGGGCGTCGTCACAGACTTACACTCTGTCGTAACTACACGTCCGTCTGTATTTATGACGGACACCAGCCAATCATATTCCAGTGATGGGGAACACAGGTGTATGCATATTCCATTATATCATATACATTTATATATATCAAAGCAATTTTAGGAAATTCAATAATAAAGTGGAAAAATTTTGTTTAACAAGTTTCGTCCTAGGATGTAATGTTTTGTTTATGTTGATAGAATTATATATGTGTATGAAGGAGAGGGGCAGATCTAAATATGCAAGCGTCAGTTATAATTAAGCACTGATAGGAAACGCTGAAGATGTTAAAATGTTCAAATAGATACGTCTAAAAAAAAAAAAAAGAAAAATTAAATTTAAAATTTCAGCATGTTGAAATGCTGAAGTCTAAAATTTCTGAATGAAACTTTTTTTCAGCCGTGTCTGGAAACACAGTCTAGCTGATCTCAGTCCCTTTCTCTATGCTTTTGTTTTTATCACTTTTATTATTAAGTACCCCACATTGTGATAATAGAAGATCTGCCAAAAAAGGTGAAATGTTGTAAGAACCTGAACGTAAATTTACTAAGGATGATCTAGCAATCAAAGCACTTTCTATACACTTTCACCCTAGTAAATTACTTTCTCTTTTAATTAAAGTAGCATTTTTACAATCAATATTAAGGT
Source organism: Acanthosepion pharaonis (assembly GCA_903632075.3). Lineage (NCBI taxonomy): Eukaryota > Metazoa > Mollusca > Cephalopoda > Sepiida > Sepiidae > Acanthosepion > Acanthosepion pharaonis. The sequence continues at coordinate 691,300 of CAHIKZ030002334.1, read as the reverse complement.
CAGGCCCATTACAATAGGCAACTAATATATTGAATGTGTTGGTTTTTAAAAGATCCCTTTTGTGTTCATATAATCTTTTATTTAAATTTCTCGAAGTTTATCCAATGTATGCCTTGTGGTAATCAGTACAGGTGATAAGTTCGTTTTTCTCTCAGTTTTTCAGACGTTTCATCTGTCCATGAAGATCGACAGTTTACAGTGGAACGAGAATTTACGGCACAAGGGAAATAAACTCTATGCTGAGTTGAAAGAAGACATTGAAGACCTGGTAAGAATGAAAAACAGGTTGTTTTTATTTTAAACTATTATGTTATTTTGTTTTAAAAAATATTGTATAGTAACCGCCAAAAATGGCGTTACATAAGTCAGCCCTGTTCACTCTGATTAGGATCAATGTGATGATGCACAGTGCCGGCCCATACGTAACGCCACAGAGAGTGAAAAGTCCAGGAAGGTTCTATTTTCTGTTTTAAGCAAATCACATTTTCTCGATCATGCTAATTTCGCCGAGCGGTCTAAGGTACGGTGGATCAGATGCTGGTTTCTCCTATAATGGGGGACGCAGGTAGGAACCTTACCAGATAGCATATTCTATTTATTAAGATTTCTTGAGTGCGCAGGCCGATAGATGTAAAACACACTGTTTGAAAATAAAAACGGAACGTCTATTTCAAATACGGGTAACTACTAATTATAACGTTTGAAGTATGTTGGAATAAAATTAAATTCATCAATTATTGTGCAAATGTCGAAAGTACTCAGATTAATGAATATGTATCAACATGGTAATTTTCTCTCTTCCATTAATAAGGATACTAAGAAGACTGTCTGTGATTATGTGAGGATTCTATTGAAAATAAGTAGACAAAACTTGTCTAAATTATTCAATGAGACATGTTTATATATATATATATATATATATATATATATATATATATATATTGTCACGTAGCAACGATTTCATTAACCATATAGGCGTTAGGCTAAAGTAAAATCTTAAATAAAGAGAAAACTAGTTAGATATAAAAGAAAGATAAATAAATAGATAAAAACAGAAATTTAATCCAATGCTTCCGACTCGCGAGCGAATATATTCTATGATCAGCCATACCCCCCCTCTTCTCTTCACAAATTCTTTCTCTCCTTATCCTCTCTTCCACTCACGAGCCAAGGGCCCGTGAACTTAGAAGTGACCCGACGCGAGGATGACCTGGTTCTAAGATTTCGCGTTTGACCATGAGTGAATTCCAGACACCATCAGGGTCTCCTGCTGCGATTCACGTGATCGGGACGTACCGGAGCATGCGTTGAACTTTTGGCCATCACACAAAGCACTGCGTGATTTGCGCCCTATTCTCCTGCGTACCCGGTCAAGGACGAAGGGAGCCCACCTGACTGTCTTTGGGGACAGCGAAACCAAAAAGGGTTTTTTAGTTTCCCTCTAACTAGCGGCAGTTGAACGTCGCTGGGCAAAAATCGTCAGACCGCCCACTGAGATGAGGAAGACCACGAAGTCTATCGACTAGTGATGGAAATGCTGCTATGGACTGATCAACCCAACCAAATGCCTGTATGAAATGCTGGGGACCCACGAACACACGCGAAAAAAGAAGAAGAATCCAGGAACATTGTCGGCCGGCCAAGATACTGTTTTATCATCAGAACTCTCGCTTCGGCGAATCAAAACTTTATGTGAAGATATCAGCCCGACTGCAAGATAAGTTGGTTCTTTTGGCTCGATCTATTTTCATATATGTATGTATTCGCTCGCGCCTTCTATTCTTTAATGATGTCCTCCCCTTTGTTAAATGAATGTTCTTTTTTTTTTCTTTGTTTCGTTATATATATTTTATAAATAAATGTTTAATTTTGAAATCCATCGTCTTGTGTCTGTTCTTCGTTGATTCCCTTGTGTCGCTTTCATTTCTGAGTGAAGACCGAGAAAAGAAACCACGTTTTCCTTTTTTTTAGAACCCGTGGTTCATCTATATGCTACAAGTTCGTAACAATATATATAGTTATATTGGCTCCTGAAATATCAATTTCAGTTGAGCTCTCTGGAGACGAGGTGTGGGTTGGTAAACAGTGACTATTATAGCTATATAGCGAGACTCTTCGCAGATGCGAATTGGGTCACTGTCGGTCACTGGGAATGTTTCTAAAAATAAATACCACTTTCATCCCTGCCGTGCGCCGACGGCTTAATGGTTAGAATCTCCGACTGACGCCAATTCAGTCGTGTTTCGATCCTAGCTAGAGGCAACCGGATGTCTAGCCACGCTGATGAGCTGTGAAACAGCGAAAAAGTCTGTCTGTGGATGACGTTATATATATGTATATATATATATATATATATATATATATATATACTTTAAATATCATGAGGTCAATTAAAATACGCGAACATGGTTTCGACCTGACGGTTCCTTCGGGCGATACTTTCAAAATGATCACTTTATTTTTTTTTTTTTAAAAAAAAGAAGAACGCTACATAACTATCTTTCAAAAAATAACAGGCTAATGATCACTTTAACGCTTTATTTTTTTTTTTTAAAAAAAAAAAAAAAAAGAAGAACGCTACATAACTATCTTTCAAAAAATAACAGGCTAATGATGGTTGAAAGGCAGGACAGTGTATTGTAGATGTATACAGTAAAGAGAGAAAGCAAATATGTATAAAATAAAGGGAGTGTCGCAATGACGTTTTTTCCATTGATTTTGTTATTATTTTTACTATCTTCTTTCTTCGGTAGTGTTTACTCTTTTAAAAGGCAATGATTAAAATTGTAATAAAACCTAAACATATGATGAAAATGAATTTATACTTTTTTGTTCTTGAGAATTTGCAACAAAAATGTTAAACACTATTTAAATTGTTTAGTTTCAGGAATAATTTTATATTTACAACATTCTAAAAACTAATATTATTAAAACTAATGCAATGCAATATTAATTATTTATCAATTTATAAAGAAATAAATATGAAAATATTTTTATGTCGAACTGAACCCTTTATTTCGCTCGCTGGGGTAAGACTGTTCTAGTTCCACGTGCCATGTCTAATGGATGTCAGTTATCAGTTATCTCCTGTTAATTCCCCTCTCCAACTTCTACACCGCCTTAAACAGGTATTGAACTCACACTCTTTGTGTCCTGTCAATGGATCTAACTAACGCCTTTATCCACTGTGCCATGTGTCCTTGTTCAGTTCGATATTTCAACCACCTGAAGAAGGCCGGAGCGTACAACGGCCAAAAGGTTGTGATAAATATGGTAACAAAGATGAGGACAATAGTCTGAATAATGTAAATAGTGTACATAATACCTCATCTCAGAAATATAGACAGATACTGAACCTAAGATCCGTTTTCACAAGGAATGTGAACGCCCTGTGCGAAAAACCCAAATAACTTCCAACATGACACGACTGAGTGGAGCCCGTGATTGGAGAATGTTAGTTGATCTTAGAACACCTCTGCAATTCCCAGTACACATCATTCAGACAGACGCACGCCCTGACATTGTAGCGTGGTCTGATTCAAAGAAGTGTGTCCTCCTAGTAGAATTAATGGTTCCGTGGAAGGAGAACAAGGAGGAGGCGCACGAACGAAAGAAAATCCACTGCGATCCGACTGCGTGGAAAAGAGATGGTCATGTCACGTGCTACCTATTTAGGTCGGGTGCCGTGGATTTATTGAACGGTCAATCGGTTCCTTGCTTTTGAATGTGAGTATCACTAGCCGGAATCTAAAGCGGACTTCACATCGTCTCCTGACCACAGCCCAATAGGCATCGAGTTGGAATCTGGTCAAGATCCCAAATAAATAAAGTTAAATAAAACCATGTTCGCAACACAATGCTCCTTCCGACATAAAACACATATGTTTAACTTCCATTTTACTTCATCAATAACAGTCGTTACGAGCGCGTTGTGTATTTTATTTAACACAACGTTGAAAATTTCACTTGCAGTTGTAAAAAGAGATCGCAAGAGACTGATACGTATACAAAAAACAATATCCTGTTCGGTGGCAAAAGCTGCTAGTGGCGCCAGAGGTGGCAGTGCCACCTTAACCACTGAAACTGTGTTACCTCCCCTGGTTGGCGGGTGACGAGAGCAGGGTATCGCACATGCTTTCACGCGTTGTATGTAGAGAATTGTTTAGATTTTCAAAAGAATATACTTTGCCGAGAAATGAAGGGAGTTAAAATAATCGTGGCGTCAGTGTCAAAACTGTCCGTTTAACACTCATTTTTTGGGGGGAGGGGTTATGGGACCGAAGGTCCAAGTTGCCAGTAAAACTTAGTAAATGAAACATTATATTCACGCACATGTTTTTCTTTCTATCCAGCTTGACGACATTTTTGATGACATTGATGGATTTGACAGTGTTGACATCATCTCTTTTGGGTGAGTTTTTTTCTTTTTGGTTCATTCTCTCTTGCAAAACTATAATTTATCTACGCTATCAAGTAGTAATAATAATACTCCTTAGTTCAAGTGGGCTCCAATCTTCAGTTCCACCAGTTCAGATCTTTATAGATCGGACATGCCATGCTACTTCCAAATAGTCAAATCATCCTCGTTTCCTCCGTGTTCCCAAACAGCATTTTTCGCCAAGAACTACAAACTTTACGAAAACAAACCCACCGCGTGGGTGCTTTCCTGAATACTTCTATCTTGACCTCTTTAAATCAAAGGTCAGTCATCATCTCTCTTCTGTATCATTTCAATCTTCACTTCCAGCCAGCTTCTCTTCCATTCATATTACACACCTCATGCACCAGCATCTGATTGTATTCCTCTTACCTTGAGTGGCTCTTGAGCCTTGTATTGGTTGAATTTCAGTATTGAAAAAAATAACTTGCAAACATAAACTAATCGGTCAGCCTTGCAGACATAAACACATTTAATATACATTAATTTACAATTTATTCATTATTCTATTACATAAATAACTCAGCAGTAGAATATGAACTGATATAATATTTTCTACTAACACAAGATGGCTCTAGAATCCTAACAACTGGTATAAAATGTTACATTGGGCCAATATAGCTTTGGAATCCTAGCAACTGATATAAAAATATTACACTGGTCCAAGATGGCTCTGGAGTCCTAGTAAATGTTATAAACATGTTCCACTGTGCTAAGATGGTTCTAGAATCCTAACAACTGGCATTAAATGTTACACTGGGCCAAGATGGCTCTGGAGTCCTAGCAACTGATATAAAAATGTTCCACTGCGACAAGATGGCTCTGAAGTGCTAGAAACTAGTATAAATATGTTATACTGGGCCAAGATGGCTCGGGAATCCTAGTAATTGATATAAAAATGTTCCACGATGCCAAAATGGCTTTGTATTTCTGACATCAAAAACAAAATTGTTCCACTCTGCCAGGCTTGATATTAAGTTCTGGCAATTGTTATAAAAAATGTTTTAACTCAACAATTGTTGGTTTTACAATTGCTTCACAAATACGCCATCCGGTTCTTACAGTCGTCTCCTGAAAAAAAAAAACAGCAGGCTCTTTTTATCTTAGATTCAGCTTTGCTAACTCTTTCATTCATGTTGTTCAGAATTACACCCTTTACGTATCTTTCTCATGAGAACAAATAAATTTATTGTTATAAGAAACTAGACTGACCATATACCCTGGCTCTCTTTGGCCAGCTCTACTGCTGCTGATAGTCTCAGCAGTCCCTCCTTCAGCACATCGTGACGAACACGCTCGTCACCAAGTGCCTCAACATACAGGTCCGCTAACTGGGCCTGCATGACCGCATTATTTCTCACCACCTCTGGGAAGGCTAATGATGACAGCTTTTCTGCTCGGGCCCACAATTCTCCAGGGGTTTCGTCCCGCAGCTGCGTCAACTTCAGGAGGGCTCTCATGGCCTCTATCGCCGTCCCCTCGTCAGAGAACTCCTTAGTTAATAGTCCCTTTAACCTTTCCCATGTCAAGTGGGGTTCACTCTCCAAGAGCCCCTTCATAAACTCAGACGCTTTCCCTCTCGTGGCATCATATGCCAAATACAAGGTCTCCTGGTCTGTGAGTTCATATATAACTCTGCTCTTATCCAGGATTGCTAGCCAGTTTTTGAAATCTCTCCCACTGCCGTCAAACGCCGGGACCCTCGGTCCACCCAACAATCCTCTCAGGTTAGCTGGCAATCCCTGTCTAACCCCATCTTCCTCCCCCACTATTCTATCTGATTCATAGTCCGACATATTTAAAGAGAAAGACAATCTGAGCAGCAACAATCGAAAATTGGGAAATCAAACAAAGTGTCCTACCTGACAGACGATTTTCCTCTCGTTCCTCTCAGGTTCCGGGTCGTTGCACTAGTCTTTGGAACCGTATGGCCACAGCCAACCAAAGTCCTTTGGTTCCTACTCTAGTTTGTCTCGATTTGAGTCCTATTCGAAATTTCTCAGCAACTCCTGCGGCAGCGGTCGATCCAGGGTCTTGTCCTGCTGTCACGGTACTAATTGTGACAGTGGCTGTTCCAGGGTCCTATCCTGTGGTCACGGCACCAACTGTGACGTCCCTTCGCTCGCTCCTCGCTGCTTCGTTCGGGTGTCGCCGCTCCAAACGTGACGTCCGCCTGTTGCGTCAGTCGTGTTGTCCCGTCCTGTGACAACCAACTGGCTTGGTATCGGTCGCGGCACCCAAATGTGACGTTCTAACCTTTTGGTGATTCGGATGGGAATCTGGTTAGATTCGATATCAGCCTCGTCGTTCCCAACTCACTTCCAACGTCTGGTTACCAAAGTAACTGCGTTGATCTCCAGTCCGCCTACCCACGTTGTGAATTGATCTTAGGCAGACGAAATCAATCAATCGTTGGGGCCGTAATGCAAAGTGAGTTCAAACGAGGGTAATATCACACAAATATGCATAAAAGAAAATAAAATGATAACTCAAAAGTTCAAGGTATCAAAAAAAGGATAACAATACTTTATATCTGGTTGCTGGATACATAGGACTGTGTCTATCTCCTGACCCGCTATATGGATTGTGACACGTTGTTTTTTGTTAGGCGAGTTTTAACATCTTAAGTTGTCTGTTCTTTAAAAAATTGGTTCTTGGTGTGTCTTCAGGCGATAGTCGACAAACTTATTTTGGTGGTATGGATCTAAGTCGCTCTTCAAAATAAATTGTTCTTGGATTGAAGATGTTCGGATGTTGCGCGAATCTTAGTCAGCTGCGAGGCCTGCTTCAACTGAGCACTCTGGATTGAACTCTTCTGAACTGAACTCTGCACTCTTCTCTGCTGAACTCAACTTTGCTCGCTGCGACTTTGCTTATATGGACGCCGACCAAAACCGGGGTGGGTTTGTCGGGGTTGGAGGTTCCTCGATAATTCTAAATCCATATCCACTTCTTTTATTTTTGGTTAGGAATTTTTCACTCCTTTCCATTTTTGGAAGTCTTCTATTACTCCTACCTTCTCTTATTGTCATATGGATATCTCACCATATTTCAGAGGGGCGTCAACGGTTCCCCCCACTTCTTCGTAGCAACTTCTCATACCTATCCTCTAAATGGGCGGCGGCGGCTTCTCTCCTTGCGTCACGTGATCACCTCCACCTGGCCCTCGTTATCATTCGGCCAATGGCGTCCAGCCGGGTGTGCGTGATCAGGCTGGCTTTGTTTTAGGAAGAAAAAAAAAAATATATCTTGCTCAAAAATCTTGCTTTTTCTTTTCCTTTTCTTTCCTTAATCGCAGCTCTCATCTTCTGTGGCCGCCAACAGAACAATGCGACCAGTAGTGTGATAACCTCAATTCTCATCTGGACTTCGTCAGTCAGATTTTCGCCAATTATCAGAATGGGTGGTCGTCCAGCAATTACGGCCAACCCTTCCGATAATATTGTTTCGCCCTTATCGCTACATTCTAACAAAACCCAGACCTTGTCTAACGATATCTTTCCCTCGACGAAGACTTAACCTATTTCCTTTTGTTTTCCTTAGTTTGTGGGTGGTCAGCAGTCCGTGACACAGTTAAATGTTTATATATTCTCCCGGAGTTTAGCTAGCCGATCTGGACTTTGTCAATTAGATGTTCGCCAGCATTAAGTGGCTGTTATCTATCCCCGATAACACAAGTTTTGCCACCAGAACATAGTCGATTTTCTTATCCATTTAGAATTTTCCTGCAATGGTAATGAAACCTTTCGCCATTTGCTACTTATCAAAATAACATTGTCAATGTCTCCGGTCGTGGGTGGCTTCTTTTATAATCTAAGCTTAAGTCTCGCCTCTCTTTTCTTTTCTTTCCTTTCTCTTTTTCCTTTCTTTTTTTTTTTTTCTTTTTTTTTTTTCTTTTTGTGCTGGTAAATGGTGTCACAATGGTTCTCTACAACTTCCTCTCTTTTGTAGTTCTTAGTAAAGTTTGTCTTTTCGCTATCTCTCCTAATCCCTGTTCTGCCAACCATTTACAGGAAGGTTATGCGCTGTTTTCCACTGACTCGCTTACTTCTAATATGTCCTTTGAGTATCAGATTTTCTAAGCCTTCTTTCCTCATAATGCGCCCTAAAGATTTCAACTGTCTCTTTCTGATGCAAAATGGTTTTGGTTTCCATTTTCGCTAAAACTTCGTCGTTGCACACATGTTCTATCTATGGTATTCTCAGCATCCTTCTGTAGAACCACATTTCTGTTGCATCGAATCTTTTCTTCGTCTGTGATGAGATCATTCAGCATTCACCGCTATACAGGAGGGCCGATATTACATAACAGTTCATCACTCTTTTCTTTGTTTCTAACGAAATTTTCCTGTTTCTTAATATTTTGCTTAGCTTTTCGAACGTGTCTTCCACTGTCCCAATGCACTTTGGGATTACAGTGTTGAAATAAGTATCATCTCTCAATGAGATTGGCGTTAGAAAAATTAAAATGAAGGTAAATACTAGTCAAAAATTACTAATAATGAAAATACACTCTCAATAAATACTAGACAAAAATGGTTGACAATGTTTCACAAGTCATCGTGACCGAGGGTCTGGACAAACTGGGTTTGTTCAAATTGTTGGCCATACTAGATGATGCACTCTCACCCGGAAACTAATGTCGGCTCGGCATAATTGAAGTATAAACCCAAGGTAGACTCTGTGATCGTTGAACAAACATAAATGTGTCTGAGCATGCATCTGCAACAAGGATTAGCTAGCCGCCTTAGAAGACGGCTGCGCTCGGAAACAAGTAAATTATAAATATTGTTTTTCATAAACTAACCCTAATCAAGGCGATAATGCCACTAAGACGCAAGGAGTTATTGGAGGATGAAAGAGAACGAGAGGACTTTAAAGGAACCTGAAACCCATAAATAATCATTCTTCTCTGATTATTTCTTTCTTTGTTTTTGTAACATTAAATGCTTATTTTTCTTTCTTTTATTTTTAAATTTAAATTCAAAAGCAAATTGCATTTTCCGATGTTACAGCAATGGAAGCATCCTTGTTGATTTCCTCTTGAAACTGGCCATTCCAGTTCTTCGCCCACATGATATGTCCAGCAAACTGAACATTCTAGAAGAATTGACCAATCAAGTAAACTCGACCTTCAGCAGCCTGGTGGCCAGCGGTAATCTGGGATTGAAATATATTCTTGATAAATCCTATCATAAAATGACTCAAATTCATGAAGGTACGCAGTTCTTTATTTTCTGATAGACTAGCGAAATACTGAACTTGTTTCTGATACGATTCTTTTCTTAGCTAGGCTTATGGCCACATCACGTTGAAGTGAACACCGAAGTTAAGTAACGTTGAACCTGATCACTACATAGATGGGTGACCGCTTTTCTTATCTGAAGCTTTTAAAGGTAACTCCCTAAACTACATTCAAACAAAAACATGTTCATGTTCATGCTGCCTGGAAGTAAAAAACATCTGCACAGATAAGTATTTCAGCTTTATTTCTGGTACAAGTAGAAATTAAGCTCTTTATTTATATATATATATATATATATATATATATATATATATATATATATATATATATATGAAAAGTGTATATAAATATAAATAAATATATATATGTATAATTATTTATATATTATATGCGCGGTACTTATTAGAAAGCGCTCAAATATACATAATATGACATGTATGCAGTCACGAGACACTAACATGACATTTCCGCCACACTTCCAATGTTTAAATTTCATCATTTCAACATACAAATGCGTATGTATAGACATAACACCACCCGTATACATACATGTGTCATAGCCGAAACTGCCCACATACATTTATATATGTATGAGTCCCGACGGACGACCAAGTATGTATATGTGTCTGCATACATCGATGTTTGCGTTAGTACGATGAATGACAAAACGACGAAATTTCCCCCACCACTTCCACAATAACACCAATACACGCAATCTACATAAACCCAAATTTTTTAAAACATTAATCAGTTTGTCTGACGATCGCTAAAGCGTGAAACCCAGGGTCACAAACTCACATCTATCCAACCAAATATATATATATATATATATATATATATATAATACACAACACCGTAAGTGGCGGACTGGCCAGAGTGTCAGTTTGCCCGGTGGAGAGTGGGCCCCTGACGGAGTGAACCACCTATGTCAAATAAAAATACAATAAACAAACCCAGACAACTGCTTTGGTAATAATAAAAGGAATAAGAACTTTATAAAGTCATCTGCACACTAGTGACTCAAGACTAATGTGGCAGGACATTTTCAAAGCTAAAGATCATAAAAACATGCTTAAGAAATTCGCTCTCTGGGGGGAATTTGAAATCATCCATGTTGCTATCCATTGAAAAGGAATTGTTACATGAATTAGATGCAGAAGGAATTATTGACTGTTTCACACAATTATCTAGTGGACACAAACAATTGCACTTAATATAGTGAACTGCATGCAATGCTCTATTGTGCTTTTAAACAATCTCTTAATGTATAAATTCTGCAGTAAACGATTTAAAAATATCAAACAATTACTTAAAATTAAAAAAAAAATTAAAAATTCAATTATATCATTCTATATTTACATTTGGTATCTATTGCCAATAATATATACACTATACGTACACTGTAATTGTAACTGGGGTCAAAACACTGTGAAAGTGTAAAAATGGGTTTTAATACCAGAAATTCTTTGTAAAAAATTATTACCATCAATACATTTTTGAAAACCAAATGTTGCCAGCAATACATTTTTGAAAACCAAATGTTGCCAACAATGCGTTTTTGAAAGGAAACCCCGAAACAAACCTTAAAACACAAAGTAATCCAATGAACCAAACAGGAAAACAATGATTACAAATACATATAAGATATGTAGGGGGCCGTGGCTGTTATGTTGTTGATAGAAGTCAGACGTAGAAGAAACGCAAGTAAGGTTCAGATACTCCTGCCCGCCGGGCCCAACTACATAAAAAGGTTGGACTTTGATTAAGTCCAAAGAAGAAGGCAAAGAAAGCAAACAAAAAACAAGACCGATAATATATGTATATACAAATATATATTAATAACAAGTTACAATACATATAAACAGTACAAAGGACGAAGTGTGTGTGAATATTCTGTATGTGTGTGTGTGTGTGAATATTCTGTATGTGCGTGCGTGTGTATTGTGCTTAGCGTGTTTCCACGCTATCCCTTGTTAGCGTCTACATTTCGAGGTTGATAGCTGAGAGCCTGAGGAAAGAGAGAGATTTACCTCAAGGTGTCGGCGCACAGGCCTGAAGGAAAAACAGATAGAGGCGAAAAGTCCGCGGCTATTTATAGCAGTGAAGAGCGACCCCTGGTGAAAGGGTTAATGTACTAAAGGAGGAGTTAACTCCGACAGATACTTCAATGGAACCGTAGAGGAATAAATAAAAAAATTATTACGAGAAATAAATTTTTGAAGAAAAAAATATTACTAGTAGTACGTTTTTGAAAAGATATGCCAGCTATACGTTTTTGGAAAAATACTATTACCAGCTATATATTTTTGAGGAAAGAAATATTGATAGAAATGGATTTCTAACAAAACAAAAATATTATCGAAAAAAAAATGTCGTCGGCATTAAATAACCCATTGAGGTTGATATGCCGTAAAACAAAACAAAACAAACTGTAATTACTAAGAAATACACATTTTTCCGCAAAGATTTTCAGTGTACTCTTTTTTTCTATATGCATTTTTTGAAAATTTTATTTATTTTCTTATAAAAATTAAATGATAGTATTGTAATTATAGGTGATCATCCTTTTTAATATTTTATATTTTATATTTTTAGACTCGGTTCTGTCACTCCATTATTCCTAGTAAGTCGTAAAAGGCAGATTTGAAGAGTAAAGTGAGAGAAAGGCAAATCATACGAGACAGGATGCAATCAGTAAATAAGACCGAAGCATTTCGTGTATGTTACACAGAACACAATTTATAACAGACAAATAATAAGAAAGAAATCTACAAGCGGTTGGTGTATAAAATGACCACACTTAAAATATACAAGGCATGAGTTGTTTTTTTTAGGGCAGTGACCTGGTTATGAAGACTGCATTTTGGGAGACACGACATCTTTCTACAGTGACGAGCTGATCGGTCACTTATCTATCCACTGCGCAGGTTCAACGTTGCTAAGACGAGAACCGATGTTCTAAAATTAAGCTAAAATTTCGTCAACTCCGCTTAATCTTGCACAAATCAAGAAGAGTGTGGCGCTCAGTAAGGATCGAAATCAGTCTACTGATTGATCTGGAAGATCAGCTTGTTAACGATGACATGATGGTAAACGAGCAGCTAGGCTTAATAAATATATTTGTGATCAAACGCCGGTATACTAAGCTTCTTCGAAGAAATATTCGCGCTTCTTTTTTTTTTTAATTACCGCAAAATTTTTGGTGCTTCATTCTACAACCATTTTTATAATGTCCAATGCCAGCACATATAAAATTCTGTGAAAAGTTAACAAAATTATTGATATGTGGTTCTTTAGTCATCGTTGGTAAGGGAAGCGATTAGTTGTAAGGGTGTTGTTGACAAGGCCGAGCGCTGACGGATTTGTTGGGCTGGTTGACCGGGGTAAGATAGTAATGACGAGTGAGGCCTGGAATGGATTAGTGAAGCTGCACTGTCCACGATTGGGGTATCATTGACGGGGTTGATCCCTGTATCTTCAGGGTTGAGATGTGTGAATGGGCCGGTGGTCGTGTAATGAGGTCGAGGCGTAGAGCTGAACTGCATGTTGCCAGCGAGGTGTACGTTTTTTATATTTGTGGCATAATAAGTGCAGGCTCCCATTTTTTTTTGTGTGTGTGTGTGGTAGTGGTGGGTCGACAACATTCGTGATTGGTTGTTGTATTTTAGTTTTTTGGCGGTGATTTGTTTTGTAAATCGGATGTGAATCTCGGAACAAAAGACGATATTTTTTTTTATTTTGGCTTTTACTTTCTTAGATCGCATAACCGGCCAATATATCTAGTGAAATGTATTGGGAATGAGAAGGATATTTTGATTAAAGTGATATAATACTTAGGACAAGAGAAATATTATCTGTAGTGGAATTATTTCATTTTTATTCTATTCTATTTTTTTATTTGTTGATTTTATTCAGCAAACTCTTCTGTGACAGTCAAGAAAAATTTGAGAACGATACAAATTGGGATTGGCGTAGCAGTTGCTTTGACCATCTGTGTTTTGCTGGCTTCACTCTATAAATGCTCTTCCCGACGGCTGAAAACTAAACAAGTAGCAGAAGCGGTAAGCAACATTTTATTTCTCATAATCAGAGAATACACATCTCTGCCATCGTTGCTAAACATTTGAATGAAAATTTGTTTATTGATGAATACGATGCAAGGGAGCTAACTGTGTACGTTTCGATTTCTCCATAGCTTTTAAGGTGCTGAATGGTTTTGGACTTGGTCCACCTCCCAGAACCTGATAAATATTTTCTTTTTTCATGTGAATAAACCGTACAGTTTTTTTTTATATGGCCACGAAATCTTTGGAATTCTTAATACATTAGTATTAGCCGAAACATGAACTTTTCAGCACAGCTCATATTTCGAAATATTGTAATAATTTATGAAGTATCTCTCAAATGAAAATAATGTGGATCAATCCGTCAAAATTAATCAATTGTTCTTTCGTCCATGTTTCGCTCTTCCACAAAATATCATCGAAAATTCATTGAGCACTTTTAGAAATATTATACGTACAAAGAAATACATAAATAGACAAATATGGCCGAACTGTTGGCATAATTATCAAAGTTATTCAAAAGACAGGCATAAGGAATGTATCTATTGTCGAGTCTGCAATAATAATCGTACCCACCTCTGCTTATAAATTTTGGAAAATAAATCCACCTCTGCTTTTATTCCATCCTTGCTTATTTTCGTGAAAAAATCCGTGAAAAAAATCAAGAAAATATCGTAAATTGCGGCGTACAAATCGAGTCTTCAAACCTAAAATTCAGTATTTTTTAATTTTAACATTACAGCACTCATCGCGCCCAACAGCTGATACACTAAGTAAACAGCTGATACACTGACCAAAGCGCCGTTTAACATTCAGACAACTAGGTTTGGTATCCGTGTCATCTACGGGTTGATTTTCACTTTAATGTGTTTATCAATAGACCTGACGAATTGTAAATGTTCGCCAAGTTATACCGATACAATATACAATACCTACCAGTGTGTGTTGTAGGTTGTTTGCTATACGACGCATATAGAAAACTATTACGGTTAGTATCTCATTATACAGGTAAGTGGTGTGACCTTATGTAGTTTTGGCGCAGGTTATCGCATAATGCAGCTGTTATGGTCCAGGTTAGGACCAAGGAAGAACAACACAAGCACAAGAGTAGAAAAAACGAAGGTATATTACACGAAATAATAATACAAGATGTGGAAGGTGTTAGTATGACTGTCAGTCTGGTTTGGAGTGAACTACTATCGGCTCGACTCGATTCGTCCCTCTCTCTTGAGAGGCATAGTATACATAGTGTTAGGAAGATTCATTCTGTAGTTATAGGTAAGGACCCATGACAGTAGTCTAATTTCATTTACCTGTAGACCTAAATTTGGGGCCACTAGTAGCCTAGTAGCCTTCAGGTCGACCTCTACGGTGGATATAGACCCAGCTAAAAATCTTGAGGTCGACTTGTACAGAAGATTGACAAGTCCGCCGCAATTTACGGTAATAATAAATATATTTGGCATATTAACACAGAAATTAATATAACATAATAGCATAGAAAGACAAATTCAGTATTCTATTAACATTACAGCACTCATCGCGCTCAACACTAAGTGAACAACTGATACACTGAACGAAGCGCCGTTTGGTACGCGTGTCATCACAATTTCATGATAGCAATGAAAGTTTAATTATAGATAATGGCACTTTATTGAATACACACATACCATAAAAGCATAATTATTGTGCAATTATGGGACAACATTATTTTAAAAGTTACTTGAAAGTTATCATAGTGCATTAAACATTAAAACTCACCGTATTTAGTACTGTTGATTAAATTGTTTTTGAAAATAGTGAGAGTATTTTGTATGCCAAATAGTAAAACTTTTAATTTTTCTCAAAATATTAATGAATATTGTACTAAACTACGCACCCTAGTAAAACCAACTATATTTTGTACCCCCTTAGCTGTTTGTACTTCTCCCCAAAATTTGGTTTCGATCGGTAAATGTATGACTATTTTAGAGGGTGTGACGGACGGACGGACAGATGGATTAACGGAAGTCGCAGAATTTTATATATAGATACATTACGGTAACGCGTACATACGGTATTTTATAAATTTCAGCTTCAACTTTAATAATGCTTTAAAAATATTTTATTCACAATAAAATAACTTGCATGATCACATTTTTAAAATACTTCAAAATCTTGCTCCAAATACTGTTCGCCACCTATGTTTGGGAGCTGAACTATTTTGAGTTAAATGTCTTGAGGTCGACTTGTACGCTAGGTCGACTTGTACGTTAGGTCGACTTGTACACCGCAATTTACAGTAATAAAATTTATTTGATATATATTCTAAAATTTCATTCAAAAAATATAATTTATTCAATTTTAAAAATTCATTTAAATCATCTCAACTCAAAACAATATATTAGTCATGTAACGTGTCGTCTTTTCTTCTTATAAAAGAAAAACGTCTAAAAGATATGACTGAAAAAAGAACATTTGGAGCTGGCTCCGATGAGCAATATTCTATTGAAGCTTTTCTGCAGAAATGTAAAATTGAATATGAGTAGGAATTAGAGCAATTAAAAGCTATAGTAGACGTTAAAACTTTTGCACTAGCCTGGTTGATAGCTCTGTCAGTAACAACAACCCTTTTCAGCTGGGAGTATGCGCGGTGTGAATCCAGACTAGCTTACTTTTACTTCAGGCTGAGATTAGGATAGAACGCTAAAATTAGCGCTCGGTGCAATAGTCGCACACGGTCTAAACAATACACCTCACTCACTCTTTTTGTTCACCAACAGAGTAAGTTCAATTGTTCCTTCAGTTTTTGCAGAAACTCTTAAGAACATTCCTTGAATTCGCTCTTTCTTTTAGACGTTATCGTCGAAATTTTCTCTAAACGAAAATATTCCCGATAAAATAAACATGTCTATCTCGTTTTGTTTCACACTTTTCCTTATGTATTTTCTCGACCAATTCGGTACAATTTTGGTCGTCAACACACCCGACCTTCTCAAGTTCAAACGACGATCCCTAACCTAATAACAACCGGTCGATAACCCAAACATGATTCGCTGCAGAAGACGTTAATATTTTTTCCCGAGATGCGTATTCGTTGATAACTTTGTCAGATGCAACAACCCGTTTGGCTCGCGTCAAAAGAAAAAGGTTTGTTGTTGTTGTTGTTGTTGACAGTTATCAATGGATGCGTTTCTAGTGAAAGGTTTTTGGCATGCGTAACTTCCCAAAATCTCACAAAACATCAGAAA
Organism: Acanthosepion pharaonis; assembly: GCA_903632075.3. Lineage (NCBI taxonomy): Eukaryota > Metazoa > Mollusca > Cephalopoda > Sepiida > Sepiidae > Acanthosepion > Acanthosepion pharaonis. The sequence goes on along the minus strand of CAHIKZ030002334.1, from coordinate 674,323 downwards.
TTTTGGCATAAAAGGCTTCTAGGTTTTCCCAGGAATCGTCACCAAGGGTTTGAATGTAGTGGCCCTGTTCAAACTCTTGATCATGCCGAGTGATGCTCTTCTCTTCCAGAATCTGTAACTTAGTCCCGCTCAGCACAGTTGCAGTATAAACCACAGGTGGGCTCTAGGAGTCTTGAACAAACACCAATATGCCTGACTATACGCCTGGAAGACGGGTGCACTCAGAAACGAGTAGCCGGCCATTATTTACCGTATATACCCGCGTATCATGCGAATTTTCAAGACTTAAATTTGTAGCTAATTTTAAGAGGGTCGCATCATACACGAGATATAAAATTAGCGTATGTACTGCTGGCCCTGGTTACGCCGTTGACTAAATTATATATCCATTGACTGTAGTCAAAAAGTACAGCTGTATTTAAAATAAGCATCGCACGTTATACGAGTATATATGGTTGATTAATTGATTCGTTTTTTTCGGCTTTTGTAGGTTATTTAAAGTCAGAAAATGTTTTTAGATTATAAGAATATTTTTTTTAGATAATAATGATTTAGTCATATAAGTCTTACTAATTAACCCACAGCGTAGTGGAGAATAGGTGATTTTCCCAAGGTTATTTGCCCGTAAGTGTATATAAAGAGCCCGACTGGAATTGGACGTCGGCTCTCCGATATAACAATTCTGAGTCATTATCCATTATACCACCCGCACATCCAAGCTTAGATCACCTTGTATTCCCAAGAGGTCACCTGTCTAAGCACTGACCAGGCTCGACGTTACTTAACCTCTGTGATCGTACAGGGATTGGTCTTTTAACGTGATGTGGCCGTAAGCCAATTATGTATATATTTTTTTTAATCATATCACCCTATGCAAGTCAGTAAAGCCACTAAGACATAAGTTCTGAGTTTAGAAGAACAAAAAAAGAAAAAAAAAAACGAAAGAAAAGGGAGCAAGAAGAATAGAAGAGTAATCAAGACAGTAGATAGCGATTGACAGTGCATAAAAAGATTTTTAAGATCAAAGTTGGCTGGAAAGCATGAAGGCGAAAGAGAACGAGATGTGCGAGAAAAGAAACTCTTAGTGTAGAACTTACGGTTACGTCTAGTCTGTGAATGTGAATCGACGAGACCTTGCCGCCAATCGAGTACTGCGCTTAAATTCATAAACTCTAGGTACCATAGTGAAGAGCTCATTCATTCGAACAATTACCATGAAATTATTTATAGAAAAGGCACAGGGAAACTAGATTACGGTAGTGGGAAAGTGACTGAGATGCCAGGTCAGGACCAATAATATTTGAGATTCTTCTTTGGATTTTATCAAGAATCTCGAAATATACAGAGGGAGCACCGGACCATATGTGGCAGCCATATTCAAAGCATGGTCGACTTATAAATATGCAAGATAAGATTCTGGTTAGAAGAATTTTCTAGCACGATACAGTGAACCGATTTTTTTTTAGCAGCAGACCTAGCAATGGATTCAAAATAATCTTTCCACTTCATATCAGCCGAGAATGTTAGACCAAGAAGGCGCAATGAACCAATCTCGTGGAGATTAGCATCAGCCATGTTGATGGGAGGCAAGAAGACCCATATATTCATTCGAAATATATTTTTAAATCTCTATCTATAAAAGGCAGGATGTGTGTGTGTGTCTGTGTGTGTGTATGTGTGTGTGTATGTGCGTGTGTGTGTGTGTGACGAATGCACGGCCGCAATTTTCGACGGATTTGCACTAAAATTTACATGCACATGCTCCAAGTTAGCGGGAAGGCCAAGACCAACGTTGCATTTTCCAACTCCTATCGATAGTGGAAATATTCGATTTTTTCATGCTTCTACGACAGTTTTCATGTAGTTTGCGGCCATTTTCTACTGGCCAGAGTGAGAGCCAATAGCTGGCTGCCACGAATAGGCAGGAAGATTCTATTGGCCAGCGTGAGAGCCAACAGCTGACTGACACGAATGTTAACATGCAAAAAAATCGATAGCTGCATTTGTCACAAGTGGGAAAAATTTAAATCTGCATGGCACTTTACTCCAATTGGCTCATTCGCTTGCTTAAACTCAACGTTGATTCTGATTCCATAGAACTGGGTTGGATGTAAAAAAAAGTATTTGTTGTTAACATTCTTTTTTTCATTCGGTTTTTACAATTACGAGTCTTTTTTTAAAGCTGATTGTTTTGTGTTCATTTTGTTTAGTTCTTTTTTCGTAACAGATTTAATGTTTAGTATAGAGCTTAGAAAAAGTTTGCAGTGTGAGATAGGCAAGAAGTAAGGCATGTAGCAACATCAGCACGGCAAAGGGCACTCCTTTAAAGGCAAGGAAGGGCAAAAATATTTTAAGTCAAATGATAGCGATTGCTGTATGAGTCGTACGATTTTTGAATCAAGGACGGGCAATGCCGGGCCATGCTGCTAGTTTTACATAATTCGAATGAACAATTCAGTGAAACTGCATTACTGGTTCTCTGTCTGCCTTTTTTTTTTATTTCTTCCGAATTTTACCTAAAAGAGGCGTGAGTTGGTAACGAATAAAAAAAAAGTTTCTCCATTTAAGGGGGTATAATTCTGATTTTCCTCGTTTTGTCCTCTTCTCTTTCACGCATGCTTACGACAACTTTACATTGAACCACTGGTTCCAGTATGATCACCGAAGTTAAGCAACATCGAGCTTTGTCAGTAACTAGATGGGTGACCGCTTAAGAATACTAGGTGCTGTAAATTTGAATGTGCGGCTGGTCTAATTAATAATGGTCCGAAATTGTTAATCGGAGAGCCAAGTTCCAATTCCAGTTACGTTCGTTATATTCACGCAAATACTCCTAGGAAAGGTATGGATCCAACTCTTCTACCTTCAACTATGGGTTAAGTAAGACTTGTATCGCTAAAACCATTATTATCCCGCTCCCCCAACCAAAAAAATGAAATAAAATAATAATTGCGTACAAAATATTTAGATTTCGGCATTAAATAACCTGTAGAGGTATCGATATGCCGTTGAAACAAAAGCAAACAACCAATTTTCTTAGCTAAAGCTTTTAAAGGTAACTCCTTAAAAACTTCTAAGCCCAAACATATTCATGCTGCCTGCCTGCGTAACAAGTAATGCAACTGTCTGACGATAGACTGGTTAAGGTGTCAGCTTGCTCGATGGCAATTGGGCCCCTGATGGATAGGCCTCCTATATTGAATAAAAGCGCAATAAAGAAACAAACACAGACAACTATTTTAGTAGTAAAAAGGAATAAAGACATCTGTATACTATCAGTTACTCAAGTCCAATGTGGGAGGACATTTTCAAACCTAAAGATCATAAAGACAAGATTAAAATAAACGCTAGCTGAAGAGCATTTGGAATCATACATATTGTTATCCAACGAAAAGGAATTGTTAGATTAATTGGATACAGAAGCAATTATTGGCAGATTCACACAATCATCTATTGAAGACAAAAAATTGCACTTAATGTAGTGAACTGCATGAGATGATCTATTGTGTTTTTGAACTATCTGTTATTGTGTAAATTGTGCAGTAAACTATTTAAATATATCAGCGAATTACTGGAAAACGCGCAAATACCCTTGGGAAAGGTATGAATCCACCACTTCTCCCACCAGCTATGGGTTCCGTAAGACTAATTACTAAATCACAAGTTGTTATCTTTAAAACATTCTTACAATGTAAAAATATTTTCTGGCTTTAAATAACCTGCAAATGGTTGATAAACTGTAGAAAACGAATCGCTCAATCAATGGCTCACTCACGTGTGACATGGACTTTGTAAACTGCGGTAATTAATTTATTTTTTTCTTTCTCTCGATCTTTTCAGTCACTCTCGGAACAAAATGTCTGGAGTATTAACGTTAGAAACACCGGCAGCAGACAGCTCCATGAAAATGAAATCGTCTTGACTGATATGCTGAATACACCTTCTTCTATCAGACTAGGAAGGGACCCAGTTGCTGAAGCCGGCAATTCAAGAGACAGTGTACCCGTCCCGACTGAAATAAACACACCAAGTATTAATGCTTTAACTACATTCTAAAGATATGTACTTGTATCTATGTTAAAAAAAAAACAATTTAAAAATATACTTTTTTTTTTCAAAATATAACAGCAGCTATATTGGTCGTTTTCTGTTTTTTCTGGCAGAAAAATGAACCAAATCATTATTATGTTGTCAGAAATAATTATCGTTATTTTCTTATTAACTTTATTCTCCAAAAAAATGAAGTAAAATTACATTTTATTCTGTTATTCCAACTTATTTGCAATGACTTATCGCCACTTACCAAGCAGTTCTTCGATGACTTTTGAATAAAATTATATTCGTTTTGGTATAAAAAGAAAAAAAAACTTTTTGACAAACTCTTCAATCTGGTTTTTGTTAGAGAACGTTTTCCTTATCAAAGCGTTTTTGCAGCAATCGACAAAGGTAATAATTTGTTGGTGTAAAGTCATGTGAAGGAGGTTCAGTCGTCCATGTTTTGTCGTATTAAAAATCCGAACGTCCGAATTCCAAACAATAATAAACAAAAAGAAAACATGGATATGTCAGTTAAATAAACGGAACCCTTTTTATTTACCACATATGTACATGAATACAAAGGAGTCGAAAAAATAGCATTTCGTTAAATTAAAGATTTTGGTTGGTTGGTTGGTACACAGAAAAACTAGTTTAGAAAAAACATTTAAATAGTTGGTCCACAGAAAAAAGGTGCGGTTGAAAAAAGACATCGTTAGCGAAGATTCGCTGACCGTATTTGTTGATGATGTTGTTATTGGAGATAGTTTGTTTGAAATCGCCGACACATGATCATCAGCGAAGATTCACTGACCGTCCAAATTGTTCTTGTAGTTGGTTCGTTTGAATTCTCCGACACGAATTTCTCTAAGCACGCTCTGAGTAGGTTTTTTTAGTTGTATCTTTGCTCTTTGAAAGTTGAAATCTGATGGCTTTTATAAGATTTTTCACTAAAAGTAGGTTCAAGAAAAATAGTTTTAGTTCTTTTCTGATTTCACATGCTGATGTTGAGTTCTAACCAATATATATTTTGATTACGTATGTATTGTGGAATCTTTTTAGCATGTTTCTAAATGTTGTCTGTTACTGGGTAGAAAATAAAGTTTGGGTGTGTTTTAATATGGTATGTATCTGGATACGTAACCGTGTTGGAAATAGGGTTTATTTCCTATAAATATGACCGATAATGTAAAACAGACCAAGTTCCATTTTTTCTGTGTTATTCTTTCTGTATGTGGCCATTAGTTGTCATGGAAGAAAACAATAGTTTTCTTTTAATCTATGGTGTACTCTGCCTCTACCGTGCAAAATCTAAGCTATGTTAGTGTACTCCAAATCTATTCTTAACTGCCTCATATGATTAATAGTTAGGATAGAAAATTTCTTATGACTCGGATATAGATAAAAAAAAATACACCTCACACTAGGAGTCTCTGCTTGCTGTTAACCTTGTAACTCAGTACAACATGTCGTAGCTTACTTGAAGAAGATTTAGACAGTGCCAATTAGTTGGCCTGAGAAATGCAATTGAATAACAAAGATAAAATTCGTTAATATCTGTTCCAACCAACCATGATTCAGTATGAAAGCAAGCCAATTTTGTAACATGGTGTGTTCGATCCTCACGTGTATTCCATGGTTGGACTAAGCTGATTAAACAAATATATTTTCTATGCGTTGAACTGGAACAAATGGGAAAAATCTATGGGTAGCGTAATACCAGTTAGTAGCGCTTATTAACTTTATATTAAAGGGATTTTAATAACAATGTGGAAAACCTTTTAGTGTGTGTCCTTTCCTCCTTTACGACTCCATCGGACTAAGATGTTTCAGAATATTAAAAGTTTGAAAAAAAAAAGAAAGAATTAGGTGATTTACATTCTCCAAGGAGTCCTACTTTTAACGAATAATAAAATTCAGGAAATAGAAAGGTATTTTTGTGAAATTTCATGAAATTAACTAACTGGGGATAACATATGTAAAAATATATATATATATATATATATATATATATATATATATATATATATTATCAAAATCTTCTAAAAAAGGTTTCAAAAATAATTTTATTTCATTTGTGAATAAGTCCTGAAAATTTCATTAAAATCGAACAATTATTTGATTTTTACAATAATTTCCAAGACAATGTGTTTTAAACGGAAAAAAACGCAAAAAAGTCAATGTAATTATTATGCCACCCGATGACGTAAACAAAACAAGATTTTAACCAAAATTTCGAACATGTTAGAAAGGATTAAAAAATATAAAAAAATAATCAAAAAATACTTTGGTCTTTCATCTTAATAATAACATAAACATTTTGACAATAAAACTTTATTTTTATTAAGTTTGTGGACTTTTTCATTACACTATGCCGTTTTCCGCAAAAGTGTTGGTACGTAAATGACATTTAGTTTAATTAAACATGCGCATAAATAGAAGGGGGCGATGAAATTTTAAACATTTAAAATTAATTTGGGTAGATATAGTCTATAATTTCATTTAGTTTCTTTTTGTTTATATTTTGATCAATTTTGTTTAGGTACCACCACTGATTCGCTAAAAAATGATCATATCGGGATGAAAAAATGCACTAGACTAAATAAAAACGAAGTTTTATCGTGAAAACCTTTATGCAAAATTATTAAAAAGAAAAAGCAAAGGATTTTTTTCATTATTAAGTTTCATTATTGATTCTTTTTAGAATATTCGAAATTTTGGTTTCAAATTTTGATTTTTGCGTCAACTGGCAGAAAAAGATTTGTATAGGAAATTTTACCTTGTGTTTGTGTTTTTTTTTTCTATGAAAGACACATTGATTTCGAAATTCTTACAAAAATCAAATAATTGTCGGATTTTAATGAAACTTTCAGACCTTATTTACGAATGAATAAAATTATTTTACAAATTTCGAGAAATTAATTTTTGTGCCACTTAATTTTTATATTAGTTAAAAAAGCAGAACTCCTTGAAGAATTTAATTTAAATCAATTATTTTTGTGACCAAACAGGAACCCGAGTTACCAAAAATCTGTTCTGAATCGTAAAATAAATAATGCAATAGAAATAAGACATTATGTACTTAGAAAACCTTTTAATTGATTTTATAAATAAGATATATTATGGACACTATTGTCTTAAGAAAAAATTATCGATGAATAATAAATTCTTACAATAATTATTTTCATTTTAAAATTAATTAGAATTATTCATTTTAATTAGAATAATTTATAAAGTTTTAAAGCTTTTAAATTACTGTATTACTTTGTGCTTTTAGGTGATATTGTTATTAAATAAAATCTTTATTTACTAATCAGAAATGGAAAAGTAGTACAATTCATCGGGTCCCAATATTATAAAAAGAATTAAAAACTTTTTGTATGTGTATAAACGTGCCGACTTTTGTAGATACGGATGTTCATAAACAACATTATCAGAAAATAAGAACGATAGCTATAATAAATTTAAAGCTAAAGTATCCGAAATTCAATAAAACGTTAGAGAATATTTTCCTAAATCTTTAAGATTACTAAATACTTGAAAATTATATAAAAAAAAGGCGCTCGCGTTATACTCAATTATTTTCACAGATATATTCACCGTAGAAAAACATTAGATAAACTTACATCTGTCAGTCAAGCTGTCACCTTAAATAAACAGCTACCACTGCGTTAAAAAATGCATTTCTGTGATATTTTAAAGTAAGTAATATTTGTTTAAAACCAGATTGGTTAAACTTTAAATCAGCAAATATTTCTCAAGTAAAGTTTCAGAATAACTATATTTTATATTTGAAATATTTTTTAATAAAGATAATTACATTGCGATGACAGACGGCTAAAAAAATGAAACTAAAATCAACAATTTTAGTAATTTCGAAACGGAAATTCCTTCAATTTAAATTAGTTTTGAAATACAGAAAAAGTGTTTTGCTTATTGGAAATATTAATCTATTAGCTTGAAATTAAAACTAAAATAAAAGCTTCAAGAAAGATTTTTCATTTTTAAAAATTCACTTTAAACCTTGGGTATAGCGAATTTGTGGTGGTACCTAATTTTGTTATAAAGTATCCCATATTATCATAATGGCGATCTACTAAAAATGAGGAATTGTAATAACCTGGACGCCAATGAAACATAAAAGATGATTCTAGAAACGACTACAGTACACTGTTTTAATTTCTTTTTCTTTTTTTGCTTGATAAAATAAAAATAGAATTATCTTGAAGCCACTAGTGAAATGTTCTTGAAAGGCGTTTTGCCATTCCTTTCAGCATAATTCTATGAGTCTAGCTTTGAAGACGAGAAAGGCGAAATGCAGAAACACATCTTCAATTAGGTATCGCATTATCTTCAAATGAACAAAGATTGGCTGAGAAAGAAATGTTTTTTTTTTTTTTTTTTTCAGTGATATTTACTCTGTATAAGATCCGAAAGCCACTCGAGGTAGAGGTTTACAGAGTAAGAGGTACAGTGTATGCGGATATGTGAGGATGATAACGGTTAGCACTAGAGTAGACTCTAACAGGTTAAGATTGTAGTGATCGGGAAAACATCCTCTTGGGAATCGGTTCCACAAAGCAGCGGTTCGCAGGAAGAAGCTGATCGGGTACACCATTAGAATACGAAAGGAATGTAGTTCGCATGGCGGGTGCTATCCGATGGAATTAAGGGATGTAATTCGTCTGAACATTTTTTCATGGAAGTAGCGACAGAGCAGGGAGAGGCATGAGACATTTCGTCTGTGAGGAAAGGGGTTGCAAGGTGGAAAATAATTTGTTACCCACAAGGACACAGAGACGCTTTTAGTCTCCATCGAGACTGGAAAGTGGAGACTGGGCAGCTCCTGCCCAAATATGACAGCAATAGTCCATTTTCGGCCTGATCTGACTCTTACGATAGCACGAGGTGTCAGGTACAGGACTATTTTCCTGCGTCTTTAGCGATGGATCGTATATACGAATTCCACGAGGTCTGGGTTGATAAAGTAAAAAAACAATAGTCACTCAGAACATGTGACCTCCCTGACGAAAAAATGTGACTGGTGGTAGTTCAGGGTCCGATAGAATGGAAACATTTGGAATAAAAACGCAACTTGAAAAGTGAAATCATTTATAGTTCAAGGGACGCAACTCTATAAAATAAATAATTATGTCCCTTATTACGAGGACCTGGTACCAACACCACCGAGATAGATTTAAAGCCGAAGCGGAGATGCTGAGTGAAAATGAATGAGTGTCTGTAGGCATTTTTTTTTTTTAGTATAAAATACTTTTTAAATTACAATAAAAAAAAATGGAAGCCAGGGTTCAAATTTCATCTTAGAGCTTTATTTTTATAAATTAATACTGAATAAAGAAAAAACAAGCAAACAATAGAAAAAAGTTTTATTCTGTAAAGTTATAATTATGATGGCAATTGAATTGACAGAATAATTTTTCATACGAAGAAAAGTAAGCCAGAGTTCGATTTCTACTTTAATTTTTTAATAAATAAATAAAGAACAAACAATAAATAGATTAAAAGTTCGTTTTTATTTTAAGGATTATTCCACAAAGTCTACTGACACAGAATATTTTTATATTAAAATTACATTGGAAAAGAAAGAAACCAAGTTTTGATTTTTACCTTAGAATAAACTTTATTTGCTAAAGGAAAGTTATTTAAAGTTTTATATTTGTTGCTATATTAAAGTAAATAGCGTATGTTTCATTATTGTATTTAAAGAATGTAAAATTCCTTCTCCTTATTTTGTTTGTGTAAAGTTATTTGAAAACTATTTTCTTTATAATAAAAAACTTTTAATTTACATGTTTTATTTTATTTCTTTTTTAATTATTCTGTAGTAATAAAGTTAACACTATTGCCATTTTTTGTGTTGAAAATAAAAGATAAATTTTAAATAATTGTAGAAAAAAGTGTTACATAGGTATATAGGAAATTTTGGCTAACATTTGAAGTTTTCTTTTGGTTAACTTGTTTCTAGTATTATTATTATTATTATTATTTTCTGTAGCACAGAAAATTATTGAAAAGAACATTTGAAAATCTCCAAACAAGCATTCTTTCTAATTTTTAATACTGTGACACTCACTGCAAAAGTCTACATGAAAAAAATGACCATTATCGGCCAAAACATTCAAGGTTATGTGCATAGCTAATTTCCTTTGATTTCCTGAATGAAAAAAAAAGAATTTTTTGTCAATTTACCAATAACTATATAATTATAGAGAACAGCATTTGTAGTAGTATAATTAGCGAATTTCTATCAATTCCCTGAAGATAGCTGTTTATTTCAGGTATTTTATACTCAGTAACACTTCCAGATATTAAATTCTTCCAACTGTTGCATTTCATTTTCTTCAAAACTGCATAGCAGCAATAACATGCTACATATAATAATATTACAGAAACAACTCTGCATCTGTTACATCAGTTAAATCTGTTAAATTAATATCCTCATCTGTTACATCAGTTAAATCTGTTAAATTAATATCCTCATCTGTTACATTTATAAATATCTAAATTTTACTCCCCTGCCACTTCATCCCAATTAATTTGTAAATTCTTCAAATCAATACTTTGGTTATTAAGTAGCAGGCTCAATTTTAAAACTGATATAATTCTGATTTTTTTTCACACTTAAACACTTGATGTGTAGAGAGGTTATATTGATCTTCACCAAGATGCCAATGCTGGCCAAATCTATCATGATCTGTTTGAAATTTACCAGGTAATATATGCTTCATTTTCAATTCTCATATGCAATAGTTGGTCAGTTCTAGAATTGCATGAGTAGTGTGATGCAAAGTTGTGAAGTTTTCATATGCTAGCTTCCCATTATTTCCAAGAATGCTATTCCAAGATTCTAACCAGTTGCAGAATATATTAAGAAATACATAATGGCCATCATTTACTTTAAGTGGATTAGCATATTTATTGTTAAGCCACCAGTCCTTATATGGCATTTCACATTCAGTCTTGTCCATCAAGTATAAAATATGTTTATGTATTCTGCAAAGTTAGGCAAACATTTCTGTTTTCTTAAGCTGAGCAATCCTTGAATAGTGAATTGGTTAAAAATTTGCAAAGCTAATGAAACATTTTTCCTTTCAAAACTAGTGGAAGAAAGAGCCATTGAAGTTAGTTTATAGCAATATTTCAAAATTTACTGAAATTCCACGACATGAAGATTCTGTAAAGTACAAAATGGTGCACTTTGGATATTATTTAAATAATGATTTTCATTATGACAAAGTTTAGGGAACATCAGGCATTTACTTGTATATTTTTGACCAAGTTAGTTGTTTCTAATGCATTTCAGTATATGAACTGAATTGAATTTGAAGAAAAGAGGTCTAGATTTCATAACTGGATGTGGAACTACAAAAGAAAGATATGGATTTATTTATTGTATTATTATCTGTTATAACTGACATTACTCTAAAGCCTTGTAGCGGACCCCTCGAGCGCCCCCATATCACAAAAGGATGATGAGGTCACGAGAGGCCTGCTAGTATTTTTCGACGTTATGTTAAATCTGACAAGGTGAAACAACATAGATGACAGAACGAGGATATATAAGATATAAGTTAATTTATTCTAGAAAAATAATAAAGAAATAAAGGTGGTCGGAACGGCAGAGATGCAGATGTTCTGGTGCAGGCATTGATGGTCGAGGTTGGTTGTTACAGGTGTCGTTACAGGTGATCGCTGCTGGTCATGCAGGTGGTTGCTGCTGGTCGTTGCAGATGATCGCTGTAGTTGAAGTTGATGTCGGTCCTTGTAGATGATCGCTGCTGGTCATTGTAGTTTGAGGTTAATGTTGGTCGTTGCCGGGATGCCAACTTGACGTGTTGGGAAGGAAACAGGAACTAGCGTTGCGATAATGTTCGGGCATGTCAAAGGTCCAGTGCAGGCGTTGCATGTCTGCCGGTCGAGTCCAATATTAGTAACCTCCCGTAATAATTACTAACGTAGTGCACGAGAAAGGTTAAGGATGACGTGCAGGCAGCCAGTAGGGAGGGAATGCCGAGAGTCAAACATTGGCAAGGAGCCAGATGTAGTAGGCGAAGGAGAGAGAGAAGGAAAGTTTCCAACTATCGTCAAGTTGGCAGACAAAAAAAAAAAATGGGTACGTAACTTAATACACAGCCTGGTGGTCGACGTCCTGGCCACGGAGGCCAGGAGCCTACATACTAACCTTTTCAGTCGCCGACCCTAAATTTAGCGAGAAGTCACTGTCTTGTGGTACGGGAGACTAGCAAGAGAATTGGTAAGCTAACACAGTAAAGTCTATATAAAAAATAAGTCGAGATTAGCTAAAAGAAAACAAAAGCTTAAAAATGCCTAGAAGTATATTACGACTAGGTTCGTAATATAACTAAACTGAAAAGGTAACTTGCTAGTCTCTACCTCAGGTTAACAGCGTATAGGGAGCACAACCGAAAGGTCAAGGTCGAAATGACCTGTTTCTCTTCCGGTTTAAGGAGCCAAGGGGGAGGTAACTCCGACAGTCTATCTCTTCTACACCAATTATTACACATTTAACTCTGTCAAATAAATTCTCAGCTTTAAGACATTTAGTTGGTATAATATGTACAACATCCTTGTATCAGGAGAATACTCTGCTAAGGATAAAAGCAAAAACATTTGTTACAGACTCATTGCTGTTGTCAGCTAAGCCAACTACATTACCATCTTTATAATTAAAAGAAGGTTTTTGATGAATTTCATCTACAAGATACTGTACTGTCTTTTTTTCTCTAGTAATGTAAACTTATTTTTAGTATAGATAAGAAAATTGTTATCATGTTGCTCAACTATACGATTCATTTAGATTGATAAGGTTAGTCTTCTGATGAGTGAATACCTGTAGAAAATTATATTTTGGTGTCTCTTAACAACCTATAACCTCCAGGAGGGGGGAGCAGTTAGACAACAATGAAGAAAAATGATCATTTCTGCTGAATAATCAAATTTACACAGTGTCATTAATTTTAGCTGCTCATATATAAATTTAACTGCATAAAAATATCTAAATGACTTGTCTTGCACTCATAACAGAAAGGACATTACCAATTGTAATACAGCAATCACATTTTAAGGTTTGGATTGACATTCTTCTATGTCGATTCTTTTTCATGTTTTCAATAATTTTTCCAAAGTATTTGTATCACTTATGTGATCAGGATTCTCTATACTCCCAATAATATTTATTTCACAACACTACAAAATACGTGTACTGCAAAATCAGGTTTAAATATAACAGATTGACTGATTTTGGAATATGGAGACTTGATGACATGACATAAGAAAAGTCACTTGCTGTCTCACGATATCCTCTAATAATTTCTATCAAGAAAATTTAATTTTCCTTCTATATATCATTAATGCTGTTGAATTTCTTCTGCTGTTTATATTCCAAGTCATCAGCAATACTTTGATCTTAAGCTCTTTTATGGGTAGAATTCTCTAGTTGAATTTTTCTGGACTCTGGTGACTCTAGATGGGGTTAGTGAAGATAAATATGAGGGACAGTTTGGTAAAATTCTAGGGATTGCACCTACATAAAGAATTGGTTTCTTAAGGCTAACACTAATTGGGGTACCAGTTTTCTTATCAAATGCTGGTGTTTCTCGCCTTATGTGCTCAGGTTGAAAATGCAGTTCATATACCTAAAAAAATGAATTAAAAGGGCAATTTAAAAAGCTTGTCAAAGTCTAAAATAGTAAAAAAATTATATTAGCATTAGGGAAAGTTCCAGATGTATTGAGGGAAAATTTAATTTAAAAAAATGCTGTTCGTATTTTTATCAAAAATTTCATTAAATTGATAAAATAATGAGTTTTGTAGATGTTCTAAAATTCGGTAACAAAATTCAAAACCATTTACAAATACTAAACAAAGCACATTTGCTTAAGTTTATATATGACTAGCAGTAGAGCCCGGTTTTGGCCGGGGATGTAACAGTAAGAGATAGATCAAGTATCGACCATCATAAGGACTGAAAAATAAAATTAACAAAGATTATTGTTTAAGGTTGACGGACAGGCATGTCTTAATTAGTTCTTTTTTTGTTTGTTTTTTGTTTTTTTTATGAATTGGTCAAACCCAAACTCGAAGAAAAACATTGTTTTAAATCGTTATGAGTCTACTGATTGAATAAAATTTTATTATAAACAATTGTCTTGTAAATGGAATTTTTAAAGCATTCTGAATGTAAAAATAAAGAAAAAAGTGAAGTTTTGTTGAAATCGGTTGAAAAATGTAGGAAATCCGATCCCATATATAAACGAACACACACACACACACTCAAACAACCTGGGTTTTATAAGTATATCTCGATATGAGTTGTCCCCCTTTCATTCTTGTGACAGTGATGCTTCTTAATTGTTTTTTCAAATTGATTTTGTGCAAAAACAATTGTTTTTCCAATTTTTGGCGCTGTCAGAACCACTGCAAGGTAATTTTACGTAGTCCTGTGAAGTTTTGTTGAAATCGGTTGAAAAATGTAGGAAATCTGATCCAATATATAAACGAACAGACACACACACACACACACACACACACAACCTGGGTTTTATAATAAGTATGATTATGTAAACTTAAGCAAATTTTAAGTTTACAAATTCATATTGGTGGACGCTTTTATGGAAATATTTTTTACAAATAAAAAAAAATTCATGTGTTTGTTATTAAATGTTTATTAGAAATTATTATAAAAATGTCCTTAAGTATTTGTATTGAAATTTTATTAAAAATGATGAATTTAATTAATAATTTTATCCACAGAATCCAATAAAACTTTTAGTTTTAACGGTGGAGGCTGCCACATTACTTTCTTTTAATGTATCATGAATTATAAAGTCCTGAAATTAAATTTAATCATTAAGTTTTAACGCTTTTTACAAATAATATAAAAGTAAATAATATAAATGAAATTACTCACTTTACTACTTTTGTTTAGTACAAAAATTTCCCTTTTGTTAACATGTATCCAGGCATCTGATAAATCTTTTGGAAATGAAAATACATTCACTTTTAGTCCATTTTGATAACTTCCATTTGGGACAACACAACCATATGGCAATTTTTGGGTAAAATTATTTTGATATAAATATTTACAAAACAAATAAAAAAATCAAGCCAAGTCAAGAAAACTCAAACACTACAAACAATTGAAAGTATTTCTCCGAGTTTATACTACAGATAGTGACATCAGCATATAAGCCCCACCCATCAAACAAGCCTTCTATCTAGCAGATGGTATTGGTAGAAAACAGTAAATATGAAGCTGGCTCGGTGTCCAAAATTAAGCACCTAAAGCTGACGTTATACTTGCATACAATGAAACTGGAACAATACTTACTTTTTTTACATAATCACTGTGTCAATGGACAAAAAAGGACACAAAGCCTAAAGGGAAATTGCTGTTGCGAAGATGTTACTACAGACACTAAGTTACATTTAAGGACTCATGGCAGTGCAAGTGTCTCAAGAGACTCCACCAAATCTACGATATGAGACCTCCCACTCTATTACATCTCAATTTTCATAAGCTAGTATTCAGACAAAATACAAATTTTATTATGAGCTAATTATGTGTAATAATGGATCATATGCAATATAGGTGAACAATTCAATTAGAAAAATTGAAAATAAATACAATGTATCTAAATAGAAATTAAAGACATGTAATAATAAATAGATCATTCCATCTTTTTAAATCAATCAAGAATGTTTTGCAGCAATTTATTTGATATTTTCCATGTTAAAAAGTTGAATAATTTAAACATTCAACATGGTGGATAAAAAAAAGTGAATTTTATAAAGTGTTTTTTTTAAGATTTACTATGAACAAAAACAAATTTATTGATTTGCATAAAAAAAGAAAAAAGAACCCTGATGTCAAAATATGCAAAAATGTTTCATCCTTTAATAATCAGTGATACTTAATTTAATTTGTAATGTAAATGTAGGTAGAAAAAAACAAATGTTGAAAAAATAACGAGGGTCACAAAGCGCAGCCTAGGGCTCCCAATCAGATTTGTGCTCCCCCAGTTATAGTTTTAGCACCAACCCCACACGGAATGTTAAAAGGACTCTGATAAGTCAACAGAGTACTTAAGTCTGCAAACCTCTTCTTGATTCTGTTTTTATACTTAACCTTGTGTAGGTCAGGTAGTGTAATCATCTATCAGTTATGTCTCTGCCCAAAGACAGAGATGCAGCTGAGGGAAAAAAATACTAAGTGCCCAGTCAGGGGAACAGCTGCCTGTGGCAATACCAGCCTTATTGCACTAAAGAGGAGGAATCAGTAGTCATATTGATGCCAGTGCAACCAAAAATTGGGCAATTTTTGTCTCTGGCTTGAGTGTACACACACAGGTGCCCCACATTAAACCTGATCTTCTGTCACATTATGTTGCCGTGGAGAGATGGGTAAATACCTTTTTTTTCCCATTGTTTTAAATGCATCTAAAACATACAAGGTTCTTGTGTTCATTCTCATTCACTAATACTAAGTTCAAGTGTTGGTTTTAATTGCTCATAATAAAACATATTTTATTATTGAGTGTTTAATATTTTCGATAAAAGGATTGCCTATTTCATTATTTTATTTATCATGCTGTATTGTTTGTTTAACCCTAGAATACTAACCATGGGTATATAGTACCCAGCACAAATTTTCCTATTTTTAATTACAATTTTCAGTACCTGATTTTCTTACCTAAATAATATGTTTTTCAGTTCCTATGAATGTTAACTCAATGTACAAAGCTTGAAGTGCCTGCATGTAAAATATTTCAAATTACGACTTATATTTAATGTTTTTGTGATATTTTCAAAATCTGGCATGATATACCCACAGTTAGTAGTGATGTAACTTTAATTGATGGTTTGTGTTCTAGGCTTGATGATGATGATGATGATGATGATGATGATGATGATGGTGGGGGTGGTGGTGGTGGTGATAATAATAATACGAAGAAGAAGAATACAACTGAAAAAATGGGTTTCAAATGTGTTTTTTCAGGCCAGCAGAACCTCTGCCAAAAATGCTTAACAGATAACTCAAGCTATAATATTCAATAAATCAAGAAAAGTTCAAGTGACTTTAATTTTTCATTTATTGAATACAAAATAAATATAAATTTCAGAATGTTCACTTATAATATAGTTATTTTTATTACTTCTAGCATTATTTTAGGGAATACCTGTATTTGAGATGTTATTTAAAAAAACAATAATTAACCAATCAAACAGTTCTATTCTACTTTTAAAACCCCTAAGCCTATGTGCCAGTATGAAAACGCCCGTCTGCCAAGGTGGCTAGGCAATCTTGGGTACAGATGCCTTTTCAGGGACAATTGTGTTTCTTCAATATTCAGAGCCAACCTGTGGTTTATACTGAGCAGATCTTATTTACAGTTTCAAGCAGAGAGAACATAAGCTGGCATAATCAACAGTTTGAACAAGGCCAGTGCACTTATAATTTTGGTCATGAAAACTTATGACTTTGTGCTAAAACAACCATACACAGTTTCTGATCAGCTCTGCCTACACAATTTCACTCATAAGATTTGAATCAACCCATGGTATGGTTTTCAGGCACCTTGTCAATAATGGCATGATTCAAACCCAGGTCTCATGGACAGAATGCTCAAATTCTTACTACCCTGCGATGTGCTGACAAATTCATTTGTTTGAAAAGACCCACTTGGTGCCACACCAACTTCAAAGAAATACTACATACATACTACTCACAAACCACCAGATATAGACATTATAGGCACCAGTCATTATCTTCTTTTTCTTTTTTGCTATCATTCACCCACCACAAGGCCCAAGAGTCACTCAAAGTAGAGGATTACAAAATGATGTTGTAAGGGTGTACAGGGAGAAAGCAAGAGATATTAAGAGAACATGTAAGATAGATAACAGTTGTCCCTAGACTTGAAGAGTTTAAGATTGTAGTTATCAAGGAATCATCCTCTTGGATGTCTGTTCCAAAATACAATATTTCTGGGGAAGAAGTTGTCTGAGTGGAATTTCTGCCTTACCAATGGTATATGAAGGGAATGTGAACTTAGTGGATGTGGCATGGCAGTACCCAGCTGGGAAAGTCTGGACTAATGGAACCAAGTAATGCACAAGGAATTGCCATGATAACAGTGGTAGGGTAGCAAGAGGCTGGCAACATTTTGTCTTGTGGAAAAGGAGTGGAAAACAATTCATCATCTGAATGTAAGCAAAAACACTTCCTCTTTCTTATCAGGACATACCTTCTTTTTTGCACACTTACAAGAATCTTTTGAAAACAAAGACAAACAGTAAAAACACAAAACAAAATAATGGCAAATTGAAATTTATTCCAGAAATTCTATCACAGACTTGGACTTGAAAAAAAAAAAATTCTATATACATTGTTGAATTCTCATTAGCAAGCAATCAGTCTTCATTAATAAAGGAAAATTATTTAAAAATAAACATTAAATAAGAAGGTGTTTATAAAAATGAAAAAGTGAAATTATAATAAGTCAAGACCGCACAGTAAATGTTAATAATTAGTAATGGGCAAGATGTGTAGCAGATAAAAGAACTAAACATGTCAGCTGCTTGTAAGATTGTCTAAATGCAAACATCAAGTCTTTTTGAAGCTCAAATGCTTGCTTGTCTTCCACTCTCTTTCCCCATTTAACAGTGTTTACTTAAAAAAATATTAGGAATTTATTGTTTGTCTAGTAGTTTGATTTAGTTTTTTCTTTGTTTCATTGAATTTTGGCCATTAAAGAGAGCTTTTTAACAGCTAACCCGAGTTCAACCACGTGAGGCAGATAACCTCAACATTCAGCCACTTGAGGCAGATGACATCAACATTCAGCCACTTGAGGCAGATGACATCAACATTCAGCCACTTGAGGCAGATGACATCAACATTCAGCCACTTGAGGCAGATGACATCAACATTCAGCCACTTGAGGCAGATAGCTAAAAAAGGAATAAAAAAGACAGAATTTTTAAGCTATCAGCCAACTTCTTTTAATTGACTCCATAACACTGCTATGAATTTCCTGCTTTTTACCTTTCTACATTTTGTTGAAACTACAATGCAGATAAGATATTTTTTGTCCACCATGGGCATTTGAATTTCTCTCTCATTCCTAAGTTGAGCAATAATATATTTGCACATATAAGGCACAACTTCAAGACTTTAACCCGAACTAAGAAATGTGAAGAATTTCAATCTGATCACTGAATTGAAAACCAGAATAAAAAAAAAGTGAAAATCACACAGAAGAACAAAAAAGAATTCAGATGCAAAGATGAGAACAAAATAGTCGGAATTTAAAATGAGTTGGAATCTCTTGCTTCCTTTAAGCCTTCCTCTGCTATGTTCTCTTTTGTGGCAAGTTCTAAGAATTTGGAGTCCGAAAGTATGCTAAGTAAACTTTAGTCTTGTCTTGGGATGAGGCTTTTAAGATATTTGAACAAAGATGGTCACTTTTTAATCCACTGTACCCAACAGATCTCTTAAAGTGCAAATTATTGAAGATAACTAAAAAATCTTAATAGTTTATAAATAGACACACAGATCTCTGTGTCGATCAATCAGTTTATCTCCCTTTAACCTCATCTGAAAATCATTTTAGCTGGAGGTCAGACCAGATTGTGCAGTCTGGCTGTTTTCTGCATTTATTCACTTTAGACGGTACAATGGTTTAAAAGTATAAGAAAGAAGAAGCAGTTTTGTTTTTTCATTTACCAATCAACATTTAAAATTTGGAAGATGCCAAAATTCTACATCCAAGAAAAAGCGTTTTTACCTATTTTTTTTTTTTTGCCTTCAAACATGAAAAAATTCAAACTCATTTTATTCCTAGAACAGAGCTTGTCTATCAACAGTAGACATATCTCTTGCAGGTCAAACCTCGACCACAAGACCTGAAACAACGCAGCGCACGGTACTTTGTACGATCGAAATTGTTGTTTACAGGCTTGTGGTAACTGCAAAGAAGCATACATATATGATTTGGGGAAAAAAAGAAAAAAAAGCCTCACTCAGCCAGTGGTCAGTGGGGAGACGACAGCCGAACAAAGACAGAGAGAGAGAGAGAGAGAGAAAGAGAGCAAGCTCCTCGCAAATTGTTCAGTCTTAGTAGTGACGCAAACATGGAGAGAGCAGCTTTTCTTATTTCGTACTTCTAAACAAACTTAGGTTGGACCTTATCTCACTTTTGCACCTGAACACTTTCTCCGAGAAACAAACGTGATATAGGTGTGCAGGTTCAGAAAACTATAAATTTGTTTGGGTTTTTTTGTTTAGTTTTTTTTTTTTTTTTTTTTTTTTTTTTTTTAAATAAATGACCTCAGTGAATTTTTTCAGAGACAATTGCTGAATGTGACTCACCATTTCCGTTAGCTCTCTGGACAATGACCAGTAACTGTTTTCTACATGTACGTACAGCATTACGCTTGTGTCTACTTGCACATATAACATGCTAAAAAGATCTAAAATTATACAGATTATAATTATCTTCTTCTAGTGTATGCGTATAAGGATAAAATGGCAAATATATTGCAATAAAAATTATCTGAAATATTTCGGTGTATAAATGGATAAAGAATTAGCAAGAGTCATGTGTGCAATTACTTTTTCGGGGTTTAAGATTGCAGAAGACAATAGCAGTATAACAAAAAAAAGAAAGGAATAATAATAATAATAATCATTATAATATTTGGAATTAGAATTTAAAAAATAAAAGTCCAATTTCTGTGAATTCATCCAAACCAGAATTCTTCCACATGAACAGGGAGACAAGGTTCATTTAACATCTAAAATGGGCAGCGACGATGCCGAATCTATTTACTTTGCGATGTAATCCTACATCCAGAATTAAATGTTAAATGAAGCGCGACATTCATTGCCAAATTAAACAATGTACTCCATATCATGAAGTGTCTCCAGGATAGTGCTAACACTCCATGCTTGGGCCTGACAACTTGGATGACAGTACTGGAAATGGAAAAAAAAAAATATATATACATATATATATATACAAATTTAATTTCATGCTAAGATATGATTTTTATTTTGAGATAAAATTTCTATCAAATAAATGTTGTAGAATCTGCTTCATTCTTTCTACAAAAATCTTCACAGCATAATTAAATATTTTACCTACATCGCTGGGACCAAGGGCTATCTAGACTGAACAGCCAGGTCATAGGGCACCCTTATGGACTCAACAGTTATATGTCTGTGATTAAGGCGATCCTTCAAGTTGTACAATGTCAACTGTGGTTTCACCTGGTGAGGGATGGATTCCATTAGGTCTACTTGCCTGAAACTCGCTATGCAGGTATAAATACCTTGCCAGATTTCAACCCAGATAGTTGGATGTAACTGGTCAGTTGAACAGATTCACAGCAACCCAATGATCACACCTGGTTATAGGACTGATGATGATGATGATGTATGAGTTATGGGAAAGTGGGTTGTATTAGTATTTGGTTTTTTGTTATGAGAATATGGCTTGCACAAGGATGGGCTCAGAAGATATTGTGGCATACTAGAGACAGGACATTCTTGTCTAGATATCTGGAGATAGTACAAAGCACAAAGAGAAATGGATTCATGCCTTTCCTCAAGTCATTAATGCTAAGTGACCATAAGCTGTTTCTGCTGGAATCTCATCTCTGTTTGGTGATTCTGTATTTCTCTACATCACCTTGCACATACAAGAGGCATCATGATATTCTATCAGATGTTGGAATCATGATA
>CAHIKZ030002334.1:627500-647500 GCA_903632075.3 Acanthosepion pharaonis | reverse complement strand
TTATTTTTCCAATACCTGATTGGGTTGGGTTTATTATTCTACTAGTAGGATTTTCCTCGAAATCCAGTTTGGTCCTTAATAGTGATGTAGAATTTCTTTTCTGTTAGTTTTCCTACTCTATCACTTATTTTTAATTTATCCATGATGTCTTTACTTGTTCTGTTTATATTCACTACCATATTTACATTGTTATTATTAGCTTTTTTATAGTTCCTTATGAAATTATTTTTAATTAGGTTATTGTAGTTTTCTGCTGTTAATTTGTAAAAATTTCCAGTTTCATCAGACTTCACCAGTACTAAATCTGTTTCGTTGATGCCTTTTACTATTTGCTCTAAATGTTTTTGGAAATAGCTTTTGTTTTTTTGAAAAGAGATATTGCTTATTATATTGAGTAAGTCCATTTCAAATTCAAATAACCTTTCATTAAATGGTGCTATTTTTTCATTTCTGAAAACATAAACTTCAAATTCTTTTGTTGAGTTATTCCCTCAAAGGAACAAAAACACTTTCCATTTCTTTAATTTCACTGTTTTTTGCATTAATTTTATGAAATAATTCCGTTTGTGTTTGGAATGTTTTTTCTGAGAAATTTACTTTTTCCATATTTTTAAGATTCTGCATAATGCACATATATATATATATATATATATATATATATATATATATATATATATATAGAAATAGTCTTAAGATGTGCATGTTTATGGGATAAAGTGCAATATCAGAGATAAATTGTGTAAATATAAAGTGAACATAGGCCTGACATGATATGCAATCGTCAGGCCTGACGATTGCATTGCATGAAACAGACTATCTTCTATAAAATGAAATATAGACTATATATATATCTAAGTCTTGATATATATATATATATATTCATAATCTGTATATATATAATATATACATAATCTGTATATATATATATATATATATATATATTTATATATATATATATATATATAAATGTAACATAGAAGTCAACACTTAGAGGTAGCATGCTGGAACACAATCGTATCTCTGATATTGAGCACTTTTATCTATCATAAACATAGCACATCTTAAGACTATATTTCTTTATATATATATATATATATATATATATATATATATATATATATATATATATATATATACATAATGTATGTAATATATACATAACTAGCAGCATGGCCTGGCATTGCCCGTGCTTGAGCCAAAAGTCATACGACTCATACACCAATCACTATCACTTGATTGCAGCCGAGCATTCATTACACACACACACACACACACACACACACATCCTGCCTTTTATAGATAGAGATAACATGCTCCATTTAGCTACAGGGAAAGCATCTGGGTAGAAATCTTAAATTACTGATTTTACAAATTACTTGCTAAACAGATGCTTCCTCTGTAGCTAAATGGTATAGTACATCAGACTAAATGGCAGTTCTACATAGGATACAGGTTCCTTTCCTGTTGGAGCACACATATTTTCTATGAAATTTCTCAGATATTCAATGTTGTGAATACTGTTTATTATAAACAGAGCATTTAAATATTTGTATCTATAAAAAAATGTATAAACACTTAATATTTAGTAATAATGTAAAAAATATGTACATATTTTATATACATTATATATTGCATTAATATTTAAGCTTACCTTTTAAAAGTTCAACAATTATTCTTCTGCCGCCACTTAATTTAAAGACAATTTGATGTACATAGGTCCTTGCCTTTCATGCAAACAATTATTTCTGTTTCATGAGTGACTTGGTTTTCACATAATTTTAATTATTCCCAAATTTATTTCCAAATTATAAAAAATGTTATTGTACCAAAAAATTGTTGCAATACATCATGTAAAAAAATCACCAAAAACAATCGCAGTAATGAAAACTTGGGAATCCCAAATTTCAGGAGTGCAGGCCCGGATCTGATCCAGAATGCTTTTAATTTGCTCATGGAGTCGGCCTGATTTCAAAATGGTATGATATATTGGGCTATAGCCTCTAGGAGGAAAGTTGAAAACACGGACACTGTAATGTGAGAACAGTAATTTTTTCATTTGAACAAAAGCTAGAGAGTTGTGTCTCTTTAATTGTTTTTATCAGTAGAAGCCAAGATGGCAGAATCTGAAAACAATCACAGTAATGAAAACTTGGGAATACAAAATTTCAGGATTGTAGGTCCAGATCCAGCCCAGCTCATAGAGTCAGCCTAATTCCAAAATGGTATTATATGTTGGGCTACAGCCTCTAGGAGTAAAGTTGAAAAAGTGTAACACAGTGAAACACTGACATTCTCATTTATTTTATATATATATATATATATATATATATATATATATAGATAGATAGATCAAGATAAATGTATTTAAACAATTAAAATAGATAATGACTAAGAAACAAGAACAAAAGATTTGATTGTTTCATTTTATGACATGAAAAACCTTGTTGGGTTATTTAGTGCTGAATTATGTATTGGGCACCTAGTGAGTATCAAACTCACTTCTCATTTGTAATAATCAACTAGACTTACTCTGCTAAACATTACCCCATGCAAATGTGCTTACAATGGTTGGTTGATTTTGCAACCTGTCAACCCTTGATGGGATATTTAATGCCGAACTTTGTATGAACACCCAGTGAGTATCAAACACACTACTTAATTGGCTGATTGAATTTATAATATATCAATACCTGTTGAGTTATTTAATGAAGATTGAATATTTTTTTAAATGTGACACCCCTTCAGGACAAAAGTAATCATGGCTCTTCACAGCTTCCTCTTCATATTGCCTTTTTCAGTTTTAAACATGTTTTATTTCCTTTTCCTAGACTGGTTGCATCCCAAGGCTAGAGAGCACAGTCTAGCCTGCAATTTAACCTGAAACTGAGGAGAGATGTGACAGCTTTACGCAGATGCTTGTTAACCAAAAAAGAGAGAGAGAGAGAGAGAGTTACTTACAGGTCCTTGGTGATAGTTAAAGCCCTTGGCAACTTTCGGATCGTTAGAATCATTATTGTTATCATAGAATCCACAGTAATTCCAATCACTGCAAAGATAAGACCAAAAAAACCATGTGTAAATAATTCTTCATTGTGCAAAAAGTTTCATCTCTGCAGACATCAATTTATGCTATGGTTTATTGGGTTAAATAAAAAAGACTTGACAATAAAGCGAGATAAACAAGCAAAATTCATAAAAATATAAAACAGAAGTTTAGGTAAATTCAAAATAAAAGCGGATTGAACCTATTCCGACATTTGTTTTTTTTTAAAGTAAGGTTCACCCTGTACAAAGCCCAATTTGAAGTAGATGGTTACATTAGGGGGTAGTTTACATGAATAGGAGGGAAAGATAATGGTTAACTCTAGACTTGAACAAGTTAACATTGTAGTGATCAGGGAAATATCCTCTTGGGAGTCTGTTCCACAGGGTAATGGTTCACAGGAAGAAGTTGTACAAATATTGTTGGTAATTTTGCTATAAAAATATATTGTTGTTAATTTTTTATATAAAAATGTATTGCTGGTATTTTTACTATAAGACTGTATTTTTATATTATAGTTTTTTGTTTTTGTTTGGGTTTTCACTATTTGCCAATAGCTGGGACCCTAATAGGTACTCCCTCCTGGGGTCAGGATAGACCTGAGAACGACAACAATTAAGAGCTGATTCAATGCTCCTCAAAACTTCCAATCTTCCAATCAAAGGCCTTGCTGCCAGATGTAGTTGGAATACAGAGGGAGTGTGGGTGGTTTGCTACAATGTAAATGACATGGCAGGTCCTAGCCGTGAAGGTTAGAGTTGGCAGAACCAAGGAATGTAGTTCGTCTAAGCACTTTCCATCAAAATAGTGAGAGCAGCGAGGGGCTCACCACATCCTGTCTGTGAGAGAGAGGTTGGAGAGAGGAAAATAATTCACCCACAACTCTATCAAGACTAGAAAATGAGAACTGGGCTGCTCCGACCCAAATATGACAATAGTGCTCCATTTTCAGCTGATCTGGCTTTTGTGAACATAGAGGAGTTAGGTACTTACTGCAGTGATAGATGAAGCTGACCATTTTACCTGCATCTTTAGCAATAGATTGTATATACGAGTTCCACTTGAGGTCAAGTGTGAGTTTGAGGCTTAATATTCTCTCAAGGCAATATAACCAGCCAGTTTTTTTTTTTTTATAATTTCATCCCCAAACAATGCGATAATGCCACACAGACTCAGAGTGTTATAGGGAGTGAAAGAGAAAACTTTAGTGAGAAGTGAGGAAAAAGACAATAAAGGAAGAGGGTTCAGGAAGACAGAAGCTGGCTGGAGAAATTGCATTTAAATTTTTGAAGATTGCAGGTGTCAGGGAAGCAAGAAATCAGAAGAGAGTTTCCCATACGAAAAGTGAGAGAAAAGAAACTGTTAGAATAGAAGTGGAAGTTACATTTAGCTAGTGAGACCTAATTGCCAATCTAGCAGCATTAAATTCATTAGTCAAGGTATTAATGAAAAAAAGCTCATCAGAATAGATGCCATGAAAATATTTGTAGAAAAGACGTTAGTGAGAAAGTGACTGAAGTTGAGATACCAGGTCAGGATCAATTAAATTACAGACCTTTCTTAGAACTGTGTTAAGAATCTTGAGATATACAGTAGGAGCACCAGACGAGATATGGCAACAGTCTAAGAAAATCACATGGGGTATTTTGAAAAAGAATCTTCGAAAAAGGCCAATGTTGCCACCACTGACAAAATAAGGAATAATAATGAACGATGATGTAAGTTATGAGCAAATATCAAAAGTATTTTGGTTTTTGACAAACTTTAATGTCAAAGCTTATTTCATGCACATATTTAAAAACAATGATTTAAAGACAATTATTAATATTATTATTATTAGGGTGTATCAAAAGTATTTTCATTTTTGACACCTCTTTATTCTAAAGCTTATTTCATGGGTACATCTCAAGACTATCAATGATTGTAACTATATAATCAATATTATTATTACATATTAGGGTGTATGAAAAGTATTTTCATTTTTGAAAGCCCTTTGCTCTAAACCCTACTTCCTGTATATATCTAAAGCCTATCTATGACTCCACTATATAATCAATATTATTATTGGTATGTATCAAAAGCATTTTTGAAAGCCCTCTATTCTAAAGCATATATATGTACATATATAAAGCCGAGTTGATTCTACTATATAATCACTATTATTAGCTCTTTACTCTAAAGCTTATTTCATGAACACATTACTATTATTATTATTCTATGTACCATGTCCCTTTGGACGATCGTAGCTCTCCAAAATTTCCTGTCCTTTGTAACTCTCTTTCCTCGAAATGTGCCCTAGATGTTTTAACTTTCTCTTTCGGATGCTAAGTATAAGTGTCCTTTGTTTTCATTTTCTCTAAAGCTTTGTCATTGCTCACATATTCAGTACATGGAATCCTCAGCATCCTTCTGTAGAACCATATTTCTGTTGTCTCAAGTCTCTTCATCTGTGATAAGATTGTCCAACATTCACTGTCATACAGGAGGACTGATATTACATAAAAATTATAATTACTCTTTACTTTGTTTCTAATTAAATTTTCTTGCTTTTAATACTTTGATTAGCTTTCTGGAAGGCATTATTCATTATCCCAATGTGCCTTCGGATTTCGATGTCACACTTTCCTTCCTTTGTTAAAACACCTCCCAGATATATAAATTGTTGTACTTGTTTGATTTTGCCCTCTCCAATTTGTAATTTACATCTTGGTCTGTTCCCTTTTGCTGACAACCATGCATTTTGACTTCTTGCAATTGATGTTTAGTCCTTTCTTCTTGCTTTCGTTTATTTCCTTCTGTATCTGCTAACAACACTATCACTTGCATCTTTAATTTTATAATAATAAATCCTGGTAGGACTTCTATTTTTTTCAAAATTGCTTCACTGTAAATGTTGACTAAACCTGGTGAGAAGATATATCCTCGTCTTATGTCCCTTTCTATTTTTGTCTATTTACTGAATTCATTTTATATCCATTTGCTGCTAGTTTGCTTCCAGTTTAAGTTCTGTAATATTCTAATATCATTCCCAAATATATCAAGCTTAACTAGCAGTTCCAACAGTTCTTCAAGATATGATATATCAAATGCTTTGGCATAATCTATAAAACATAGGCTTTGAATATACGCTCTTTATCGCTAGAGGGCGTTGTTAGTGATGTTCTGATTTGGATCATTGGGCAGTTTCGGGTCTTTCAAACATCATACTGACCTCACCAAGTCGACCCCATCAGAGCTGATCGGACTCTGATGTGCCCTCTAAAAAATGCTTGTAGACACTGACTTCTATAAATGTACCCCATTATCACGCATTTGATTGGAGGTTGACCAATAGCCAATCACAATGGTGCAAACTCTATTTAAGCTGTTTACAGGTAATTTTTTCTTTTTTTCATTTTTTTTTTGAGTGGACACCCTTTCATCGGATACTTAGAAGGTAATTATGTTTTCCGTTTTTACCCACTTCCCATCAAGTTTCATTTCACCAGCTAGTAATTACTATTTACAGAGATAATAAGAAAAATTCGACCATAAAAAAAAACCTAAAAAACTTGTTTATACGATTAAAATGAATAAATAAATTACAGCGAATTAAACCGAGAGTGCTTATAAATATCATAATAAAATGTTTAAAACATGTTGACAAGTAAAAAAAAAACAAAAAAACCCTCTAATCTATTGATTATAAAATTAAATTTATGTTTTTAGGTCGTTAGAAATAAAAACGAAACGGGAAGAGGGGTAAAAAAAAACATAAGATATTGTGAGAAACTCGTGATTAATCATGCTTTGCATAAAGTCAAATAGTTGGGGAGAGAGAAAAAGAAAAATGGAAAATAAGGTTAAATGGAAGTCAAAGCTCAGGAGATTTCTATTCAGTAATAAATAACAAAAATGGGGGAAAGACTATCGCAAATAGACCTCTTTTGAACGTCATGATGTTATGCAATTATTCTAGATGCATTCTTGTGCAAGGAATTCCGAATTCCAAACCTGTTGTGGAGTAAAGAGTACACCCCCGGTGACTCTATGAACTCGTCCAATACTATAAAGAGTTCCATGGTCTGTAGGTATGTTGGTAGGAGTCAATTTTCATACTACTATACAGGTGTCATGTCAAGTAGCCTAAGCATGATGTATAGAGAATACTTATATGAATTACATTATACCAAGTACAAGTGTGTGCTATAACAATAACCTTACAATAGGAAGTTATAATAAAACCTAACCCTTTATTTAATTTACAGGAGTACACCATTCTCATTCCATTGCTCATGTCTAGGGATATCGTGTAGTTCTTTTTTTTTATGTGGCACTGTTCAGTTATTTCACATCCATTTCCACTGATTGCAAATACACACTGCCAACCCAAGGATTGAACTTACAACTACTATGTCACCAAATACACAAACTAAAGCTTTTACACACAACCATTTTCATGTAGGACAATTTGGAATAAAGTTAGATCTAAACCTAACCTTCACTGCTGATTAGGCTGCCACTAGACGATATCCCTAGACATGAGCAATAAAACGAGAACAGTCTACCCAAGTATATTAAATAATGGGTTCGGTATGGAATTCCCTGTAGGTTACCTAGATCAATATACACCTGAGGAAGGTTGGATGGCATAACAGCTGAAACATTGTGGCAGCTACAGCAAAGATGAAGACAAAAGGTCAAATATAAATAATAAAAATAAAAAGGATAAAATTTATTGAAACAAAGCAAGTTCAGTTGACCATTGATGACAATTCTAGAAACTATATACAATTTTTTTCCATCCTCTGCCAGCCGCAATGATGGAGAAAGCATTACCTCAAACCATCGCCAGTGAGACATGCTGCAAGAGCCACTCCATTTCATGAGGCTCGTCCCTTAAGCAAGACTCAATCGCACCAATCCTCTGAAGGAACGCCATCAAACAAGAGCCAATAACCCCTGAAGTCTCCACTGCCACAGGGGTAAAAAAAAATCTATCAGCAAGAGAAAATATTTTTTTCATCTCTTGCAGTGTTTGATGAGAGAGTAGTCTGGGCTTTCTTTGTTGATCAATCCACCGTCTTCACGATCACAAATCTCCTAGGGTTGTAGGGGCATTAAATCTACTGCAACTACATGAACATCACTGCTGCTGTGGCTGTGGTGCCCTTATAGCCCTAGGGGTTATGAGATTTGTGGTTGTGAAGAGGGTGGATTGATTGATATGTATTCTGAATGCTAGTGGCCTAAAGTTAAAATATAACAAATCAATTGCTTTCTTATTCTATTCAAATAATAAAACGGTTTCATAGTAATGTCCTAAAATGGAAAATCGGCTACCGTTTCCTAATTTTTTTTTAATCAAGCAAGGCAATAAAGCCACTAAGACACAAGGGGTTACTGGGTGTGAAAGAATTAGAAAACAAGAAACATTACTAATGAGTGAGAACAACAGAAATGTATTCAGTAAGATAGTCGATAACAATTGACATTGCATTTAAATTTTTGAAAATCAAAGTTAACTGGAATGCACAGAGCTGGAAATAAGTTCCACAAGAAAGAAGTGTGAGAAAAAAACTATTAGCATAGAACTTACAGTTACACCTAGTCAATTCAACTGTAAATTGATGAGACCTTTTTGCCAATTTAGTACTGTGCTTAAATTCATAAAGTCTAGCTATCATAGAGGAAAGTTCATCAGGACAATTACCATGAATGTATTTATAGAAGAGGCACAGAGAAGCAACTTTATGGTAGTAGGAAAGTGGCTGAATATTTCTGATATAATAATATTGCTGATTATTCTTTGGATTTTATCAAGAATCTTTAAACATATAGCAGCAGCACCAGACCATCTGTGGCAGAAATATTCTAAGCAACAATGAATGGTAGACTTATAGATAGGTAAGATAGATTCTGGATTGAAAAATTGTCCAGCACGACATGAAATCATGACACTTCTCATTTCAGAACTTCAGACAATGGATAGCATTTTGCTTCAAGTGTTGCTTCAAAATCAGGAGGTGATATATTAAAAGATAAAATAAGATCAAACCAGATGAACCCTTTCTGTTCTGAGATAATGAATAAGGAGACTGCAGTTACTTACGTGGGATCCAAAGTCTTCATACCCAATGGTCCTTGCAGCACACTGCCAGCAACTTTCAGAGCATGCCAGGCATTTTCTGGTGTGAACAATTCCGGAGCCTAAAGAAGGAAAGAGAAAACGAGCTTGCAAGTCTTTTGATGGTAGACCTTAGCAAAAAAAAATTTTTTGATTAAATAATGCGAGAAAATGCATGCTAGGTGGGGGATGAACAGTGTGTTTACTTACCACAACCATAGCCATAGGGAAGTTGGGTCGCAGTTGATAGTCCCGCCAAGTTTCAGAGGCGTTGTAGCTATCCTTGTAAATACCACGACGGTTAATGAGCTTATAATCAGGATCCTGAGTGGAGGGATCTCTCTTGATCCAGAACAATTTCTCAAAGTTGTTCTGAATTTTTTCAGCCCAGTTTTTGTATGTGATGATCTTATCTGCAATAGAGATTGGTAATGTTTAAACAAATCTAATCGGAAAAGTGATAATGAAATTTTATTATACAAATCACACAGTGTTTGATGAGAGAGTTAGTTTAGGCTTTCTTTGATATTCCCAACAGTTCTCACTCATTTGAATTTTTACCAATACACATTCAAATTTATTAAATACTTAACACTTCCGTACATTGGCTGCTTTACAAAATACACTGTCTGCTGTTGACATATATATATATTTTCAAGCTGTACTTTTTTTTGCAAAAGCATACATTGCCTGCTGTTGATGTATACATACATTTTCAAGCTGTACTTCTGCCTTTACAAAAACATACATTGCCTGCTGTCGATGTATAGATATGTTTGGGAAAACAATATATATCAAGAAAAATTTTAGGGAAATCTATGACAAAGTGGAAAAAGTTTCCATGTGACGTGTTTTGTCCTTTAGGACTTTATTGAACTAAAGTAAAGTTTATAATTATGTGTTATAGGACCTACCTTTATGGACTAAATGGACTCATCCTATTACTATATATACGGGGAGATTATGCCTCTCAAGAGAGCTGTCTACAGTTGACAAGTTGACTACTGTACTTTGCTGTCAGTCGGACATGCAACACTTTTGTATTTGTTCTTTTTGTTTAATAATATGTTTTCACTAAATTGCTGAGTTTCAGTTTTCTTTCAGACCTATTCTGGGTTCTGGATCCACAACACTGTGTCTACACATGCACACAAAGTAGAGGGAATACTGAGAATTTTAAATTTAAATTAATTTATATATATATATATATATATATATATATATGTTTTGAGTATATAGTGTAGCTAATTTCATTTAGTGTCTTTTTCTTTGTTTTTATCACTTTTGTAATTAAATATCCCACATTGTGATAATAGAAGATCTGTCAAGAAAGGTGAAATGTTGTAAGAACCTAGGTGTAAATTTACTATAGATTATCTAGCAATTAAAGCACTTTCTATAAATCTTTGTCTTAGTACACTGCTTTCTCTTTAAATTAGAGTAGCATTTTTAGAATCAAAATTATGGTCTGATTCAGTATGGTGAGTAAATAATGCATTGAGTATGTTGCTTTGAAAAAGATTCCTTTTGTGATCATGTATCTATTATTTAAATTCCTTGAGGTTTCTCCTATTATTATTATTATGAGTTAAGTTCTGATTGTTTATTAATCATAATTATTACATGCAATAGAATAAATTCCTTGTTCAAGTTTTATTATTATTTTGTTTTGTATTAATTCTTTTATTGTTTTAGTAGCAGTTGTAACAAATGTTATACTAAGCTTAGAGAAATTGTTTTCAATTATTGTTGTGATAGAGTTGGTCGGTAGAACAAAATATTTTGATTCACTGTGTTTGTCCACTCTTCTATTTTCAAATATTTTATAAGCCTTTTGTTTTACATTCAACATGAAATATGAAAAATAGATTTCCTTAAAATATGTTTTCAAGATACTGTGAAATGTCACTCCCTAGCTAGCATTTGTGTTATAAACTGTCAATTAGTCTGATTTCCAAACCGGTGTGAACATACAATAGCATACAATACGACCTGTTTTGTGACATATTTTTGTCATGTTGGGGAGTCTTTAAGCATAGGTTGTACTGCACAGTGAACAATCAAAGCCAAAATAATGGCATCCATGACAAATTACCATCTGCATCTTTATAGCTGTTTCTTTCCAGTAAATCATAATTTCCTATTATGCTGTACTTTTGAAAAGTGCCTGAAAATCATATCATGTGTTGACTTAAGGTATGTGAGTGAAATTGAATAGGCAGAACTATTTGGAAACTCATCAATGTCACAAGTCTTTGTCACCAAGGGTTTGAGCTTACTGGCCTTGTTCAGATCACGCCAGATAATGACTGTAACTAAAGTCCGTTATGTGCCTGAGCAGGAGTCTGCAACGGGGATTGGCTAGCTGCCCTAGTAGACAGGTATATTTGGATATGAACATTCAGCCATTATTATACAGAATGTAGTGAGAGCAACTTCAACAATAATTTTTTTTCAGCATAATTTTTTTTTCTGAAGTGTCACCCGATGGGTTACAAGGTTGTTTAGTAGAGATTATCAGTGAAGCAAAAACGTGTGATGTTTTTTTAAAGCACTCATTTTAACGACAAAAACAGTCAAAAATATATGAAAAAATATGTAGGAAATGAAAATAAATTTAAAAAATACATTTTTTTTTTGCACAATGATAAACACTTGATTACCGATGACCCTGTCTTTCCAGATTACTTTTATTCTTTCTGATGTACATAAAATAACTAATGCTAATAATGGACTTGAATGCTTTCTTAGAATATCATTAGAAGATACTTTTATCAAATTTATGAGCAAAATGAGAAAATTAGTGTACCAATAGTACTACAATCAAAAATGTGTCATATTAGAATTGATTTTGCAAGCAGTTATGGATCTTTGCCCAAAAGAGGAATAAATTAAAAAAAATAATTGCATTAAAAACAAACATATTAAAATCAAACAAAGAATAACAAAAAAATTATAAGTGCTGTAAAAAAGTAAATTGAAAAAAAAAAATGAACAAAAAATGTTTAACTGATTATTAATTCCTCTCTCATCAGAGTCCTCTTTTGAGGACTGTAAAAACATGCATAGCAAATAAAATAGAAAAAAAACACCAAAAACAGGATGTTACATATATTAAATATATACTCATCAAAGGCTTCTACCATTCATATTTGAAAGCCTCTCCAGCTTACAGAGGAAGGGCTGGAAGGACAAAGTATACATAGTCTCTAAGAGAGAGAGATAGAAATCTGAATAATTCTTCCTCAGTACCGAGAACATGTCTTGGTTATAGGTACACTGATGTTTTCTTTTTCTTTTTTGAGCACATGTCTTTTAATAGCTTTAACTTTTTTTTCTAACTTGTTCTGATTATCATTTCTTTCTATATAAATGATAGCAAACA
Organism: Acanthosepion pharaonis; assembly: GCA_903632075.3. Lineage (NCBI taxonomy): Eukaryota > Metazoa > Mollusca > Cephalopoda > Sepiida > Sepiidae > Acanthosepion > Acanthosepion pharaonis. The sequence continues at coordinate 634,966 of CAHIKZ030002334.1, read as the reverse complement.
TCAAGCTAACTCAGCAAATGAAAAGGCATGTTGTAATCATTGCAATAAAGGCAGAGTATAGTGATTTAGAGTGTAATCACTTCCTGAAAGTTGCAGTCATCTGTTGTCAAAGTTCACAAACAGGTGGAAGCCGATGACAGTGATTTTACAGCAGTAGCCAAATGTAAAATACCATCAAGAACATCCAAATTTGTATGGAAGGTGCAGACAATCATTGATAAAAACCCCAGAAAGTCAATTAATGCCACTGCTAAGGAACTCAAGGTTTCAAGGCACTCTATTGAAAGAATTGTAAATGAGGATCTTCAATATAAGTCATATGTGATGCAGAGAGGCCAGTTCATGTCTGTGAAGATAAAAGATAACTGTATGATCAACACAAAGTGCTTGTTTAGTAAGTTAAAACATCAAGAGCTTGGAATGGTTTGGTTTTTCTTTGACGAGAAAAACTTTCAGGGCAAAAGGTCAACCAAAGGAATAACAACTGGTTATTTAGAGACCCTACAGACATTCCAATGGTCATGCGCACAAAGTTTCCAGCAGTTATAATGGTTCTGGGAGTTGTGAGCAATAAGGGAGATGTCATGCCTCCTCACTTCTTTTTTTAGTGCTTATGGGTCAATGCTGCTGACTATAAGGAGGTGTTGGAGAGGGTTGTGAGGCCTTGGATAGAGAGCATAAGTAAAGGAAGACTGTACGCATACCAACAAGACTCAGTGCCATCTCATAAGGCCAAAATGATCCACAAATGGATGAATTACAATCTCCCAAATCACATCACCCCAAACATATGGTCTCCTAACTCTCCATACCTGAATCTGGTGGATTCATGGGATGTAGTCAAGAGGAAAGTCAATCAACACCCCCTACAGTACTATAAAATCTCTGAAGTCCATCATAACTAACACAATGTCCAAAATCAATAAAGATCATCTGATTTAGGCATGTCAACATTTCAAACCTTGTCTTGAAGCATTTATTGATGCTAATGGTGGATTCATTAAGTAAATGCATCAAGAAGACTCTCAAGATTATTCATACCAATTGTTTCTCAAGTAAAGCTCTTCATGCATGACTTATGCGTCTTTTACTAAATTCATGCAAATGTCCTCAAAGAACTGAGCAACCATGTAAATTGATGAGATATACAATAAAAAAAAAAGAATTCACCAGAAAAACTCCCTGTTCAATTTTTGTTGAAAAGTCTTTCTCCAGAGAGATGACCCCTTTTTTTTACATGCAAGGACAAAAAAAAATTTTACAATATAAGTAATTCACATATACATTAAGAGAAGCCAATAGACAAAGAGCATTTTGTATGATAAGCAAAGATCTCCTCCACAATGCTTGAGAGAAAAATGAGATGTTGCCACGAGAGAATTCAAAAGAAGCAAGGGAAGAATGTGTAAGATTACAACAATGACAAATAAAATGCAACAAGAAATTAAAAATAAAAATTACAAGACAAAAACCAACTTTAGATAACAAGAGTAAGAAAAGTAAAGATGAAATTGAAATTGCAAAGAAAACAGAACAAAAAGATGTCATCTGTTGGAAATTAAAAAGATTAAAGCAAAAAATATCAAAGATGTCCACTGACTAAAAATGAAAAAGCATACAAGAATAATTACAAGAGTGGAAGTAAAAAAGAAAAGAAAAGTGCAAACATGAATCAAGAGTGTGTGTATGTTTATGTGAAATTCTGGAAATAAAAACTTGCAAGTAAGTACAGGAAACCCCTGATTAACACATTTTCAATTAGCGCTCTAACTATTTTTTATCATGAAAAACAAAAAAAAAAAGCAGAGCCTGAAGTTTGATTAGCCCAATAATGAAAGGCTCTATACACTATTGATATTTAGACTATTGTCCTCATCTTTGTTTTTGTTACCACAATGTTTCGGCCAATGTGCCCTCTGACTTTTCTCAGGTTTATATTGATCTGGGTAACCTACAGGGAATTCTGAGCTGAATCTACGAGGGTAGAATGTTCTCATTCTATTGCTCATGACTTGTTCTTATTTTTATATAGTACTGAATAAAAATAAGAACTAGACGATATCCCTAGACATGATCAATTGAATGAGAACAGTGTCAGCTACCATAGATTAAATAAAGTGTTCAGTTTAGAATTCTCTGTAGATCAATATACATCTGAGGAAGGCCAGAGAACACAACAACCTAAATGTTGTGATAATAACAACAAGGATGAGGACAATAGTCTGAATATAGATAGTGGAAATTATGATAACTCCTCAATCCCAAAAATTCAAAGGCTAATTCAAAATAATTCAGTTTGCATTAAAACTAAATTTGTATTGTACTCTGTTTATATATATATATATATATATATATATATATATATATATATATTAAATTAAAAAAACAGACCACTTTAAGGTTCCATGTAATAAATTATTTCACCACAGCACTTTTAAAAGGACTGTGGATCATCAGACTTTACTTCCAAACAAAAAATGAAAAGAAAATTTACACATTTTCGATGAACCATATTAAACATATGTAAATTAACGAAGTGAGGAAATGAGGGGGGAGAGAGAGAGAAGACATGAGTGAGTTAGCAGATATTGACACATTTAAACGGTTAACTTAACGGAAGTTATATATTGAAATCGAAGGGGTAACAAAGAAAAAAAGAGAGTAGGAAGTTAAGAGAGAAGAGAAGAGAAGATGTCATTAATTTTCTTTGTAAAAAAACTAGAGACAGACGCTGTTATTTTGCTTTACTTTGAAAGTGTTATTTTCTTTTCATTTTTTGTTTGGAAGTAAAGTCTGATCATCCGCAGTGAAATAATTTATTACATGGAACCTTAAAGTGTTCTGTTTTTATTTAAAATATTTGCTCTGAATTTACATTGAGCTCTCTGGATTATATCCTCCTTAGGTTTACCCATACGGATTACCGAGTTTTTCATAAACTAACTAATATATATATATATATATATATATATATATATATATATATATATATATATATATATAATATTTACATTGAGCACTATTTTGTAAAAAAAAAAATATCTATAAGAATGCCAGATTATATATCTTACTGTTCTTTCTTTTTATCTATATATACATACACACATATATATATATATATATATATATATATATATATATATATATATATATATATATATATATATATATATATATATATATATATATATATATATATATATATATATATATATATATATATATATAGATAGATAGATAGATAGATAGATAGATAAACTTTACAAGCCAAAAAAGTAGACTATGTTCTATTGTCATGGCACTTTTTCCAATTCATTCAATTCAATAGAACTGAACTATAACTAGACTCCCAAAATGTCTCTAAAACAAAGAGCACTTGCTGGTTGTCGGATCTGATAAGGCAATTTATTGCACCTCTTAACCTCAAAAAGTTCCAACACCTTTTTACTTACAGTCTTAACTTAATTAAAATTAATTTAATTAAAGTTTTAATCTCTGGTGGCAATGCTGTGCACTCACCATGTAGAGTTTCAACTCTACAAAAAGTCAATTAATTATTGGATTCCAATAAATTATTGATTCCTTCACGAGTGTTTATTTATGAAAAGTATAATTTGTAAGAAAAAATTGGTGAAAAGCTTTTTTGTTTGTCATTCAATATAAATTAAATTTAATTTTATGAAATCTGTATAAAATACAATCATTTGAACACTAAAAAATATTTAAAAAGTACCATGAAAAGTTAAATCAGCTAAAATTTTATTTGAAACTTCAACAGAAGATATGGAAAATAAACCCCGAATTGGAAAATAAAAAATGTAATAAAAATAAAATATTGCTTATGTAGAAAATCTTCACTTCACTCGACATCTTCGAAAGAATTCTTGCTGCCAAAATCCCCTTATTTTGAAGCAAGAATTGTTTTGAAGATGTTTGGCTAAATAATATCAACAAGTTCTGTCTATTCATATTGTATTTCCCCTCCCAGAGTTCTTATTAATGTGATACATTCATTTTCAAGAATTGTGTTTTGTGTATGTTTATGTAACTGATTTTGGTTAATTTCAGCATTCCCACATTTGTGGGAACCAACTGGAAGTCACTCAAGGTGACATCATTTAAGCAGTCAAACTAGAATTTTTAGGTGTATTTAAATTTAAAATTGTTTTTATTATATGCACTTCAATATACGATCCTCTATGGAAAAAAAATTATTTAATGTTGACTGCTTCTCCTGTATTACAACAGACTCCAGAAAAAGAACCTGAAGATATATATATATATATATATATATATATATATATATATATATATATATATATATATATATATGTGTGTAAAAAATATATAGAAAATAGGAAAAGAACTTGTTAGCTAAATAATCCAAAGTTCTTTAGTATTTTTATTATTATTTTAAAAAAATAGTTTCGATATAAAAGTAGAGCATAAATATAATTATTTATTTAAAAATATGATTTCATCGCTACATAAGAGTTCTCATGTTTCAAAAAAAGAGCCGAAAACTTCAATATAATTATTTGAATTAAATTGAATTAAAGTACTAAGCTTTGTTCCATCTTCAAGTGAAATTTTTTTTGAAATAACACTTTTTTGGAATTTACATGTTTTATAAGCATATTCATTATTGAAATTAAGATTATTAATTAAATTTCACTTGAAGATGGAACAAAGCTTAGTACTTTAATTCAATTTAATTCAAATAATTATATTGAAGCTTTCGGCTCTTGTTTTTGAAAAACATGAGAACTCTTATGTAGCGTTGGAATCATATTTTAAATAAATAATTATACATATATATATATATATATATATATATATATATATATATATATATATATATATATATATATATATAAAAACCTACTGAGGTTTCACCTATGTGGATCATCAGGGTTTACCCTGATTTATCCACGTAGGTAAAAACCTAAATAGGTTTACCTGGGTCTTTAGGTTCATAGTTATATATATATATATATATATATATATATATATATATATATATATATTTATGACTGGACAAAATATATCTGCTGGAAAATTATTTTTTAAAACGTTTATTTTTTTAACATTTAAATGAATATTTTTTTAAATATTAAAAAATGCATTTCTTAACAAAATCAATTATTTCCCATTCAAAATAAATTAAATTATTTCAGGTTTCTAATTTCGATTAACACAGCTATTGAAGGTGCTCAATAGCAGGGGATTCCTGTAATATTCGTTTAATGATGAGATGAACGATGGATTTTGGTGATGCTTGTAAAAATGATATGAATAAACATTAATAAATAAACAGCATCAAAATTTCATCGCATCAGGTCTTTTTATAGAATATCAGTGATTGACAAGCACATTCGCCAAATTACTGTTGTTTTCACTTGAAAACTGGAAGTCATGAGAAAAAAAGAAATATAGAAAACTGATTGCAGAATAAACAAAAAGAAAAAAGCTACACACCAACAGAAGTTAGAGTATGGGGGGGAGTGGGGAGGAGAAAGGGCAACTCATAAAATGGGCAGCTGAGAAATATGAATGCCAACAGACACAGACCAAGATCATTTGCAGAACTATTTGATCCAAGAGATCAATAGAAAAGCTTGATGCAGTTGGAAAATTTCAAAAAGATCCATGTCATTCATTTTGACTTTGGCACAGTAACAGCCAATTCTTCAGTTCATCCTGGTCATTATTTTATCAACATTAGAATGCCAAAAATTAGCATCAAGTCTGACAGGTTTGTGAATCAAAAATCTCATAGTGACACTTTAACCAAAAAAAAATATAACCTGCCATCCTGTAGATGCAGTTTTGTGCCAGTTTAATAAAACTGTTGGCAGTTAGTTTTAGTTTTTTTTTGATTGATTTGTTTTTTATGGCTTTTCATTAACCTTTTCAACAATATATAAAGCCGAAACATATTTTTGGATTGTAAGATATTTTTGGAAATGATAATGATTTTCTGATACAAGTCTTACTATTTAACCCATAGATAAGAGGAGAAGAAGCAGGTTCATACCTATTTGCACATAAGTGAATATAATGAACTTGACTGGAATTCAAAATTGGCTCTCCAATTTCTCATTCCATGCCTTTACCCATTACACCACCTGTACATCCAAGCTTACAATACCTGGTATTCCTCAGTGTTCACCCATGTAGGTAATGACAAGGTTGAACATTGCTTAATTTCAGCCAGTTAGTTCTAGGGTTCAATCCCTGGGTTGAACAAAATCAAATCTCATTAATTACAAGTAATTGTGTTGTTTTTTTTTTTTTGGGGGGTAATCAGATTCTAATTCCAAACAAAACTGCTTCTTTTTAAAGTGATTGGATTTCCAAATGTAAAGTCTTGGATAATCTGGAAGTATTACAAACAAAATGACTTTTACTTTGTTGACTAAGAGCAGAGAAGCAAAAATGTGCCTTTGAACATAAAACTTTGATAAACCAAGATACTGATCAATTTTGGTACATCAAGCTGCAAATGGATCTTGGTCTATGCCCAAAGGGAGGTGAAATGGTTGGGGCGAGGTCTTACTCACTTGTGTTTCCTGGTGCGGCATCTGGGAACAAAAGCAAGCGTAGCTTTAATATCACAATCAAAAAACCAGACCCATTGTTAAGAAGGTATTTGCACAAATACGATGTCTCTGTTTGCATAGCATCAAATTGGTAAGTGATTTTTATAATCTAATGTTTTTTGTTTCTTTGCTTTTTTAATTGTAGAATAAGATGATTTATACAAGAAACAATGTGTTTGTTAGAACACATTCCAAATGAAACTTACAAGATGAAGAGTTATTAAATATTTGATAATGTTACATAGAGTAACATATACACTCTTAAATAGACTTACAGAACTATGGAAATTTGGTAAGATGTGTACTTGGACTGTATACTAATCTAAAAAAAAAAATAATTCATTGGATGAAGAGTTATTAATATCTTGGAAAAGCAATCAAATGAGATGCCAATGGTGAAGTGTGAGGAATTGTTAAATTTCTGCTTAGAAGATTACTCAAACAGTAAAGTCTTTATAAAATGAAATAAAAATTCACTGCTATTTTGATCTATTTAATAGTGCATAAGGACAAAGAAATTGACATCCAAGCAGAGCTAAACCAATTTTCAAGTGGTGTGGTGCTAAACTTGTTCAGAAATATCTAATATGTCAGCTGAATAAAATTCCTTTCTTAGATCAAAGTTGGCTTTGAGTGAACGAAGCCTGTGAGTTTTAGCAAACACCATCATTCTTCAAACCTCATAGACTGACACTACAGTACCACAAACAAGGAAGTGTAACAAATAACAGAAACCACATCACTTGAGGACTTTCAACAACAGCAACAATTAAAAATGGATAGAGTATGTAGCACAAAGAGAAAATAATGACATAAGCTGTTGACTTGCCACACTACTTCAGACAAAATGTTCGGAAAGAAGCC
>CAHIKZ030002334.1:590000-622500 GCA_903632075.3 Acanthosepion pharaonis | reverse complement strand
AATTTTAATGTTTAAAAAAAGAGGTGTCTACTCGTACCTGTATCCACTAAATACAATGTTTATAGCAATAAAAAATAATGTCAGATTATAAATAAAAGTCAATAATTCACTCAAAATTACTTTACATTTCAAATACAAAAGTTAGCAAATATAGTCTTCAAAAGGTCACAACAAGAAATTGTGCATTTCTTAAAAAAGGTAATTAAGCTTTGTTTTGCTGAAGTCTTTTCATGGCGGAGCAGTCTAAAGTACACCTAACTTAAAAGGTGTTTTCTTCAATAGAAGGTGCGAGAGTTTTAATCTCTATTAAAAGGCACATTTTCTCTCTTAAGATTTTCAATTGCCGAGACCAGTAGACGTAAACTATGATTTCAAAAACAGGGATGCCTACTCAAATATGTGTATCCACTAAAATATAACATTTATAACAAGAGTAGTAGATGTCCATTAATATCACAAGACATATATATATATATATATATATATATATATATATATATTTTATATATATATATATATGTATTTTATATATATATATGATGGTCCCTGTTTCTTGTTTTTCTGAGCATATTGATTTAAAAATTCCATCGTATATCTCCCGAAGAAGGCTGGAGCATGCAACAGACAAACCATTGTGAATATGGCAATAGAGATGAGGTCAACAGTCTGAATGATGCAAAAAATAATGAAAATGAGACAATAAGTAGTCAACTGCTGATACCTCCTGAAGAGTGGACAGAGCGATTGCTAAAAGGACTGTCTATGAAACTCTGCAGCTGGGGTGGTGAATATAATATCAATCAGCCAAGTGACAAATTTCATATTTGTATTAATCATATATATATATATATATATATATATATATATATATATATATATACATTAATCTTTGAAGAGCATAAAAATCAGCCCAACAGCAAGTATCATTTAGTCAATCAAGGAAATGAAAATCTGCTTAGAGGTGAAAATATCAGAATCAGATATATATCTCATTTATTATTAATTATGACCCCTTTGGAGAGTTGGCATAAAAGGTGAATAGATAAGGAACTATACTGATTAGTAAAACATATAGGGATGAAAGGGTTAAAGCTTACCTTCGTCTGACATATGGTAATCAATTTGAGGACCTGCATTTCTTTCACGGAAGCTCACACCTCTGGCATGTTTCTCCATGCCTTCCTGCATGACTGTTTTCAATGGCATGATCTACAATATGACAATAAAGGCATAGGTTGCACAATATGATTGATATCATTCAGCATCTATTCATCTGCAGAGGAAAGTGCAGAACCAAATGGGGGGAGGGAAATTCCAAGTAGGAAGATTGTATTGCATCAATCTGAAAAGGGTTTGCTTGCTTTGAAAATCAATATTCAAAATCTTAACTTTGCACAAACAACAACCATTGACATCAGTGGGGAATATTCAACTATTTCAGCCACCAAGTAGCCTTCTTCATGTTCTTGATGTTTCTTAAGCTGATGTTAGTCTGGCACAAGGCTGAATGAGGAAAATTCACATTTGGAAGATTGTGTTGTGCCAGCTGAACAAAGTTTAATAACTGTCAATGTCAGCAGACTATACGAAAAAAGTCACAACAATTCAAAACAAAAAAATGCTTTCACTTAGGAGCATATCATCCTCTCTGGGTTGATATGCCACTAAACAAAGACGTATAAAGAAGATGTAACTAGAATTTTATATAGTCAGCCAGTGCTCTCTTTTATGCTCTTTTTATATTCTTCATCTATCATAATATATTCTGCCCATATTTTTTATGTATATCTTTTCATAGATGACTTCAGTTACAACATAAGTGAAAAAGAAAATGCTTTATATATATATATATATATATATTAGTTTATGAAAAACTAGGTAATCCGTATGGGTAAACCTAAGGAGGATAAAATCCAGAGAGCTCAATGTAAATCCAGAGCAAATAATTTAAATTTTTATATATATATATATATATATATATATATATATATATACTTGACTCTCTCATCGAATTCAATGTATGATGGTCAAGCAGATCAGTTCCTAGGAAACTGACAGCCCGACACCAGCACATGAGATTTGATTATACTAGTGAAGGTTTTGTGCAGAACCATCCACACTTTTTGAAGGGCCGAATACAGACTTGGTTCAATACGTGCCACAAGATCCCCAAACGACCCTCCGAAAGTTTTTGAATTCAGAGTTGTCCTTTCCCTAGACCAGTTGTCATCCAAGGCTATAGAACCCAGTATGTCCTGCTATTTACCCATAGCTGGAGGGAGAAGAAGATTCACACCTTTCCCAAGGGTATTAGCACGTAAGTGAATGTAATGGATTCAACTGGAATTCCAACTCGGCTCTCCAATTCCTCAACCCAAGACGCTATCCATTACTCCACCGTATATATATATATATATATATATATGACGTCACACATTATGAAATGGACAAAGTCCAACAATTATTTTAAGACATTTTTATGTTTAACATTCTTTTTATAGATACAAATATTTAAGTAAATGCTCTGTTTATAATAAACAGTATTAAACAACATTTACCGGCCTGAATGTCTGAGAAATTTTCACAGAAAATATTCATCCTCCAACAGGATTTGAATCTGTATCCTATACGGAACCGTCATTTAGCTTGACGTGCCTTTACTGATTTGGCCACGAAGGAGCGTTCGGTTAGCAAGGTCGAATAATATATATATATATATATTACTTTAACTGCATCAAACTACTTAAAGATAAAACAGTGACATTAGGTAGATAGGTAGGTAAAAACATTTCAAATGACCATCTAACCTTGAAAATGAATGGGAATGCCTATACCCCAGTTTTGAGTTTGTTTCTGCAGCTGGTAGACAAGGAGACTGGCCATTCAAATTGATATATATTACAAGCAGTATCAATTATTGAAGCCTCAGAATCAGAAGCACATGAGTAATTAGGATAATGGGTTTTGTAAATTATTTGTGTTGAGCTTTCAAAAGCAACCCAGTCTAGCTCACCTGGAACAAATTGAGACAAATAGATTGATAGATATGAAGAAACTCAGATAGATATAAGCAGACATTTTTGTAATCATTTCACTCCATGCAAGGCAGCAACACTACTAAGATATGAGTGGTTACTAAAAGAAAATGAAAAACTATTACTGAGCAGAAAGGATAATAACAAAAAAAATAGGATTCAGGAAGATATAAGATTGTGATTAATGCTTCATTTAAATTTTTGAAGATCATAGGTAAGAGGAAAACATAGAAACCAGAAGAGAGTTCCACAGTAAAGAAGTGCAAAAAAAGAAACTATTAGAATAGAACATGTGGTTGCATCTAGCTAGTTCAACAGTAAAATGGTGAGACCTCATTGCCAAACTTAAATTCATGCAGTCAAGTCACCAGGGAGGAATGCTTATCAGAACAACTGGTATGAAAATATTTGTAGAAAATACAGACGGAAGCCATATCACGTCAGTGAGAAAGTAACTCAAGTTGAGATGGCAGGAGAGAATGTGCACCTTTTCGGGGCCTTCAGGAGAGGAAGGCCCCGAAACGGTGCACATTTTCTCCTGATGACCCCAGTTTAAATATAAATTTGAGAGGAACACATCAAAATTCAGTGAAGTCATATGCCGTAGAGAAGCTCGGTGGAAGTGTCATTGGCATGAGGAGCATTACACATTCAGCTCGCATTAGGTGAGTTTCAATTACTTTCCAGTAATTTCCTTCTTCAGTTTAGGAGATTATACAGGTGATGTAAGAAAAAAAAATGACCATATTTGGGAGCACTTACACCTATGAAATGGAATCTTCAATTATGATAAATAAAATCAGAAAAAATAAATACATTTGACTGAACATGCCAAGACTTGTGGAAAATAGAACTTAGATTTATGTCTCAATATTACATGACACCTAGTACTACATGTAGCAATGACACCTAGTATTAGATGTAACTTCATGCAGTTGATGTACCAAAGAGGAAAGGTCATTAGAATAATTGCCATGAAGATATTTATAAATTTATACAAAAGACACAGGGAAAATAACAAAGATTGTGTTTCAAGTAGGTTAAGTAGTGTATTTCTGGAAGATAAGGCTTTTAGGGCAAGCAGGCTTTGTAAATAAAATGCTCAATATCAAGAGATAGAGAGAGAGAGAGAACATTAACAGCAATAAATAAAATTAAATGTGCCTGTCCATACTCTGAGTTTTATGGAGATGTATTCACTTGTCTGTGAGATTGGTAGCAAAACAGAATTTTACAATCAAGTCCCCAGATAAGTGGGCAGATCTCGGCAAAAGTCAGGACAGATAAGTGTATATTTAAATTCATTTGTTCATATAGAGATAGATATGAACAGACTACAATTGATGGATTGATATGAACAGACTACAATTGATGGATTGATATGAACAGACTACAATTGATGCATTGATATGAACAGACTACAACTGATGGATTGATATGAACAGACTACAACTGATGGATAGATATGAACAGACTACAATTGATGGATTGATATGAACAGACTACAATTGATGGATAGATATGAACAGACTACAACTGATGGATTGATATGAACAGACTACAACTGATGGATAGATATGAACAGACTACAACTGATGGATTGATATGAACAGACTACAATTGATGGATTGATATGAACAGACTACAATTGATGGATTGATATGAACAGACTACAACTGATGGATTGATATGAACAGACTACAATTGATGGATTGATATGAACAGACTACAATTGATGGATAGATATGAACAGACTACAATTGATGGATTGATATGAACAGACTACAATTGATGGATTGATATGAACAGACTACAATTGATGGATTGATATGAACAGACTACAATTGATGGATTGATATGAACAGACTACAATTGATGGATTGATATGAACAGACTACAATTGATGGATTGATATGAACAGACTACAATTGATGGATTGATATGAACAGACTACAATTGATGGATTGATTGAACAGACTACAATTGATGGATTGATATGAACAGACTAACAATTGATGGATGGATATGAACAGACTACAATTGATGGATAGACTACATTGATGGATGGATTTGATGGATTGATAACAGACTACAATTGATGGATTGATAACAGACTACAATTGATGGATTGATATGAACAGACTAATTTGATGGATTGATATGAACAGACTACAATTGATGGATTGATATGAACAGACTACAATTGATGGATTGATATGAACAGACTACAATTGATGGATTGATATGAACAGACTACAATTGATGGATTGATATGAACAGACTACAATTGATGGATAGATATGAACAGACTACAATTGATGGATTGATATGAACAGACTACAATTGATGGATTGAGACTACAATTGATGGATTGATATGAACAGACAGATATGAACAGACTACAATTGATGGATTGATATGAACAGACTACAATTGATGGATAGATATGAACAGACTACAATTGATGGATTGATATGAACAGACTACAATTGATGGATAGATATGAACAGACTACAATTGATGGATTGATATGAACAGACTACAATTGATGGATTGATATGAACAGACTACAACTGATGGATTGATATGAACAGACTACAACTGATGGATTGATATGAACAGACTACAACTGATGGATTGATATGAACAGACTACAATTGATGGATAGATATGAACAGACTACAACTGATGGATTGATATGAACAGACTACAATTGATGGATAGATATGAACAGACTACAACTGATGGATTGATGGACTTTGATGGATGATGTGAACAGACTACAATTGATGGATTGATATGAACAGACTACAATTGATGGATTGATATGAACAGACTACAATTGATGGATTGATATGAACAGACTACAACTGATGGATTGATATGAACAGACTACAATTGATGGATAGATATGAACAGACTACAATTGATGGATTGATATGAACAGACTACATTTGATGGATAGATATGAACAGACTACAATTGATGGATTGATATGAACAGACTACAATTGATGGATTGATATGAACAGACTACAATTGATGGATAGATATGAACAGACTACAACTGATGGATTGATATGAACAGACTACAATTGATGGATAGATATGAACAGACTACAATTGATGGATTGATATGAACAGACTACAATTGATGGATTGATATGAACAGACTACAACTGATGGATTGATATGAACAGACTACAATTGATGGATAGATATGAACAGACTACAACTGATGGATTGATATGAACAGACTACAACTGATGGATTGATATGAACAGATCACAATTGATGGATTGATATGAACAGACTACAATTGATGGATTGATATGAACAGACTACAACTGATGGATAGATATGAACAGACTACAACTGATGGATTGATATGAACAGACTACAATTGATGGATAGATATGAACACATATAGATAGATATGAACACATGAAGACTACAATAGATAGAAATGAACAGACTGCAATAGATAGAAATGAACAGATTACAATAATAGATATGAACAGACTATAATAGATTACAAGAGGTGACTGGACTGGAAGTGAAAGACAATGAGAAAACTTTAAGGAGAAGTGAGAAGAAAGAACAATAAAAGAACTGGATTCAGGAAGACAGAAGATGGTGATTTGGCATCACATTTAAATTTTTGAAGATTGTAGGTGGCAGGGAAGTAAGAAATCAAAAGGGATTTTCACAGGCGAGAAATGCAAGAAAATAAATTATTAGAATAGAACATATGGTTGCATTTAGCTAATTCAACAGTAAAATGGTGCAACCTAGTTGCCAATTTAATAGCACACTTAAATTCATGTAGTCAAGGCATCAAGAAGGAAATAGACAGAGGGAAGCTATATAACATTGGTGAGAAAGTGACTGAAGTTGAGATGCCAGATCAGGATAGATATATATGTATGTATATAGGTGCTGTGAGAGAAAAAATGACCATATTTGGTAGCACTTACACCTATGAAAAGGGATCTTCAATCATGACAAACAAAGTCAGAAAAAGGGAATACATTTGACTTAACATTTACACGACTTGTTGAGAATAGCAACCCATTCTTTTATACTATATTATTTTTTGTATATAATTTTCTTTGCAAGTTGAGCCTTTTTAGTTGTATACTGAAATTTAGAAAGACAAAAATTACACAATAGGCCAAAAGTTGGTAGGGGGCCACCCTCTGGATTCAATAATTAGTAAGTTTCATGCCTTCTTTAGTTTAATTAACTACTACTAAGCCAAGATGCTGAAACTATTTAACCCATTATTGCATGGTGTCCAATTTATTTAGAGAGGGGCTTACTTAAAATTTAAAAACCGCCAGTCCTAAGATTACCGTTATCCAGACAGGTAGATTAGGCAAAAAGAGTTACAATTTTAAGGTTACTCTATTCAGCAATGGGTTAATTTCATTGTTATATTGAATCTATGATAAAACCATTCAGGAAGAGAACGTCCCTTTGGCCTGAAGTGAGCTAGTAAATTAGTTTTGAAAAAAAAGGTAGACAACCTTCAATTTTTAGGCAATACATTGAAATCCAGAAATTGGCGCCAAACTTTTTGCCTATAGTGTATATCCAAAAAAAACATTATTCTAAGAGACTTCAGTCTATGGCCTGAGAAAAATTGAAGTAGAACTGATCTATACAGCCCGGAGAATGATTTATAAGAATATTTATAAAAGAATTGCAGTTTGTACTTACAACAGGGTTAGTTATCTTAGCAGCACAGTGGTCATCAGGATAGATGCGCGCAACCTTGTCATCAAGGATCTTGTGTCCATCAGGAGCCAGTTTACAGTAATCTTGGATACACTGTATCCACCACCAGAATGCATCACGACAGTTGTAGCGTGCACCCTCACCTTCCAGGAGAAGATTAGGGATCAAGCCATGACGCAAACAGCCACCATAGGCCAAGATGAGGTACCTAAGGTCCACAAAGAGAGAAACAATTACAGACAATAGAATAGAATAAAAAAAAAAACTCTCAAACACATTAAGAAGTTCTCTCCAATTTACAAATAAACTTCCAGAGATATGAACAAATTTTGAACACCGTGACAATTCATAAGTTCAATACTATATAACAGCTGCCAATTACTGTAGCAACTAAACATCTAAATTGAATGCAATTGTTGCTGTTGGTCTGTGGGGTCATAATAATTCATCAGTGTGGAAAGTGGAACCAGTGTGCTGAGTTCAAATTCCAGCCTACTCTGTTGCATTCACTTTCACACAATTAACCTTGGGAAAGGTATGAATCCATCTCTTGTTTGCCGCAGCTCTGGGTTGAATAGTAGAGCAGTCTAGGCTTTTTAGCCTTAGTAAGGCAACCAGTGTGGGATAAAGACAACTCTGAATTCAAAGCCAGTTTAAAGATGAACAGGCTCTTTCAGGCTATCATGCCCTAGACACACCCCAGCTGCTATGACTGCAATACATGTGGTGCTCCTATAATTCTAATGGGTTACAGAACTCATGATTATGATCATGAATAATCTAAATGCCTTTATCATTATATATTTAAGAATATTTGAACTTCAAAATAAGTACCAGGAACAAATCCTATATCCAATTTATGTGTGTGCATGTGAAAGGATTAATAATACAGAATATCATCAAATCAATTTGACAAATATAAAGTATGCTGAAATTAAAATGAAAGCAATTCAAGTCAAAAAATTATTAATAAATAATTAACAATGTTTCATCTAAGAAAATTAAAAATGACAAAATGTTGAAAAAAACCTCCAAGGCCTATAAGAAAGTTAGTAAGTTAATCCTATTTTTCTCTGTAAAAAAAAAATATATATATATATATAAGTTCAAATATATAAGTTCAACCAGCACTTTGATCTCAAGAATGCCACACTTATTAAAAAAGAAAATAACTTACATAGAATGTGCTTGAGGGTGAAACTCTCAATTCTTGCAAAAATGTTAACTTACTCCCTGGATCTTTTCAAATATCACCTTTCTTAAAGGAAATACTCCTTTCAAAGCCAACATACATGACCACAAAATTTTTTAAAATTAAAAGAAGATGGTTAACTTGAGAGCTTGTATACAATAAATAAATGCATAAATAATTTATCAAATTAAAATCAAATAATAATTACATTAGAACAAATTATATATATATATATATATATATATATATATATAGACAAATATGAAAATAAAAAAAAAATCACAATAACAATATTTACTCACTTTTGTTTATGAGGCATTAAATTACATCACTTAGTGTCTGCTATAGTTTATCCTTAGTTATTTTAGAGTATTCTTAAACTTAAAATTTTTAAAATAAAATCTGTACATTTACCTTGATAAAGTCCCTCAGGGAATGAAACACATTGGTAAAGTAAAGTTTTTTTTTGTCTCTCTCTCTCTCTCTATATATATATATATATATATATATATATATATATAAAATTAACTGATTTAAAAATATGGTTTCATCAAATTAATGAATAAAGAAAACCATAATATTCTAGTTAGGTCAAAAAATAATAAAATGGTTGATAAAATTCATTTTCTACAGCTTATCAACTCTTTGCAGGTTATTTAAAGCCAGAAAATATTTTTAGATGTAAGTAGTTTTATTTTTTTTTGAGATAATAATGGTTTAGTGATAAAAGTTTTACTAATTAATCCATAGCAGAAAGAAGAAATGAATTCATGCCTGATCAGAATTTGATAAACAAACAAGAAATTATGTGGATGTAAAGTGGGGGATCAGGAATTACCATGTTTCAAAAACTTCAAATTCAATTATATTAAATTAAAAGCATTAGTTCTGTTTTATCTTCAAGCGAATTTTGGAATAACTTATTTTAAAATTTACTAAGTTTAAGAGCACATATATTCATAATTTTTGTTTCCAAGGATACAGAGAAATCCAATCATTTAGACAAAGGTGGTAGCATGTTTTTAATTTACTATTATTGCATCAATTATGAGTTACATTCGAAAATGGGTTAAGTCTAGGTAGGGTAGGGGTGCCTTTTTTCAACAAATTATGACATCTGTTTAATGCATGTCGTCTGTTTTTTTATCAACGGCCAAAAGGTTTTCAACATTTTATTTGTTAAACTTCTACTTGTATACATACAGATTCTTTCTAAAAGGGGTGTTTGGATTAGAATACATTGTAATGATCTACAATTTTAAAATATTACATACTTTACTATTCTTCCTTTTTTTACTATAAAATATATATATATATATATATATATATATATGAATAAAGACAAAAGGAAAACTTAGCTGATGCATTTCATCCTCTGAAGGACGTTATCAAAGCAAATGCATTGATTTTATTTTGGAACAAGTATTTATATACAAGAGCAAAGATGTTATTGGTTTTTCAAAATTTTTAAATTTAAAAACACTCATAAATATTTATCAGGTTAACTGAAAAATCAGGCAAGCTCTAGAAGACAGAAAGTGATGGAATTCCATGTTTAATAAACAAAAGTAAGTGATATTTTGGAATTTTTTTATGCAAAATAATATTTAAATTATTTTAGACTGGGAATAATTTGTGCTCAATATCCATGATAGAGCTAAGATATGCGCTTGCATGATGCAACTACATATATGTGTGCATGTGTGTGCATGTGATAAAAAATTTACAATGAAATTCATTTTTCAACAGCAGATTCAGTGTCTATTTTTTCTCCCAAATTGTGTGGAAATCTTTTGAACAGACACAGACACATACATATCTTAGTTGTATTTGGACATTAATTTATGCAGGTTTAGTTGGAGACTAACGAAAGTTAGTTATGTAAGACATTTTTCGTTTAATGTTTCTACAGTTCAGTTTATTATTTCTGGTTACCCAGGAGAATTTGAACATAAATTGTCCAATGTCTTCTAAATCTTCCTCGTTTTCATAAGAGTTCTATTTGTTGCTAGGGTTGTGGCTATGTGTATATAATGCTTTTCTTTGGTAGTTTTCAGGTGTCAAGTCTCCCTATGTCATTGTGGGTCATATCAATTTTTTCCAAGGATTGTGTCTTCATGAGTCAGTTTGTGGCATTATGGCATTTCTTTTATTAGTTGTGAAACATGTATAGTGTGTTTGTTGCCTAAATTGAATGAAATTTTATTGATGTTTGTTTGTCTGTCTTTTATGGTTAAAGTTTCTAATATTTATAATCATTTTTTTTGCTATCTATGTTGTATACTATTCATATATGACTGCTAAGGATTTGTTAAATTTTATATTGCATTTTTTCTTGGTAAGTGATATGTGATTTAATTCAGATAGTATTTTTATGTTATTAATGTGAATTTGTCAACTTTCTTGTGTTTTTTGGGCTGGTGCTGTGCAATTTAATTGACCTTGTATTGGATTAAGGTGAGTAAAACATTTTTCCATTTTATACTCACTTGAAACCAATTATATTAGCCTTATGCTTGTATATCCCCCCCCCCCCACCCTGGCTTTTTTTTTTCCCACCTCATTTTGTTAATAAGTTTTATTAATAAATTTGTATTTTAGTTGTGGTTCCTTTTTCTCGTCCTTATATTTTCTCACTGTGCAAATCGTTGTGTTTTCTTGGTCAATTAATATTTATCAACATATTCTTCTGACGATGTGTTGGTCGAAATGGAACTCTAATGTCTTTCTGTGTTTTTTAACCCTGTATATATATTCTGTGGCATCAAGTTTCAGTTATATATATATATATATATATATATATATATATATATATATATATATATATGTGTGTGTGTGTGTGTGTGTGTGTGTGTATCTGTATAAAGAAGAGTATATGTACACACACACACATTATATACACACACACACACACATAGACACACCTCAGTGCTAATCCAGATATCTCACATCTGCTTGCCTTTGGGATTCTTAGCATTGTTAGCATGAGCTGTTGCCGTGTTGTGCAAGCCATTCATCATAGATTCAATCATAAATTATTTGATGAATGTTTAGATCATAACATTATTAATAAAACTGTAAATTTTCTCATACCAATGGAAGAAAAAAGAAATACCCCCATCTACCCTAATTTTGTGTTACTATAAAACAGTAATCTACATAGACATAGAAAACTATTTTGGAATTAGTAGTTGTAAAGGGCAATCAACATTTACCTGGCATCATTAAATCTTCCAGTCAGAAGCA
The DNA here is from genome assembly GCA_903632075.3 of Acanthosepion pharaonis. Taxonomy (NCBI): domain Eukaryota; kingdom Metazoa; phylum Mollusca; class Cephalopoda; order Sepiida; family Sepiidae; genus Acanthosepion; species Acanthosepion pharaonis. The sequence continues at coordinate 610,288 of CAHIKZ030002334.1, read as the reverse complement.
AATCACCTCTGATTGCAATGAAAGTGTCTCGACCCCAGTTTCGGGCAAATCCACTGGCAAAGTGAGGAAGACCTGAACAATAAAATGATTCTGAATTAGTCAAAAAAAAAAAAAAAAACAAACGAAAAGAATCACAAGCTTTGTCAAAGACATTGGTTTGCTGAGCCACAAATCTACATGATCCAAGGTAATTTCGCCACAAATAATGATAACAATACCTGCAGCCAGGGAGAGGACATCCAGATGCTTTCTGCCTTTCTCGTCAGTATACAGGGTCTTTGGACGAGGTTCATGAATGTCATCGGCCAGTGGGGGAAGTTCAGCATGTTTGACAAATCCACAAAACTGGATGGAACCCAAAGCAAGAGCTTGGACAAATGATGAACCTTCAACGATGAACCTGAAAAAAAAAGGTGCAAAAATTAACACAAAAATTGTATATTAGTGAATAAAGAAAACCATAATATTCTAGTTAGGTTAAAAAAAAATAAAATGGTTGATAAAATTCATTTTCTACAGCTTATCAACTCTTTGCAGGTTATTTAAAGCCAGAAGATATTTTTAGATGTAAGTAGTTTTATTTTTTTTGAGATAATAATGGTTTAGTGATAAAAGTTTTACTAATTAATCCATAGCAGAAAGGAAAAGAGATAGATTCATGCCTGATCAGAATTTGATAAACAAACAAGAAATTATGTGGATGTAAAGTGGGGGATCAATTCTATAATACAATTAATATATAAGCGGATCCCTCTTTTTGTGGCCACAGTAGTTTCTATACATTTCTATTCCAGAGAATGTAAATAAATCCAAAAGACATGCCTGTATAGCTAATCAGTATTTCATTGACTTACTGATAGATTCATTTATACAGTTTGTCAACCTTTTGCAGGTTATTTAAAGCCATAAAATATTTTTAGATTGTAAGAATTTTTTTTTTAAGATAATAATGATTTAGTGATACAAGTCTTACTAATTAAGCCATAACTGGGAGGAAGAAGAGATGGATTTATACCTTATAGGATATTTGCACATAAGGAATCCAACAAAATTGGAACTCGACTCTCCGATTAACAATTCTGAGCCATTATCTATTACATCACCTTCACATCAAAGCTTACAGTACCTGCTATACCCAAGTAGTCACCCATCTATGTGCTGACCAGGTTTGATGTTACTTAACTTTGGGAATGAAATGGTAATTTCCAAGAAGGTATGAGTTAGCATAATGGTCATTCAAATTTCAGCAGAAATTGCTTGTAGTTTTAAATCGTAAAAAAAGGCATGAATCCACTTCTCCCTACACTTTGACAAGTCTCCAGATATCTTGTTAAAAATCTCTTCTCTTGGATTTGCTACAATAATCAAGGAATAAGAGAGTGGATAAGTGAGTTTCTTAATAATACTCAACCAATAACAATCGGAGGAAATAGGTTGAAACTATCGACAATTTGATAGTGATTCAAAATATATGTGTAAATATATATACAATCTTCAGCCTGAAGATTGTGTTCAACCATGAAACAGACTGTCTTCAATTGATGTTGACTAGTGTCTACTTATATTTACCTATGCTCTATTCATGATATTCAGCACTTTTTACCCATAAATAAAGTATACCATAAAACTACATATACATATATATATATATATATATATATATATATATATATATATATATATATATATATAGACATATATATATATAGACATATATATATAGACATATATATATATATATAGACATATATATATATATATATATAAATGACAATAGGAAAACTGTAGTTATTGCTGACGCGTTTCGTCCAATGTGAACTTTCTCAAAGCAAAAAATGAAATGAATTTAATTAAAGAAAGTAACTAATAATAACAAAAAACAGAATGTTCTTAGCAACTGGAGGAATGTAGAGAACGCTATTTTCATATTGTTAACTGAAAATAACGTAGGTTATTGTCACGTGTGGAGAATATTGACATTATAACTGTGTTGGCAGATTCAACCATTTTTTTTTTTGCTTTGAGAAAGTCCACATTGGACGAAATGCGTCAACAATAACTAGTTTTCCTGTTGTCATTTATATTTATAAATATTTTTTCTACAGGTTAACTCTGAGAAATTTTCATATATATATATATATATATATAATGGCTGGCTGCTTATTTCTGAGTATACCCATCTTCTAAGGTGGCTAGCTAATCCCTGTTAGACACTGACAGGCACATTTGTGTATCTTCAACAACCACAGAGGCAGACTGGTTTATGCTGCAATTGTGTTTCAAGGAAGATAGTTACAGTTCCTAGGAGAGAGCACATAATATGGTGTGAGTAATATTTTGAACAAGGCCAGAGCACTCAAATAATATGGCATGATTACCAATTTGGACATGACCAGTATGCTCTCTCTCACTCACAATGACTTGTGACATTGTGTTAACACAACATTCGATGACTTACAGTTTTGTTGACATGGCTTGGGTTAATCTGTGGCATGGTTTTCAAGCACAACCTAAAGATCCTGAATGCTGAGATCACCGTCCAGAGCGATGTGAAGAAGTCACCACCTTGATAAATGTTGGGACTTAAAATCTGGCATGATCAACAGTTTGAACAAGGTCAGTTGGCTTGAACTCTCATTCACTACCCAAAAGTTTCATCTACCTAATTTCACTCACAATACTTGGGTCATTGTGTAGGCGTCAGGAACTTTACAATGGTGCCATGCACTGGGATCATCATCACTAAACAACATAAACAAGAGGTTAGTTCTTTGACAAACCAACCATCATGAGATGGTTAGATTTTTACCCAGGTTTCATGATCAGAACACTATTGTTCAGACCATTATAAATTTTATATATATATATATATATATATATATATATATATATATATATATATATTATATATATATAAGAACTAATGGATCTCATTTATTAATCCAATATATTTTTATTATTTTAAATGTTACTTTTAGTGAATACTCATATTTGAGTAGAGGCTCTGTTTATTTTAAACAGTATTTTATTTTGTCTACCAGGTTGAACATTTGAGAAATCTTATTAAAGAAAATGTGTTATCTGGCCTGATTTGGAACTGCATCCCCCTTTGCAGGGGAAACCATCATTTGATCCAACATACTTCAACTACAAAGAGCTTCATAATCAAGCAAGGAAATAAATCTGAATGAGTAAAGTGTTCTTTAAAAGAATGTTCTTTCATTGTTCTCTCTCTTTAATGGCTGGGTTTTTTTTTTCTAATATTCTCTAACACTCAGTGACCCCTTGCGTTTTAGTGTCTTTATTGCCTTGCCTGCAGTGAAATGATTTAAAAAAATACACAGTTTAAAAAAAAAAATGGAAACATTTATTTCAAACACAGGTATCCACAAAAAAAAACGTTTGAAGTAATAAAAATGTTGAATTAATCGTAATTCCATTAATTCTTTATATGTACATTATATATATGTTAGAGGTATAATACATGTTTTGTGTGTATATAAGTGTTATGCCACCAGAATAATTCACTACATACACATAGGCAAATTGCTCATGTATTGTGTATGTAGTGGACTCTTCTGGAGATGTAGTGTGGAAATACCACAATAGAAATATAATAGAAATATTGTGTCAAAGGAAGCTTTAAGTTGTAATCACTTCTGTAAGTAAATACATTTTTAAAGGGTAATTGTAGGGGAGATTTTTTCAGAGGGAAAATAAATACTTTATATTGCAGGAAAATGGTAATTTTGAAAGCCTGTTGAAAAAAACACGGAGCTATGAATAAGACCTTTCATGCAATTAGATATAACATGACCACCATATAGATGTCAAAGTATTATAATATAGCATTCTTGTTTTTCTAGAATCATAGCTACACATGCAGGTCTATAAATACTTACTCAGACATCATATCTATGCTGTTATCCTTCATTATCATAAAGGCCCCAGACACAATGGCATCAAAATAACAAGGAATCAAATAACGAGGAACTTTGCGAAGACATCTGAATACACTTTCAAACCATTGCCCAAGCTGGAAAGTAAATTGATTTCAAGATTACAAAAGCAGAGTAACAATAAAAAAAAATTAAATCAAAATTTAAATAAAAACCAGATCAACAACAAAAATTCAATATTTTATGTTTTTTAGTCTTTTGAATAAAAACCCTTGATAATGAATTGATAATTCAGTTCAGACATGAAGAGTTCAAATTCCAATCAAGTCTGTTGCATTCACTTTCACATAAATATCCATAGAAAGGTATGAATTTATGTCTTCTCCCTGCTCCAGGTAGGATTAAACAGTAGGGTAGATTGGACACACTAGCCTTGGTTGGCAACCAGTCTAGGAAAGTCTGAATTCAAAATCTGTTGTGCATGTAGCTAGCAACTCCCCACAAAAATCTCCAAAATGTAATTGCTATGGAAACCACAGTAGCAACACTTCATGTGTTGAGATCGTGGTCCAATACTCCCCAGTGGAGTCTACAGGACTTACTTACCTACTCACTGCATAAGGATGGTCTCCAAACAGGCCATGGTGGATTAGGTAGTTCCTCTCCAATCTCCAGAAGCCGGATGGTGCCCATGCCATTACTTATATTCATTTTTAGCTTGCACAACACAACGTGGAATCTCAACATTGAACAGCCTTGATCCAATGACAAGAAAACAGTCAAGGTAAGTGGGGACCATCTGTGCTACACATGATTCATGTATGCTTATGGTAAATCACTGATGGAGGTCATTAATACCCGAATCATGACACACTGATATGACCTCTCAATAGCTTACAGCACAGTATGAACTTAAACACATGATGACCATTTATGCATTAAACAATCATAAGCATCACTGATTTTTCAATGTAAAAGATTCAAATAGATTGTTAGTGATGGCTGTGCCAAACTATAGTCAAATATGGCTTGCACAAAACTGCAACAGTTTATATCAACTAAATATTCAAGAGACAAGAAGAAAAACATATACTGGTTTTCTTTCTCCAAGATGAATACCTTAAGAAATTCTCAGGGGTCTATCACTTCCAGTGTGCTTACAGCAAACCTGGACACTCACCCAGCTATTTCTACATTCCAGTGCTTACATACACTTTTTTGGTTACCATACAACAACTGCTAAACATCACTTTTGTAATAAAGCCTTTGGCAAGGCATGACCCTAATCTTCCCTGAACCTTGTGCTATCAACATTTATATTGATATTCATTTTTTATTCTGGTATTACAATGAGAGATCAGAATAGATGAAAGTAGAAATGAACTTTCCATTTGCTCAATAATTATTTGTGTCAACACTACAAACAAAAACTTTGCTATATTTATAGCCAATGATAATAGGCTGAAGCCATTAATTTCCATCAATGCAAAAGATAAAAGCAATTAAATACCATGCATAGGAAAGGTAGAATCCATTAAAATTCACCCACATCAGAAAAAGAGGGCATTAAAGTCCACCAGCAGTAAAAATAAGTAAAGTTCATCCATAGAAAAAATAAGGAAACTCCTCTAAAACTAAAGACATAAGCCATTAAATTTCACCCTGAGAAAAAAGGCAATTAAATTCCACCCACAGAAAAATACAAACCATTAAGTTCTACCCACAGAAAATATAAATTATTAAATTCCACCTGCAGAAAAAAAGTGTTCATTCAATATCACCCACAAAATACTAGGGTAGGCTGAAAAGTTTGTTGGCTTCCTTAGATACTGTGGAATGTGACTAAATGAGGTTTATTTCTCAACACTCCCCTTTACAGTCCACACACTTCTTCCATCGGGGTTACAGTGCTAGGATCCCTTGAATTCTACCCATACAAAAAAATATTAGACAAAATAAATGATTATTTTCACCCACATGAAAGAATAAAGATTATTAAATTTCACCCATAGAAAAAAATAGCTGATAAAATTATGCTCACAGGAAAAATAAATCAGAAGCAATTAAACTTCACATAGTGAAAAGGTAGAGGCAATAAAAACTACTGACTGTAAAATTAGAGGCCATTAAATTCCATCGACATAAAAGTAAGAATCCATTAAAATACAGTAAAAGATACCAATTTTAGTTATTCTTTCTATTGATTTTTGAGATCAAAAATAACAAAAACAGAGTTTAAAAAGTAAGAAGAATGATGTGATGGAATAACCTGCCACCCCCATGAGTGGCGGCACTGTAGGTGGTAACCACCAATAAGTGTCCGTGAGGATAGCAGACAGGAGAGTCGAGTTGGGATCTGCAAGACTAGCGGCCTTCCGATAACAGCATGCACACAAAAGTACTGACTTGCGACGACCATGCGCATAGCTATTACTACCTTGCTTGTTGTACTGGTTTCTAAAATAAACTTGTTACTATTTATCCACCATGTTTGTCCATTCCATATTCCTATTAACACAGAAAGATAATCTATGGAAAAAAGTTTCTGTAGAGTAAAAATGGCAAGATGTTGAATTCCTTTAAATGTCAAACAAATATAAATTGTGGGGCACTTCGACATGGTGTATTGCCTTGCTAGATTGCTAACAACTGAGTAGTGAGTTCGATCCTCACTGGGTATTCCACACTTTTGATCTTGTGCTACATTTAAGCTATGCTATTAAAATCACCATATAAATATGAACAGAATCTTTTTTTATTCTTATTTTTTCAGTACCACTAGAATACATCCAATCACAAACCACTGGGTATTCCACACTTTTGACCTTGTGCTACATTTAAGCTATGCTATTAAAATCACCATATAAATATGAACAGAATCTTTTTTTATTCTTATTTTTTCAGTACCACTAGAATACATCCAATCACAAACCACTGGGTATTCCACACTTTTGATCTTGTGCTACATTTAAGCTATGCTATTAAAATCACCATATAAATATGAACAGAATCTTTTTTTATTCTTATTTTTTCAGTACCACTAGAATACATCCAATCACAAACCACTGGGTATTCCACACTTTTGACCTTGTGCTACATTTAAGCTATGCTATTAAAATCACCATATAAATATGAACAGAATCTTTTTTATTCTTATTTTTTCAAACCACTAGAATACATCCAATCACAAACCACTGGGTATTCCACACTTTTGACCTTGTGCTACATTTAAGCTATTTTAAAATCACCATATAAAATATGAACAGAATCTTTTTTATTCTTATTTTTTCAGTACCACTAGAATACATCCAATCACAAACCACTGGGTATTCCACACTTTTGACCTTGTGCTACATTTAAGCTATGCTATTAAAATCACCATATAAATATGAACAGAATCTTTTTTATTCTTATTTTTCAGTACCACTAGAATACATCCAATCACAAACCACTGGGTATTCCACACTTTTGACCTTGTGCTACATTTAAGCTATGCTATTAAAATCACCATATAAATATGAACAGAATCTTTTTTTTATTCTTATTTTTTCAGTACCACTAGAATACATCCAATCACAAACCACTGGGTATTCCACTTTTGACCTTTGTGCTACATTTAAGCTATGCTATTAAAATCACCATATAAATATGAACAGAATCTTTTTTTTATTCTTATTTTTTCAGTACCACTAGAATACATCCAATCACAAACCAAATACTTCACAGAAAAGACACACTTTGTCAACATATACATGTCATAATTCTAATAGGGGTTTTAAAAACTTCAAAAGTTTTATGACAAATGCAAATAACATTTACATCTCTTGTGTTTGCATGAGCTTTAAGTCTGTCTGCAATGTAACCAGGCAACCAGTCTCCATCCCTGAGGTTGTTGCACACAGGATGTCCAAGGTCATTATTACTACGAATTCTGTTCAGTAGATCACAGATACCTGAAAATTAGAAGAAGCCATCTTTAATATGAGATCAGAATTAAGCTTATTTAGCAACAACCACAAAATATAAGAGAACATACTGTTCAAAGCAAAAGTCTTGTCTTTCTTACTTTATGTCCTGTGGATTCGTTATATTCACTTAGGTGCAAATACTTTTGGGAAAGGTATGCATTCATCTCTTCTCCCCGCCACCACCAGCTAGTGAAGGATCAGTTTATATATTGATTGCAATATAGAATTGATAACTCACTTTATATCTACATTATAATTTCATGTTTGTTTATTAAATTCTGATTAGGTATGAATCTGATCCTCCTCACTGCAGCTATGGGCTATTTAGTAAGACTTGTATCACTAAATCATTATTATCTCAAATAAAAAAATTATTAAAATTTTACAATATTTTCTGGCTTTAAATAAACTACAAAAGGTAGATAAGCGATAGAAAACAATCAGTCAATGAAATACTGATTAGTCAAAAATTAAATTATTAAAATTTTAAAATATTTTGATTATCTATACAGGTATGTCTTTTAGCTTTATTTACATTCTCTGGAATAAAAATGTATATAAGCTATCATGGCCACAAAATGAGGAATCAGTTTATATATTGATTGTAATATAAAATTGATCCCCGACTTTATATCTACATTCTAATTTCTTGTTTTTTTTATCAAATTCTGATTAGGTATGAATCCAACTCTTCTCTACCCATAATTTGTATCACTAGACCATTATTATCTCAAAAAAAATCTTACAACCTAAAAGTATTTTCTGGCTTTAAATAACCAACAAAGGGTTGATAAGCTGTAGAAAATGAATCCAATCAAAAAACAATTTATGTCATGTACTGAATACTAGACAAACAATAACTAAGCACCATACTTTTTAGCTTTTACAACTAGAACCTGCCTAGCCACATCCACAGAGTTGAATCACCCTCATTTTTCATATATTCTTTTGGTAAGAAGGATGTCTCGCTTAAAAAGTTTCTTCCTAAGAACTGCTAGTTTGTGGAACAGACTCCTGCATAGTTGTTATAATCTTAACCTCTTCTACTTTAGGTTCAATCCTTATCTATCCCTCATATCCTCATAATTTTCACTTCCTACTTCCACCTCTTATGTTTACATCACACCTCATTCAGTAACCCTCTATCTTGAGTGGCTCTTGGGCTTTGTCTTAGGGTGAACCTTAGAAAAAAACATTTTTTAAATTAATGATATTTTTTATTAGAATGATGGAAAAGTTTTCATCATTTTCTTGACAAAATTTTTCATTCATACAAATCCATAACATCATTATTCAGTCATCAAAATATTTCTCTTGCTTTTCTATGAACTTACTCTGAGCTGCATAATGGTTGGCTGTGAGAATGAGTGTTGTCATGCAACAAAGATCACTGACCAACCTCTTTGCCAAGAACAAATGCTATCTCCTCTCCATTACAGTTAAATGATCACCATAACATTACACATAGTGTGGCAGAAATACTTCCCTTGTATACCTCCCACATAATGGTTAGACATTAGCTAGATGAAGACACCATTGCCACTAAAGTCTTACCATTACAGGTATAGATGGGAGGTATTTCTGTTTCACCCTGTAGCTAAAATCTTACCATAATGTGGGAGGTGTTTTTTCCGCACTATGTAGCTAATGTTGTGCAATTATGTGAGAGGTATATATAGGAGGTATTTCTGTCGCATCTTGTAGCTAATGTCTTATGATTATGTGGAAGGCATTCCTGAGAAGTGTTTCTGCTGCACCCTGTAGCTAACATCTTCCCATTATGTGGGAGGTATTTCTGGGAGGTACATGTGGGAGGTATTTCTACCACACCCTGTAGCTAACGTATTACCATTATGTGAGAGGTACTTCTGCTGCACATTGTACAGTAATATTTTTAGGTTCCTGCAATTAATCATAATCCAAAAAAATCACTCTTGAATCCCACCAAGTACAGAGAATTCCCCACCCCCAGTAGATTTTGTTTAGGTTAAAATGTTCAATCTCATCTTGGAACTACCTAGACATGATTTTCTTCATCTCTGATTCTCATAATAAATCCATTTTTCATTGCCAGTGATTATCATGACAAAGAAGACAATGACAAATTTTTTAATGCTGACTGGTGTTCCTTATCAAGAGTTCATGTGGAACCTAGTTTTCTAGCTTCTGAATTTTTTGTAAGAGAAATACATTGCTTGAACAAGTACATAAGCAATAAAGAACTGAGACAGACACTTCTAAGATTTTTCTAGCACTTTGCAAATGCACTTTTTTATATATAATTAATAATAAAATCACAGTCTATAATAATAGAATATAGGACCAAAATAATTTATAAAGATAATCCAAAAGAAGAAAAGTAGATATGTTACTCTACATTGGCACTTCTGTCAGGGGCTGAATTTTGTGAAAAGTGCAAGTTTTCATCTTTCCCTGTCGGTATCAAATTATCCAATTTGATACTCACTGGACATATTGAGGGGAAGAGGAAAACCGCAAGCAGTCTACTTCACAAGTTTGTGTAGTAAAAAAAATAAACATTGCTAAGAGTTAGAAAAGAGAGGAAGTTTTAGAAAGCCATGGTCACCCACGTCATGAAGGACACAGTACATAAAAGAAAAAGAAGCTATGTTACATGGAATGCTTTTAAAAAAGCCGAGAAAATTTTTTATTAATTACATATATATTCGGTGTTGGAATGAATTAGACTTCTATTTTGAATCTGCTTATCATTTTTTTTAATAGCGATGTCAAGCCTTAGATAAGAATGGTGAAGCTTGAGTTGTTGCTTTGGATATCTCAAAAGCCTTTGAGAGGGTTTGGCATACTGGTCTTCTTCACAAGTTAAAAGGTTATGGTATTTCTGTACAAATTTTTGAATTGATACAGTCTTTGCTTATCAAATTGCAAAATGAAAGTTGTCTTAAATGGCCACTCATTTAGAGCTTTTTACATTAATGCAGGTGTCTCCCAGGACTCTGTCCACTACATGTTCCTAATTTTCATCAACAAATTTTCTGTTGGTATCAGATCCCAACTCGGTATCTATACTGATGATATAAACATTTATTCCTGTCTTAATAGTAAATCTGATCAGTTTGATAAGGTCAAATTGGCAGCTGATCTGAAAATGATCTACATTCTGTTGTTAACTGGGGCAAGGAATGGCTTGTTAATTTCAATGCCTCCAAAATGAAACTGCTTTCTTTTAAGTGTTTGAGAGAACTCTTTTTACCTGGACTGGAGCTGCTCAATCCTCACTTGAGAGAATTCAAAATCATTTATACAGCTTTGAGGCTGCTGTTAAATCTCATGCCATTTGGCCCACGAGAGCCACCTTGTTCTCTTCCTGTTCTCACAGTCTTGGTAGGGCATCAGAATATCCTCCTGCACAAGATGAATCCTTCCAGCAGCTGCAATATCATCTCCAGTCTGCCAGATGCCAGTTCAAACTGGTAGATACCCCTGATAGGGTGGTCATCAGGTTGTCACAGGATTTGACTGATCCAACAAACAGCGCTGAGCAATGGTGCAGAGGGTGCTTGGCTGACCTATCAGAAGCTGTTGCACGGCCACCATAGTGGTCTCCAGAGGCCTCTCATGACACCTGCAGACAGCCTACATCTTCTGTTGATCTCTGCGAGGATGTCACCAGTGTTGGAAACTTCCAAGCCCAGGTACACAAAAGATGTAATGAACTTGACAGGGTCACTGCAAATGATGATGGGCAGTGGATATGCCTCCTACATGCATCAGCTTTGACCAGATGGCATGCAACCCAAGCCTTGTCACCGCCTTTTTTGAACATATTGATTGCCCCCTCGAAACCAACCAGCAAGCAGCAGAATAGTGTCATGTCAGTGTAGCCTGAGTCGGTTAGATCACTGTTTTCCAAGTTGAACACCAGCAAAGCGGTCACACACTGCATTCATGAGTTGGTCAGCTTTAGGGGATTGAGGTGGGGGTAACTTATTTTCCAGCCTTTTTCTCCATAGATGCAACATATTAAACCTATCACTACTCTAACACTATATACATGACAAATATTTTGATAATCTTTGGTTAAACTTATTCAGGCTTTTACAGCTCAAGACTCACCATGCTATGTTCACAGAATTAAATCACCCTAATTTCCTCCATGTACCATTTGTATTTGAGGAGTACCCTTATAACAGTTTTCTCCCCAAGAACTGCTATTTTATGGAACAGGCTCTATCATGGATGCATCCCAGATTAATACAATCTTAACCTCTTTAAGTGAAGAGTCAATTGTTATCTATCCTCCTTATCCTCATAATTCTTACTTCCTACTCTTGCCTTCATATCACACACTTCATTCAGTTACTTTGACTGTCTTTCAAGCCTTGTATTAGGTGAACTTTTACTATAAGTAAAACTAAAAATTAGTGGTAATAAATAACCATGTGTATATTTAAAAGAATAAAAATAATGAAAATAATAAAGAAAACAATAATAAAAATAAAGGGTCGACAAAAATTGCTGTTAAATATATTGTTATATTTACCTTGTAAACCACAGTAGGTGAGGCTTCCAAAGTTGGGAATGTCATAACTTCGGAATCCCTTTCCATCAGATTCATCTTCACTTGTCACACGGAACATGGCTCTGTTATAGGCAGAGAAATCCATTTCGCTGACAATTTCTCTGAAGTTGGAGGCTTCAGAGTCCTTGTCAAAGAGAGAGCGGCCACTGTAAGATCTCATCACATAACCAAATTGGTTCAAGTGACTGCGAACCTTCAGAATTGCGTCTTTAGATTGTATTGGAAGTGAAAGTCTGAAAGAAACAAAGAATTCTCATATTTCCCAAAATGCATTGAAATAACATATATTTTGATCTTTTGGTTTTATTTATTGGTATGAAAGGACTGATGCAAAATTATTTTTAACAATGATTTACACTTTTTCTATGGATTCTATGGATCAAAAAATCTGGGAGAAAATAATAGTGATACCATAACAAGCATCATACTGTAGGAGGCAAAATCAGCAATTTTGCTTGGACCTTTTGAAGTCTATATCTACTGACTTTATTTTTGTACTTAAAACATAAACAAAGTAATTATTAAAGAAGTGTACCTCCTGAGAGGAATCAAACATCTACTCAAAAAACATGCAGCCACTAATTAGATATTAAAGTAACAGAAAATAATACCACATTAAAATAATTCCATCAAAAAAAAATATTTTTTGTCTAAAGAAGTCCTTTTGAGGGATGAAACGTAGTTTTTTTTATTTAATATATATATATATATATATATATATAGATAGATAGATAGATAGATAGATAGATACTATAGGCCAAAGATTAGGGGGTTTTAATAACTAGAATGTTTCCTACCTTCTTTGGTTTATTTAATTCCTACTAAACTAAGACAGTGAAACCAATTAATATATACCATCCAATGTTTCTTACAGAGAGGGTGTTACCTAAAATTTAAAATCAACTAACCCTAAGATTACCATTAGCCAGCAAGGTAAATTAGGTGGAAGGAACTAAAATTTTAAGAAAACTTGATGAAGTAATAGATTAATTTCATTGTTAATATTATTAGAACCGAATATATATGATAAAACCCCTTGAAGAGAAAGATCCTCTGGCCCAATGTGAGATACTAAATTAGTTTTGAAATTCTTAGGTAATTCTTCAAAATCCAGAAGTTAGACTCAAACGCTTGGCCTATAGAGTGCTTATATATATATATATATATATATATATATATATATATATATATATATAGAGAGAGAGAGAGAGAGAGAGAGAGAGAGAGCGCAATGTTTAATTACATGTGTGTACCACCACTTTTTTGATATTGCTAGAAGAGTCCATGAAAAGAGATGAATAATTTTAATGTGTTTATACTGGAAATATTGTGCAAAAAGGAAAACTTAAATGGTGATTTTACATGTGCATAAAAGAAAATTGGCTATACTACTGTAGATAAATAAACTTGTAAACTAACATATATATACGTGTGTGTGTGTGTGTGTGTGTGTGTGTGTGTGTGTGGATGGTTTGCTTGCTGGCCATTCATATTCAAGGATGCTCGTTTACTAGGACAGCTACCAATCCCTGTTGTAGATGACTGCTTAGGCACATTTGTGCTTGTTCAACACCCATAGAGCCCACCTGTGGTTTATACTGCAACTATGCTGAGAGAGAGAGAGAGTTCATTATGTAGCATTATTAACAATTTGAACAAGGCCAGCAGATGACTTGTGACTTTGTGCTAACACAATCTTCGATGCCTCCCCAAAGATTTCCGTCTACCCAATCCGCAATCACCTCCTCCAGACCAATAACACCTTTCTGAAAAACTGACCATGGATAGACTCAAACCCATGTCTCATGGCCAGAAAGTGGACGTGCTAACCACTCAGTCACATGCATTCATTAGAACATGAAAAAGTTATCCATTATGGAATTTTTTCCTCTATGTTATAAAAATCCATAATGGATAATTTTTTTCATGTTCTAATGAACACTCAGCACATTGTCAACCATTTGCATTTAAAAGCATAAAGAAAAATTACAGTAATGGTTAGCAACGCACAGCTTTGTATAAATACTTGTACCCTTGAACAACATATAGTTTTGTACTACTTGCACCACTGAAGACGATCTTGGAAGAAGATCGAAAGTACTTGGGAAATGAAAATAAAAGAAATTTAAACAGCACATTTCTCTCATCTTTTAATATCAATACATAAAAGGTTATTTGTGAGTATGAACAGATTTTATTAAAAATTAGCAGACATAATGTCTGTAATTTATTCTATCAGAAATGCCTAAGATCTATGTATGTATATATCTATGTATATATTGGGTTGGGAAATAAGTCATGAGCGTATTTTTGAAAGTAAAAATTTTTGGGAAGCCAAACATTTGACAAATGTTTTACAACAACAATTTCTTATTGTTGTTCTAACATTTACATATAGGTATGATTACTTTTTGGTTCTATTTCAGACCCCTAAAATGGAATGTCAAGTAAACAAAACTTCTCATTTTCGACACCTTTTGCTTTTTGCACATAATCAAGGAGTTAACGCTGCTAAATCAGCTTTTGAAGATTGTGACATGTATGAAGATGGCACAATGCTTCAAGTTACCTTGTCAACCAGTTGAGTTTGATGAGGAGCAATTAAACCTGTTTCTTCACAAAAATTCACATCAGATAACCAGAGAACTGGCAGAACAGATGATTTGCAATCACATAACTGTATTAAATCATCTTCATTCAAATGGGAAGGTTCAGAAACTTGGTTCATGTCACATGCATTGAATGACCACAATAAGAATCAATGTGCAACAATTGCAGCCAGTTTGCTGGCTCGGCATCACTCAACATACAGTCATAAACAGTGTTTTCTTTATTGCATTGTCACTGGCGATAAAAAATGGTGTCTTTGCATCAATATGAAGCAGCTTAAAGAATGGCCCAGCCCCAATAAGCAAGCAACAACTCAAGCAAAACAAGACCTACACCCTCAAAAGATCATCTTGTATGTATGGTGGCACTGGAAAGCCATAATTTATTATGAATTACTTGAACAAAACCAAACGGTAAATGCCGAGCTCTACGTTTAACAACTGCACCAACTCTGTGAAGCAATTCAGCAAAAAAAGACCGAATCAATGACAAAGTGTTCTTCTTTAGCACAACAATGCCCGTCCTCACATCGCCAATATTCAAGAATTTGGATGGGAAGTGTTGCCTCATTCTCTGTACTCGCCAGACTTGAAACCATCAGATTTTCATCTTTTTCAATCTCTTTTCAATGCATCCATTCTCATAAACACATCACTTCAGAATGCTCCACAAGTTTTCAATTGAAAAGTCTTGAGAATTGAATGGCCAAGGTCCACACAAGCCTAATTTCTGCAGGTACTCCATAGTTTTCTGCACTCAGTCCGAAGGAGCATTATCTTGCATAAATACGATGGTTCTCCTGAAGATGATTCTTTGCTTTTTAGCCAAGATTCCAGTTACACTTTGAGGAAGGCTATATAAGCATACCGTTAAGCACTCTCCAAAGACCAATCATGATATCTGCAATAATACCAGCCTGAATCATAATACCTCTTCCATCTTGTTGGCATCTCAAGTGTTGATGACGATCTCATCCATTTATGACCCAATCTTTGTTCTAACCATCAGGGCAATCAAGTGTTGCACAACTTTTATCTGTGAACAAAACGTTTTTAGAAATCGACCTTCATGTTCTCCTTTGTCCATTTCAAATGCATTGTATGTGTACTTTTGTCAATCGAGGCTTTGTCACTGGTCTCACTAATGTCCCGACCTTTTTCAGAAGATGATCATGAGTAATTCTGGACACTGTTGCTGCTCCACTACTCCTGAAAAGTGCTCTGCTAGTCACACCTGGGTTATTTACAGCTTCACGTTTCATTCGTGATAAAGAACATCAGGAAACGACACTTGAGTGACCCTTATCAGCCCTCTTATGTACATTGGTAGGAGCTGCAACAAATCTTATTTTCCAATTATATTGGATATTTCTAATGTAGATTTGTCTTTGGAAAGTTCAGATGTTATATCTTTCTCAGAAGGGGTCAATTCGCATTTGCAACCAATAATTGCACTATTATATGACACTCATTCATTCTATATGGTATCAACATTGCAAATGGCCAGTGTTTGTTTCATGTTACGCAAAACAATACAGATTTTTATACAGCCTGCACATATACCTATTCCCATTATACTGTGAAAATTTTAAAAAATTCCAACTGGTAGTTTTTGAACAAAATCAAAAAATGCCACCTCATTAATAATTTGAAACACAGTCTATATATATATATATATATATATATATATATATATATATATATATCCATCTATGTATGTATGTATTAATGTAGCAACTAAGCCTCTAAACAATAAATTGTTGCTGTTTGTCTGTGGTGTTGTAGTATTATTTATCATTACAAGGTCTGATCAAAACTATCAGGACTTGTGCAATATAAAGAAAACTACATATCAATTCAGCATTTAATCTCCTTTGAAGTAGTCTTCTGAAACCACACACTTTATCCAGCATCATTTTCATTGAAGATATTGGAAGGTCTTGGAGATGTTAGGGTCTTCTACTGCGAAGATTCATTCTTGGTTTCAGGGTCATAGCCATCAACTCAAAATTTGTCACCTGTTATGATCATTTTCAAAAGGTTTTCTATGGCATGGTGAGACAACCACACTTTACACACTTTCCTTCCAGGCATTGCTATATACAACAGAAGTGAGCGAGAACGTTATAACTTAGTGTGTATGTGCAACAGAGTTCAAGGTCAATCTGTGTCAAGCGACTTCACTCAGTGTACTGTTACCATAGTCTGTTACCATAGCAACAGTATTGATACTTTTGGATAGACCACGTATGCACTAACATCTTCCAAGGTCATGCAATGAGTTGGGCAAATGTCAAGTGTGCAGCTAAGAAAGGGGAAATCATTGATCCAGCAATCCACTTTACATTTGATGAATGCAGCAGAGTATGTCTCTCCAGTGTAGTCTACGTTAAACACAAGAAGAGTCATATTGGTAGAGCTTTGACAAATTGCGATCATTACTACACTGGCAATAACTCATCACGTGGGGTGTGTCAGAAGACTTGCAGAAACTGCTCTGGTCTTACACATCACATGAAAACCCATGAGCAAGCTGAACAGAGTTTACAAAACAGGCTAGGCCTTGTACAGAACAACTTTGCTGCATCTGCAATAAGCATTGTAAGTCATTCAATGGCTTCAAGAGCTATTGTCATTCTCAAGAGAACATAAACCATGAATCTAACTTGTTTAAAGTGTTGACAGCCACTAGTTTACGCATGCAGCCAAAAAATAATGGCATATTTAATATTGCAATTGCAATGCACTTAGATACCAAAAACTTGGTTGCTCTGCATTCTCTTGGTCATGCTAAAAAACATTTGAACACTAAATTAAACTGAAAGTAGAATTAAGATAACAATTGATGTAAAAAATTCAGATATAACTAAAAATAAATCTGCCAAAGGACAATATGAATAAAGAAAAACAGAAAACTTATCTTAGCCTCTGATGGACTTTATCAAGACAAATGTAAGGATTTTATTTTGCAACAAGGATTTATAAACAAAAATTAAAAAATATTGTTAGTTTTCAAAATTTTTAAGCAGATATTTAAATTAAACTGTCACAACAACTCCTTATGATGCATTAGGGCAGTGGTTACCAAACGGTGCAGCACACCCTACATATGCACATTCGTACATACATACATACATATATACACACATTCATACATAGACATATACACATTCATACATAGATACAGCCATGGCCAAAATTATGGAGCACCTATAAAAATTTGAGATAATAGTTTAAACCTACGTATTTCAAGGTTAAGAATCGTACAGTGAACAATTGAGAGCAAATGTAAAATATTTAACAGTAGATTGTAGTATTTTTTTTTTGCTTTAAAACCTCTCTCAAGAGCTTTAGCTGAGTTTCGTACTAAATTCATTCCAATATTCAAAATGATTTATTGTCATACTAAAGGTTGTTTCATAATTTTCGGGTAATATTTGATTCCTACCAGTGTATATTTAATTGAAAATGCCTAAAAAGAAGCAGCTTTCAGAGATTAAAAGGCACAAATTGTTGCTTTATCTGGTGAAGGATATTCTCAGGTAGAAATTGCCAGAAGATGGAATGTTCAAGGAAGGGGTTCAAAACAACGATTAAAATGTACAAAAAACAAAGTCTTCAAAAACAGAAAAAGACAAAAGGCCGAAAAAGTCTACAACCACCAGGGAAGACAGATCTTTGAAAAAGAGCATCCTTGCAGATAGGGAGGCAAAGGTCTTCAGAGCTTGCTGCTGAACTTAGGGAGGACACAAACAAAAAAACATATCAGCTCGAACAGTGAGAAGAAGGGTTATTAGAAGTGGGATTAAAGGATGCAAAGCCAGGAACAAGCCATACTTGTCTCAGGCCAACAAGAAAAAAAATGACTGAATTTGCAAAAACCATGAAAATTGGACACCTGATGATTGGGGCAAAATTGTTTGGTCTGACGAAAGTAACTTTGAGGTAAGTTAACAGCTTCTATTTCCTAAACTTTGGATGTAATAATTGAAATGTTTATGTGAATACACATCCATAACATTTATTCAAAAATTGTCACAAATGCTTTTTTTTTCATCAGATTTTGGGCACTCCTGGAGCGGTTTATGTTCGGCATAGGGAAGGAGAGGCATTTCATCCTGATTGTGTGGTCCCAACTGTAAAATTTGGAGGAGGAAGTGTAATGGTTTGGGGCTGCATGGCTTCTTCAGGCACTGGAATGGTGTACACATGTGAGGGCAGAATGAACTCCACAATTTATACTAACATGCTGGACCAGGTTTTACCAACCTCTTTGACTAAAATATTTAATAATAACATTCCAAGTGATGTAATCTTCCAAGACAATGCTCCATGCCATACGTCAAAAGTTTCAATCGGATGTTTGAGAAAAAGGATTACAGTGATGAAGTGGCCCCCTCAATCCCCAGACCTAAATCCCATTGAAACTTTGTGGTCCCAATTAGGGAAAAAGTGAATGCACAAATGTTCATTAAAAAAAATTAGAGGCCAAACTTCATGAAGATTGGCAGAAAATAGATCCTACCACCTGCAAATAACTTAGTCAATAATATGCAAAAACGAATAAAAGCTGTTATAAAAGGCAAAGGAGGACATACCAAATATTGATTGTTGTTATTAATGTTTACTCCACTATTCTTAACCTTTAAATATATAAGTTTGAATCATAATTTCGATTTTTCATTGGTGCTCCATAATTTTGGCCAAGGCTGTATATAGATATTCATAGATACATACACGTTCATAGATACATATACATACATAAATATATATACATCTATACACATATACATCTATATATATCCATAGACAAATACATATATATATATAAACATTGATGCATACATACATAAAGATATACACATTCATTCATACATACATACATATATATACATACACACACACACATATATATATATATATATATAAATATATATACATATATATATATATATACACATTCAACAAACATACATTCATACATACATATACATCCAGACATACACATATATATATATATATACACACATTCATACATACAAACATATACACATTCATACATACATATACACACATATGTATACACACATCCATCCATACACATATATATATATATACACACACATTCATACATACATACATATATATGCACACATTCATACATACAAATACATATATATCTATACATACATCCACCAATACACATATATATACATATACACATCCATAGATACATATACACATATAT
>CAHIKZ030002334.1:520000-585000 GCA_903632075.3 Acanthosepion pharaonis | reverse complement strand
TGGAGAGTTAATTTTGAATCCATCTCTAATTTAGACACTATC
Organism: Acanthosepion pharaonis; assembly: GCA_903632075.3. Classification (NCBI taxonomy): domain Eukaryota; kingdom Metazoa; phylum Mollusca; class Cephalopoda; order Sepiida; family Sepiidae; genus Acanthosepion; species Acanthosepion pharaonis. The sequence continues at coordinate 584,958 of CAHIKZ030002334.1, read as the reverse complement.
TTAGCTCTTATTTCAGCATCCTTATTAGCAGTTAAGCCCTGTATAAATATTAGACATACTTTTCATGTTCCGCATAAAACAGTTTTCTTAATAATAAGCAAACTTTTTTTTCCATCATCCCAGTGCAAACAATCCTGTTTGAAGATTTTTGTTGTATCTTCTATAATATACTGGAAATGTTATTTCTTTGTCTGGATTGTATAAAATTGCTTCTGGAGTGAATAAATTTGACATTCTTTTCAATGAAGTTCTATGTAATAATAATTCCAAAATTTTCTGCTTTTGTTGCAATTGTTGTTCCAACATTTGAACCATGACAGACTTTAATTCTTCCATTTTTCTGTAGTCAGCCAAATTGATTTTTGAATATACTCACCACATACTTGCCTTACATTATACAATGGTTATAATTTAAAATCAAGATCTGGTGACCCATCTTAAGATTTCTCCCAGATCAATGAGAAAAATTCAGTGCAAAATTCAATAAAATCCAATGATTACTCAGAGAGAAATACAGGAAGAATTAAAAGCATCAGGTATTATTGTTATAAAGTGAACAATAAGCAATGAATTTCCTAGAAGTCAACTAAGAAAAGACAGCACAGCCTTTTCACCAAAGAACACAATCCCAACGGTGAAATTTGGTGGTGGTAATGTCATGGTTTTTCTGCTAATGGTACAGGGAACTTAGAGATGAATGAATTCAAAAATATATCAATTTGTTTGGGTCAGTAGTAAAGCTTGGACTCACAAATGAATGGGTTTTGCAACAAGATAATGTCCCTAAACATACGGCTAAATCTATGAAAAAAATGGCTTATTGAAAACAATGTCAATACACATGAATGGCCATCACAGTCTCCAGATTTGAATCCAATAGAGAATTGGTGGTGTTTATTAAAAATTCAAGTTAATAAAAGAGTTCTGAAAAAACATCCTGGACCTAAAGAGAATATGCAAAGAAAAATGGAGTAAAATATCAACAGAAACTTGCAAATCATTGATTAAAAGCTGCAGAAAGAGACTGATTGCTGTTGAATTGAGTAAGAGATATGCTACAAAGTAATAAATAGGTATTATAATGTTGTACAAATACTTTTTCAGCTCAAAATTTTTTAATTTCATTTATATAATAAATTTTTCTGAATTTTTTTTGCATATTGCAGCATTATGCCATGGTATACAAATATTGTATGGATTTATAAAATTCTTTTATAAAATCTATGTTAAATAAAAAAATTCATGATGTACGAATATTTCTTCCCCCAACTGTATATACTTAGATAGATAAAGTAGGTATATAACTTACCTAAAAGCAATGACACTGCTGGGAGTGAAGTTCTTGAAATTAATCTGAGTTCCATTATCATCCACATGACTAACAAAGATCATCTTGCTTTGTTCCGCCTTTATTTTCTCAGTAATCTGCATTTGGTAGTTGGGTAAACCATTGATGTGTTCCTGGTGTCGCCTGTACTCACTGCTGTCTTTGTGAACCATCTTCATCTCAAAAAGCACATCTTCAATGATACCTAACAATAATAATAAGAAGAATGCCATTTACAGATCATTCCATGATTTAGAAACACATTTTCATTGGTTATCTTCTTTTTTTTTTTTTAATCCCTGATAGAGAGTCATTTGGAAAAGCAATTACAATAATTCAGAACATATACTGGGATCAAATTGCCTGGACAGAAAATGAACTGAATAAATACACAGAAAAAGAGATGTAAGGCAAGGATGGGTCTTCTCATCAGATTTATTCAAAATATCAATAGAAATAAAGAAAAGAGTACTGAACTGTTACATAATATCAGTCTTCTCACAGATTGAAGCAACAGAAATGTGGTTCTACAGATGTTAGGGTCCATACAAAAAATAGCAAATTGGGGGTCGACGGTAATATTTTAGAGGTCCATAGAGTAATTTCACTTTGGAACAGTGAGAACTGGAATTTCTGCAGTAATCTATACCATATTAAAATACTAAAAATAGGAAAACAACTCTAAAACTAGTAGAAAATGAAATCAAGCAATTTAAATTAGTGTCTCTTTTAGTCTACCATATGTTTTAATAGTAAAAGTTGAATACAAACAGAGAAGTATATATAAAGGAAGGATTATATACATAAAGGAAAATTATACAATGGCTATAATTTATTATATAAATTAATTTGATATATTAATAATAAATAATATTAATATTAAATATTGATAAAATAAAATAAAATAATATAAATTAATCAACATAGTAACAGACTTGACATTGTGAAAATGAGTGATCTTTGACTATCATTGACATCAATGGAGCCAAATATAAAAAAAACTCGCAAAGCAGCATCAAACACAAGGATCTCAATGGTTTATATTATGAGTTATTTTATTAGTGTATATAAATGTTCCATAGAATTTAGTTGTTAAATACAAGTTTATTTTCATTAAATCAGTTTTACTTCAAAATAAAGCATATGTATTTACTATTTCTATAATACGTCCTAAATTTATCTATTAGTAAAGAATAAATAAACATTTTTTTTACATCGAATATTTATAGGGGTCCTCCAAAAAACATTAAGAGTAAAAGTGGTGCATGAAAAACACTGATGTAGATAAATAAAGTTCAAAATTAAGCAAATAACAAACTGGCAGAATAAAAGTTTATTCAACCTATAGAGTGAAACAATTCTCAGAGAATTAGAAGTCTTAACAGTATGCATTATTGGCAGCCATAATCTTAACAGCAGAAGATATGTGGATGACACAGCATCAATAAAATACAAATAAGAAATAAAAGTCTGTGAAAAAAAAATGGATATCATTTGTTAACAGCAGAGTCTAAGTCTGAAGGTTTACATTTCTAAAACGAATTCTTACTTACTGACTAGCTGGAAATGGTTGTTTACCCAGAGGGCCTGTGACCTTATGCAAAGGCAAAGAGAAGAGAGTTTTTTTTAGAAAACATGGATTTTTAAAGGTGCTCACCAGCTGCTGCTATGTATAACTCCTACAGCCAATCATCTATATGTACTACTACTGTTGAAGCATAGACTTCCAACAAAAAAAGTTAGCTGTTTCAAATGCAGTATATAATTCATGCAGAAGACACCAGAGGTCTGAATCAAATTTAATATCTGTTAGGAACTGTAAATCTACAATTAGTTGATCTGTGTTAACCCCAATATGTACTGGATTCACCCTAACAAATACCAAAGTAAGTTCAGTACTCAGAGTTACCTTAGAAAGTCAAAAGACGTAGGAACCTCAAGAGAAGATAACCTTAAAGTCACCAAGTGTTAAGCCTCAAAAGATAAGCAAGAAAGTGAATCCAGTTAAAATGAGAATATACACACACAAGACTAGATATCAGGAAGTTATATAAACACCCAGACTAGGAGCAGTGAAGGAGAATCCCTCACATATTTACAAGAAGATTGAATATCCAAAAGAAAGCCACAAAATGACATACCCTTTATTCAGTTCAAGTTAATTTGAAAGAGTTCAGAAGTGAATAAACAATTTTTTTACAAACAGAAAATTTAATCCTGCATTCTTATCTGAGATTACTATCATTACACTAAAAAATGTTACTTTAATAATGTTTAAAGCATCATAAAATCTTATGCTACTCAGTATAAACATTATGAACTGAAATAAAAAGAACTTTTTCAGAATAAAATCAATAACTTTCCAGCAAACTTGAACCTTCACGCCTGCCAAAAAATGGAGTTTCAAAAGAACGATTTTCTCCTTGACACCACTATGATTGGAACCGTAATACAATCTAAACATATGACAAAAGTAAATTTATACATTTTTTTGTTCTTGAGAATTTACAACAAAAATTATAAACAATATTTATTATTTATACTATTTATTATATTGTTTATTGAAATGGTTGGCAAAACATTGGCTTATGACCAACTAATCCAAACTTTATAAAAAAGAAAAATAATAAATATTTCCTTAGTTGACTCATATTTTTTTAATAATTTAGTAAATTTTTATAAACTATGAATAAAAAATTGCTTTCATATTTATTTCTTTATAAATTGTTAAAGGATAAATATTGCATTGCATTAGTTTAAATTATATTAACTTTTAGAATTTTGTAAATATAAAATTATTCTTGTAAATAAACAATTATAATAAGTAAATAGTGTTTAATATTTTTGTTGTAAATTCTCAAGAACAAAAAAGAATGTAAAAATTCACTTTCATCATATGTTTAGGCTTTATTACAATTCTAATCATTGATCTTTAAAACAATAAACATTGCCAAGGAAGGAAGGTAGTTAAAATAATAGCAGTGTCAAGGGAAAAACTGTCCTTTTGACATTCCATATTTTTTTGCAGACACAATGATCTAAGTTTGCTAAATTTCTGTCCTTTTTTCCATAATCATCATCTATCTATAATGCTTGAAAATGTAGTATAAAACAGTATAGAGGAATCTTTGGGTAATTTGTCCTTTTCTATCATTACAATCCTTATATCCACACATTGTTTGCTTTCTACTTAGATGGGAGAGGCATGCAATATAATTAGGTTTTGTTTTTTTTGATCTGGGAACAGAAAAGTGACATTCCTTCAGACAATCTTTTATATCCTTGAAACTTTCTAAGGATCTCCTTCCTCACATTCAATTAGGATGGGTTGGAACAAAGTTCTTAAGCTGTCTTTCTTCTGAACTTCAAGTCAGGTGGATTGTCAAACAATTGAATTGCATAAAGATTTGGCGTCACACTTTAAGTTCAAATGCATCGTAGGGAAAGATAAATAAAATGTAATCCACAGGCGCTGTAGGAAGCAAGTTATACAATGAAAATAAACAGAAACAATAGAAGGAAGTAATATTCCTAACACAATATTATATATATATGAGAAATATATACAATTATGAGTGTTAGGAGCATTATGTTTTTCAACATATGTCTGAGTTGTAATTATGCATGAAATATTGCTACAATATATGGTTTGGAGCTTCTGTTGTGTATTTAGAGATGTTTGATAAAATCAAAAGAATCTGCAATGTTAGCAGTCCTGGAACTCTCTTTTGGTTTGTTGCTTTCCAGTGAAATTTGATCTTCAAAAATTTAAATGCAATGTCAATCATTATCTTGTCTTCTTAATTCCTGTTCTTTTATTGTTCTCTCTCCTTAGATTTTTTTTCAGATTCTTTCACACTCTTTTGCATCTTAGTGCTTTTATTACCTTGCTTGGGGTGGAATCTGTATGTGCGTGTGGAAAGGAAGAAGGGATGGAGTTGAAAGAAAGGCATCAAGAGACAGGTAGTGAAAGAGGAAAGATAAAAGATAAGAAAAATAGAACAAATCAAAAGAAAACCCAGGCGAAAGAAATACATACACACACACACACACACACGAATACACACACACAGTAAGAGTGAGAGGGAGAGAGATGGTGATAAAAGAAAAACAAAGATAGGCTGTCAAAGCAGAGAAGATAGGAGGTAAGAAAAGGATAAAAATAAAACCAGATGAAAGAAATATCTATTTATTTATATATATATATATATATATATATATATATATATATATATAAAGAAGCAGTATTGAATTTTTTATTTATTAATCCAAAAGATTTTATCACTTTAAACATTATTTTTAGTGGATACCCATATTTGAGTAGACGATCCGTTTATTTATTTTTATATTCCAGCCTGAATTCTTATTAAAGAAAAATATGCACTCTCTAGTAGGATTCAAACTTGTGTTCCCTTTTGCAGAAGAAACTGTTGTTAGATATGACGTGCATTAGACTGACTTAGCTATAGAGGGCATTGGTGATCAAGCAGAACTGAATAGTGCTTTCTAAACACAAATACTTCCTAGATTCTTTAAAGTTCATATCTGCTCAGTTTCATATCAGAACGTAAACAAAGCAATTTCTAAAGAAGTAATGGATGTTTTACTTATTAATGCAACAGATTTTATCACTTTAAACATTATTATTAGTGAATATCCATATTTGAGTAGACACTCCATTTATCTATTAAACCGTTTATTTATTTTTTGCCTACCGGCCTGAATGTTTAAAAAATCTTATTAAAGAAAATATATGCGCTCTCTGTCAGATATATGTATGGAGAAAATGAATAAAACAGAGACACAAATATTTCAGTTTGATGACAGCACCTTGGGTGACTTGGAATTGATTCCATCAAAGTTAATATGAATTTTGGAGAAAAAAAAACATATGTAAATTTGAAAGATTTAATAAAAAAATTGATAGACAGAACTTCTTTAAGAGAATTCTTGCTGCCCCAAAATACACCTTATACATGCATACATACATATATATATGTAAATGAATATATAATATCACACACTGTGTTGTGCAAGAAACTCAGAGTCATGCAACTGGTGAGGAAAAAAAAATGTTAATTAATATATGTATGTATGTGCATATATATATATATATATATATATATATATATATATATATATTATGAAATGGACAAAGTCTGACAATTATTTTAAGACATTTTTATGTTTATACATTCTTTTTTATAGATACAAATATTTAAGTAAATGCTCTGTTTATAATAAACAGTATCAAACAATATTTACCAACCTGAATGTGCAAGAAATTTTCGCAGAAAATATTTGTCCATTTCATAATGTGTGATGTCATTTGTTTACATTTGAATGTGCTTTGAGCAGATATGAATGTACGTGAGAGATTCATGGAAGATTGAAGTTTAAAGACAGTAAATTCGACCTTGCTAACCGAACACTCTTCTGTGGCCAAATCGGTTAAAGGCACAAAGCTAAATGATCGTTCCATATAGGATACAGGTTCAAATCCTGTCAGAGGACAAATATTTTCTGCGAAAATTTCTTGCACATTCAGGTTGGTAAATATTGTTTGATACTGTTTATTATAAACAGAGCATTTACTTAAATATTTGTATCTATAAAAAAGAATGTATAAACATAAAAATGTCTTAATATATATATATATATATATAACGACTTTGCATAATTTTATATATCAACAAACACTATTTAAAAAATAATATGACAAATTGGAAAGGTTTTTTGTGATGCTTTCATCCATTAGAATTTCACTGGACTAGGCTTTGTTGCCACATCTACACATGCGCACAAAATGAGACACACAGCTAGTTTCAAAATTTTTTAAATAAATATTTTTGAAAGAATTATTTTTCTTTACAATATATCACCATTCTTGATAGATTTTATATTGTCACAGTGTGGAATAGTCAGGGACAGAGGTGATGGAGAGAAAAAGAAAAAGAATGAAATGATTAAAATAAAATATTGCCAAGGTAGTTACAATAATAGCAATGTCAAGGGAAAAACCATCCTTTTAACACACCATCTTTTTGCAGGTACAAAGGTTAAAGATTTCCCATTCATCATTAGTCCCAAAAACTGAAATTACTTCTGACTAAACAGAAAATGTGAAAATTGGAGTATCCATGAGACGGAAGGTATGTGTAATGGGTTAGAAATAATACAAATAATAAATGCAAGGGACTCAAGATGATATGTATTAGTAAAGTCTGCTGATTGAATAAATGAAAGATTTTTTTTTAATTCTATTTACACCCCTCCCACCACACTACATTTTCTTTCTTGAAATAAAATGATTACTAATTGTGCCTTACCAGGGAGATTCACCGTCTTGATGTAAGTTCCATCGTTGTTGGGGTCATGGGGGAAGCTGAAAGATGTACGAGCAATCAGAACAATACTCTGATGTGTGCTGGGGCTGTGTCTTGTCACGGACACAACATCCGAGTCAAGCTGGTCAACATAAACCTGAAAGAGAAATACTCAACGATAAAGAAAAAGGTAGATATTACAAAACTGTTGTATGTAGATACATCACTAAGTCTGTAGACTTATGAGGAAAAACATTTATTTTAAACAATAAATATTTATTTTTCAGTATAATCTTTTCCTTGTCCATGCACTTAATTCAGTGATAAATATTAATCTCATATGTAAGTACATCAATAACTCCATAGGCTAATGATGAAAAAATAATTTATTTTATACAACAAATACTTATTTTTCAACATAATCTTCTTTGTCAATGCACTTAATTCAATGGTGAGTATTAATCTCATACATAGGGATCTCAATAAATCTGTAGTCTAATGAGGAAAAAAGCATTTATTTTATACAAAAAATATTTTCATTGACATAACGTAACTTCCCTGTGGCTTTTTTTAAAATATTTTTCAAGGTAATTGATCTGATGAGCTTTCCTCTTTGGTGCATACAAATTTAAGCACAGTACTAGATTGGTTGCTAAGAAGGTTGAAATGTTTTGATTTACCAAGAGCAAATTGCTGTGAAAATCCAGACATGATACTAAAATAAGATTATTGTGCTTTCAAATTATGAACACTGGCTTTTGGTAAAAATGAACAAAAAAAAAAAAAAAGGCGGAATTTCTCCATATTTAATAAGATGAGCATTGCACAGAATAAGACCAAATTAAAGAAGGAAGTTGCCTACCTAGAAAATCAACATTAGAAAACTTGGCTTTAATCTCACAGGACAGATTGAGGAAAAGCAAGACAGAGGAAAACAATGTGTAACATACTTGTTGGGCTTGAGTAGATGGATGGTAGAACAGGGTTTGGGAGAAACAGCAAGAACACAAATATTAAAAGCTACAAGGGACAGAAAGATGGGGAGGGCTATGATCGCCTATGTCCTTAATACAGCACATAAAGAAGACGAAAACTTATAACAGCTGTTAATGTAAATTTAAACTTAAACACATTTTCCATCCTCTGTTAAAAAATTGCCTAGATCTTTAATTTTTTTTTCTACTTGCTTGATTTTAGTGTTTCCAATTCATAGTTTACATCTTAAGGTGTTTCTTTTGCTGACAACATATCTTGAAAACATATATACAGTGGGCCATGTAAGTTTCATAATGATTTATAAGTACATCTTGAAAATGTATATATATACATCAACAGTAGTCAATGGAAGTTTTGTAAAAATATACAAGTACATCTTGAAAGCATATATCTCAACAGCTGGCAATGCAAGTTTTGTAAAGATGCATAAGTACCAGTTGAATATGTATATATATACACCAACAGCAGGCAATTTTAGTAAGTAAATTTCATAAAAATGTACATCTTGAAAATCTATGTTTATTCTGACAGCTGACAATGTAAGTTTTGTAAACGAGCACCAGTAACAAAGCATATTTGAAATACATTGATTATTATCTGTTTAATTGAAAATGAACATATTTGGGTGAAAGTATAAGAAAAATTGAAAAGAGTCAGAGAAAAAAGAGATGACTGACCTGGTTAAAACCTGATTTTCCTAAATAACTGTGCAAATCATTCAGGATCTTTTTGCCTCGCAAAATGCCAGATGTCATGGTGCATTCAGTTGGACTGGAATCTTTAGAAGTCCATGGCATGTACATTCGATTCTCATTCACCACATGAATCTGTAAAAAAAAAAAAATATGCAAGAGGTGATGTACACCAATACCAATATAAGAAAGGCAACACTATATATATATATATACAACAAAAAAATCACAGAAACACATATATACATATATATACAAGATTATTTAGGCACTTCAACATGGTGTAAGCTTGTCCAGCTAGATCAATTAACAGTGAATAGTGAATTCAATCTACACTGGTGGCCCTATACAGCATATACAGGGTACCCCAAAAGTTAGATGACAATTGGCAGAAAATGTACACTACTGAAATAGCAACCAGAGGAAATTTGCATGAAATCATCTTCCATAATTTCACCAATAAAATTTCTTAAAATATGGTCACATACTGAAAAACGTTTGGTAAATAAATATAAAATTTACAAGGTTTTTCAATGGTAATGCAACTTTTGAAACACCCTTTATATATATATATAAGATCACTAACACCAAATTAAATTATTTTTCTTATACTAATGATCAACCAATACAGGGCCCAAGTTCTGCACAAAGCCTTCACCACTATAATCAAATCATATGTGCTTATGTCTGGGCTGTTGGTTCATAGGAACTGAGCTGCATGAGCCTCATACATCGAATATGACAGGAGAGTCGACCATATATATATATATATATATATATATATATATATATATATATATATATATATATTAAGGTATACTATATTTATGGGTTAAAGTGTATGTAAATATAAAAATGGACACTGAAGTCAACACCCAGAGGCAACAATCTGTTTCATGCTTTATATATACATATATATATAGTACAGGTAATTGATCCGTTGATATATAATCAATATATATATAGTACAGGTAATCAATCCATTGGTATATAATCCAGGTGGGTCCTAGTAATATCAGTTATTAAAACTGATCCACAGAGAGGTCAATGTTTTTATTTTAACAGAGCATATATAAGATGAAATACAATTTTCCTAAGTCAAGAAAAGACAAGATATATATATATATATATATATATATATATATATATATATATATATCTGCCATGTAATGATAGTCTAGGGTAGGATCTCTGACTGATGTCAAAGCTGTCGGGTTTCAATCCTGGATTGAAGCAATCGAACGTCTAGCCACATTGAAGAGCTGTGATACAGAAAACAGTCTGTCTGTGGATGACTATATATATATATATAAATTACATAATTTTATGCATACTTATAACTATTATTATTTAGCTAGGTATAGATATATATATCTACTTACATCACAAATTTTTGTCATTCACCTGGTGATGTAGAAATCCTAATTATTTTGTAGAGAACAAAAAATTTGTTTAATAAAATATTCAGGAAAAATTGAAAATGCAACAAAGGTCTGAGGGAATTTTATAAATACAATTTGCAAAAATACTAAAATAATACTATTATTTTTTGGGCAGTAGGGTTAAAATATTTTTTTTAAAAAAAAAAGCAGATGTGGCATTTGCTTCAGTCTGAAGGAATATTATCAAAGAAATATCAATACAAAAATATTTACATGGTGGGGAACCAATTCATCATATCCACGGTTACTACCAGAAGCACAGCATGACATGGCCACTAGAGCTGTAGAAGGGAGACTATCGTAGACACTGCGTTTCTGTAAAAGAATGAAAATAAATTAAGATAAAGAAACATAAGGAAGATATTAGAGGAATATATACAAAAAAAAATCTTGGAAATTAATAAATATTATGCATTATACAATTTTTAAGGTACAAAATGGTTTTCTCAAAGAAAGGGGGAAAATCTTGATGGAAAATAAGAGTATTTATTTCATGATGAAGTAATTTGAAAATATTGTGAAATCTCTGGTAAGACAGGAAATAGCAGTTAATTATTACAGATGAATAGGTTGATCAACATTTTCAAGTTCCATAAACATTTTTTTGTACAGTAAAAATAATAAATAATTTGTGATAATACAGTTAGATCTCAATTTAAAGAACTAATTTTGGGCAAGAGAGTGTCCTTTAAATTCTATAGTTCCTCATTTTATAAAGAAGAAGCATGTTCTGTAGATCAGTATATTTAATGAAAATTGTTTTGTTTAAATCCCACACTATGAAAATGAACAAATGTTATGTAAAACTGTATAAAATAAGAAATAAAACAATCACGCATACTTTTCCTTGCTCATATTGTGAACATTTTTGGAAGTAGTGCTGTACATATAATCTGCACTGTAATTTACTTTGTACTCATATCCAGGGCTTACAAAATTTCTTAAGTTTCATATATAAATAATTCTATCTGTTCTTCTGGGTATTATGCTAACAAGGTTTTCAGCACTGGCTTTTGAAAACCAGCTGGATGTTTTCTCTATAGATTAGGCTACAGGACTACAACATATCAATTTGGTATCTTAGAATGCAAAGTTTTGAAGTATCGAAGTTGATAAATCATACTATTTTGAAACTAGCAAAATCTGACACCAAATTTCAAGAGGTTATAATTCCTGAACTAAGAGGTTAAGGAAGCTAACATTTGGGGGCTTAGTTTCTTATAGGTGGGTACAACATACTAAAATTTCATCAATGGGACCACTGGTTGAGTTGATATAGATTTACACACACACACACATATATATATTTAAAGGACTGAAACACTTTGCTACCAAGAATGAAATTTAAAACTTGGTTGTAAAATTTTATGCATATAAAACTGTTATTATATTTACAAAACCTTCACTTTTCACTAAATTTATGTAAGTTTTTACAAGGTTATATAAAAATGAAAACCTCCACAAGGTCATGAAAAGCATCAACAATGTAAATTGGTTGTAAAATAGTTTATTTCTTTGTTTTCTACTTCATTTGTTTCAACTTCATACAAGAAATTATGTGAAGCAAATTTAATTGTGTCATTTCTTTAATCCAACAAGCAAACTATCAGAATTAAAGAAACATTTTATGATCATTATAACCAATCTTGAACACTTACCCAGTATAAACAAGTATTTCAACTAGTATTTGTTCACTTCTTTATTTTTTTAATATAAACTTGAGTCTAACTAAAAGAAGATTTACTAGATCATCATCAGAAGTAAGGAATCATTTTACAGTCATCATAACCAGTTTTGAACTCTTATCCAGTGAAAACAAGTATTTCAACTAGTATTTATTCCCCATTCACATTTCCTTTATTTTTCAAATATAATTTGACTCTGATGGAAAGAATCATTTTACGATCGTTATAAGCCAACACTGAGAATAAACAGACTGGTAAGATGTAATTTAAATGAGTCTCTATCACATGGACATTGTTCATACAATTCAAGATGCCACTGGTTCAATCCGCCGTTTTTGTCTTCCACACACTTCAAAATGTAAACCCATTCTCCCCTTCTCACTGCTTCAGCCCTCTTTTATCAGGCCAACACTGTGGCTGACCAACCAATCAGCATTTTTTGCTTTTATTCTTAGTTACCCAAGCAAATAGCCTCCTCCAGTTCAACCAATCAGTACACAACTTACTATTGGTCGAAACATGCCAAACTGTACAAAAAAACCCTCATTACCACAGATACTGCTGGTATAGCTAGACGGGAGAGTAATGCCATTTTCAAGGAGCAAAACTGCCAATGCCATGTGCCACACGTTGAGGTAAGGAACTTATTTTCCTTTGCACCAGATACAAGCCACTCTGGCTCGCTTGCTTCTGAATGATTGTTCACCATATAAGATTATTCTATTCTGAAGCCTGGTTCCTGTCTGCTTTTAAACGCTGACTGCAGGAGGAAGACAAGATGAAAGTTTCAAAATAAGTTCAAGCTCTAGGAGGCCATCTCCCCAGGCAGTACCTCTCCTTCAAGAGGGAGCTGGGGTCATTACTTGGGCCCTGAGGCATCCCCAAAAGGGCAATTACAAAGTGGGGCTTGAACAATTTTCCCTTGTTATTGCCATTAAACCCACTTTAAACTGACCTTGTGTCATTCAGTAGCGAAGTGGAAAAAATACCCCTATCTGAGGTACTGTAGATTTTAAAAGCCTACAAATGTATCAACTGAGAAATCAAAATTTACTTGCAGCCCAAACCAATGCCATCAATTTGCAATAATCTTGAAAGTGTTTACTTACAACAATAGGACTCTCGTTGTCATGAGTTTGATCAAAGAAGATGGCATGAGCCATGGTGGCGGTGAGTGGCTGAACATGAGGTTGCACAAAAGCACCAACTGGTTGACCTCCATACCTATGGACAAGACGCCCAAGCTCATGGGCATTCCAGGCAGCTAAAGATTCTGGATAAAAAAAAGGTAACACAAAATAAATTAAAAAATATATATATATATATATAGTAACCAAAAAAATTAAATGCTCAACTCACCTGTTCTACTCAGAGTTTTGCAGATATGATATTGACTTATCAGGGTCTTTGATATTAAAATTGAATTTATTTATTGATATTGACCCCTTTCATTACAAAGACTGTTTACCTAAAAAGCATTATCTTTTGCAAATATGCTGGTTGACCTTTTTTTAAACTCAGTTTTTGTGACTGATATATATCTATTATTTATATACAGGCACTCCTGTTGTTTTCAATGTACAAGGGTACAGCAATTGAGTTCTTAGAACTGAACAGCCAGACTATTCAGACATATAGTTGGATTCTAGTGGTGATGGCTTGTGCAGAAGTAACCACACTTTTTGGAAGAGCCAAATGCAGGGAACTATTGTGCACAGTGTGTCACAAGGGCCCCAAATGACCCTCCTCAGTTTTTGAATTCAAAGTTGTCCTTCTAGACAAATTGCCACCCAAGGCTATAGGACCTGCTATTTACCCATAACTAGGAGAAGAAATAGATTCATGATTAATTTTGTCTTTTCCTATTTTGCATAATTCACATGCCAAATTTGTTGTATATAACCTATTGTTCTGAAAATTGAGTTTTATATTCCTTTTTTGTGCTTATTAGCATATAAAAAACCTGGCATCATATGAGCTTTAGATTCTGAAAAATGTTTAAAAATATTTAAAATTGATGGGTGTATGATTAATTTTGTTGCTGACTGATTATATATATATATATATATATATATATAACATACACAAGTAAAAGTCAAAAATGATTTGCACTCTTGTCTAAAGGTATATTACAGTAAAAGTGCAGATTTACCCTCATACATACATATATATAATAAAAAGGCTTAAACACTAATATTCTATGGTATATTAGTGTTTAAGCCTTTTTATTCTATCCTTACTCTGTCCTGGACATTGAGTTCTACCTGGATTCTATCCTCTTGGAATTTTTTATTCTAAAAATATACATGTATGTGTATGCACCTATGTATATATATTTATATATTTTGCATATGTATGTGTATATTTTACCTAATATTATATTATATATATATATATATATATATATATATATATATATATATATATATATAGATAGATAGATAGATAGATGTGTGTGCATGCATGCATATACACACATGATCTGCTCCCAAGATAACTCCTGCTATTTATTTCCACAGAAACTACAACAATTTTTTTTAATCAAATTTGCCCCAAACAAGGCAGTAAAGAGTTTACCGAGTGTGGAAATATTAGAAACAGAAACATTACCAAGGAGTGAGTATAGAAGAAGAGTAATCAGGAGGACAGTAGATAGCTACAGGGAACATTCTCACACGATTGGATAGAGCAAGTTTTTTTAGCTACAAAATACTATTTCTCCATAATTCTTTACAAAATAATATCTGAGATGAAGAATTTAATTTAGTTTTGATCATGTTTATCATGGCTGTTTTAGAACTGTGAAGGCAAAAATCATTTTTGTAATTAAGATGACAAGACTTTATGCCTGCATTTGTGTTTTTTTATATAGTGAACTTGTAAAATTCTGCCTAAATTAGTTAGGTCAAAAAGGAAGTGTATAATGGAGTTTTCCTTGAAGGTTTCTTTAAGATTTTTTTCTTTTATTTTGTCTAGAATTTGTGTTAATGTCAATATATTATCAATAAACTGGACATAAAACCATTAATATTAATATTACAAAACAAAATTGTTTTGTAATATTAAAATGGGACCTACAGGTGTTTCCACAGCAGAAGATATTTTGGATATTATAATTTGAAAAAGTGATAAAACTTATATTGTTTTTATTTTAAACATGACTCAATTTCTGGACTGAAGTGTTATCATTATTTGCACTCAGACTATTTTCCTCATTGTTGTTGTTATTATCACAATGTTTCAGATGTTATGGCCTTTGATCGTCATCTGGTGCCTGGCAATCCTTCAGGGAATTTTAAAAGGGTTCAATTCAAAATTTCCTGAAGGTTACCCAGATCAACAAGCGTCTGATGAAGGCCAGAAACATTGTGATAATAACAATAAAGATCAGGAGTGTAAACAATGTAAATAAGGATTACTAATTTTTTTTACTAATGTTCACCCAATACAAGGCGTAAGAGCCACTCAAGGTAGAGAGTTACTGGGTGATGATGTATAAGCAAAGTGAAGTTCTTGGGAGTTATGCAGGAAAGATGACCCTAGACTTGAAGAAGTTAAGATTGTAGTGACTGGGAAAAAATCACTATCAGGAGTCTGTTCCACAAAGCAGCAGTTTTTGAGAACGAGCTGTCTGAATGGAACTTAGTTCTTACTATAGAAATAATAGGAGAACAGGGATGATTCCTGACTTTGTGCATGTGGCATTGTGGATCTCAGTTGTAAAGGTCAGGGCTGGTGGGACTAAGGAATGTAGCTTGTCAGAACACATGCCATAGATGTAGTGATAGAGAAGTGAGAGGCTCAAAAATGTTTTGTCTGTGGGAAAGAGGTTGTAAGGTGGAAAATTATCAATCACTCACAAGGCTGCATAGAACTCTATCAAGACAGGCAAGTGAGGACTGAGCAGCCCCAGCCCAGATATGGCAGCAATACCTCATTTTTGATCTGATCTGGCTTTTGTAAAGAGAGTATAGCAGGGGCAGTTGGATACTTATTGGAGTGGTACAACTGAGATTCAAAATTAAACTATCCTTGATATCAAAACTAAGTTTCAAAATCTAAACCAAGACACTACTGACTTTAAGGAAAACTCCAAATAAAAAAAAAAACAAATGTACCTCTGATGAGAGAGTTGATGCCTAAATGATTCATGAAAAGGTTGTCAGTAGCTTCACTGCTGGTAAAGAGCTCAGCAAAGACATAAAGATCTGGGCGGATGGCACGTGCAGCATCAATCATGTACTGAAAAGAGATAAGCAAAGATGAATATTCAGGAGTTAAAAACATTCAGAGGGAAACCAAAATGAAAAAAAAAAAGCCAATTGTTCAAACACCGATAATGAAAGGATTTCATATTGCAATCTGAACTTACCTCAGCCACATGCAGTGGTGTACTGTGGCAATTGTCTAAGCGAATGGCATCAGCAATTTTGGCAGTGCATTCGGTATATTCCTTCATGTGTTGCCACAAGAATGGGCAATCTTCAGGACACTTGCCGTAACGTAGTTTGATGCTGTCACCCCAGCCAATCAGCTCACGGCGGAAATAGATAAAGTTACCTAGAAAACAAAGTAAACCAAAGATTATTATACCCCAATTTACTTGGACTAATATCCTCATCTTTTTTGAGCTAAACATTTTGAGGTCAACTTGTACGACAAGTCAATTTGTACATGACATTTTACAGTATTTTACAATGATTTATTTGGACTAATATCCTTATCTTGGGTAGTACAATTACAAAGCTTTTCTAATCATCTCCATTGAAGTATCATGTTGGGTCAATACGGATATGATAATTTGAATTTTGAGGATGAGAAATTACCATTACTGTAAATTGCAGTGTACAAGTTGAGTTTTTAAGCACTAAAAAAAATCTTTCCAAAGCTAGGGTTCAACTTTATGGCAGATATAAATTGCAAACCTTTGCCACCAATTTGAAAACAAGTGAGACAGCACCCTTAACAATTATTGTACACCACTCCAGTAGGCTGCCACAAATATATCCCACTAAAACTTGTGTCTAGTGAACATATTTGGCATATTAACACAAAAATTAATATAAAATAATAAAATAGTAACACAAATTCTGTATTTTATTAATGCTACAGCAGACATTGCATCCAACAGCTGATACACTAAGTGTAAACATTGACTGAAGTATGGTTTAACTCTGGAAACCATTCAGATAAGTAGGTATGGTATACATGTCATCTGCACAATTCATGATAGTAATTACAGTTTAATGTCACATAATGGCAGTTTATTGATAATATATCTATTTAATAAATACAATGTGTGTCACGCCTTTTCAACTTTACTCTTAGAGGCCATAGCCCAACATATCATACCATTTTGGAATCAGGCCGACTCTGTGAACAAATTAAAAACATTCTGGACCGGATCCAAACCAGCAATCCTAAGATTTTAGATTCCTAAATTTTCATTACTACAATTGTTTTCAGTGATTTTTTTTTTAACATCATTTTTTGCAACAAATTTCTTTGTATGATAACAACTTTTATAACTTGGAAATAAATTTGGGAATAATTTAAATTAATTACAAAATCCAGTGAAAGTCACCTATGAAGTAAAAATAATTGTTTGTACAGGAAATAAGGACCTACATACATAAAAGTGTCTTTAAATTATGTGGCAGCAGAATAATTATCATTGAACTTTTAAAAGGTAAGCTTAAATGTTAATGCAATACTTAAATGCAACAATCAGTTTTAAGTTCTTCTGTAATTTATTGTTGGCTATCGCATCTACTTCTCCCTATCAATTGTGATGAAGGCCTAATTAAGAGCCCTCCACAGGAGTTAGCTTAAATGCCGCCCAATAGATCAGCTTTTAAGCTAGTTAATAATATATGTTACCTACCAGTGAATGTTGTAGGTTGTTTGTTATACAATACATATAGAAAGACATTACAGTTAGTGTCTCAATATATAGGTAAGTGATGTGGCCTTACATAGTTTTGCTACAGAATATAGTATACTATTACATAACTTCATTTTACCAGTAGGCATAAGTTTAGGGCCACTGGTTGCCTACTATATGATTGGAAGTCAAACTATACAGTAGATATAGGCTGGAGTCAGAATTTTGAACTAAAAATTGAGGTCAACTTGTATGACAGGTCGATTTGTACACCATAATTTACAGTATTTTACAATGATTTACTTGGACTAATATCCACATCTTGGGTAGTATAATTACAAAGCATTTCTCACCATCTTGATTGAAGTATCATGTTGGATCAATACTGATATGATAATTTTGGCTTGAATTTTGGAGATGAGAAAGTACCATTATCTTGCAATGATTTACTTGGACTAATATCCACATCTTGGTTGTTATTGTGATAAGAGTAAATATAAACAAATTGACAACAAAATGAATACAGTCATCTGTTTGTCTTAACTGATAACAAAACAAGCAATCTAATGAGGCATTTACAGTGACTTACCAGGCTCAGCAAAATTTCGCAATGGATTATCATTCATAACCCAACCATTACATGCCATGATGTATTTGGCATTATCAGTGTACATTAACTTTTCCTCTTCCTGTATGGAACTTTCCATTTTAGAAGGCATAGTGAAGTAACTGGAAAAGAAAAGAATCAAAATTAAACAGTACAAAAAGATTCCTTTTCTAGAAATTTAGGTAGGTCTCTATTGCAACATGGGTAAGACAGACTATATCACAACTTCCCCTCGATCATCAGAGTTGAAGTCACTCAATAATACATACATCAAAAGTGTTCAAATATCTTGGATCTCACATAATAAACTCACAAAAAGGCTTCAACATCCATAAAGCTCTCACATGGGATGCATGTAACAAACTTCACAAGATTTGGTGCTCAAACTTTCCACCACCTTAAAAATCCAAACCTTTCAAACATTGATTGAACCAGTCCTACTGTATGGATGAGAACATTGGACATTATCTATTCCTCTTGAAAGTGGACTAGATGGAACATATACAAATCTATTTGGAAAAATCCAGAATATCAGTTAAAGATCCCATGCAACACTTAACACAATTTATGGAGAACTGCGACCAACCTCTCTTAAGCTCAAACAAAAACAATTACAGTTTGCTGGCCACTAGCACTGAGCAGACAGGAAAACCATCTCATCCTTACTTCTATGATATCTTCCTGGAAGTGTCTTCTCACAAAAACTGACTTTCCCCAGACACCATAGCTCAGGACTCAGGGTTGGATATTGGGAATCTAGAGACTGCAATACAGAACCAAACAATTTGGAAAGGGATTGTCAATGGAGTTCCAACCAACCATAGGGAGATCAAAGGAGGAGAAGGAAGAGGAGGAGGAGGATAATGATAATGATGATGATGAGGAAATAAAGCTACATTACAGGTTTTATTGATTAACAGATTTAACTTTTTTATTTTTCAATAAAGTTACAGTTTTAAAAATTTTTAAAGTTCTACCTTTGAATGATGATGAATCAATCAACATTTTTTTTCCTAGCATCCAAAAAATCAGGCACCTGAAAGTCTGGTGCCAAATCAGCTGGCACCCAAATGACCATACCAAAACACCAGCACCCAAAAGTTCTATTCTGCCTCAGATGAAGATGTATTGAAAGTACCATGATCTATAAATCCCCTATGACTGGTCTATTTCAATTAATCACCTACTCTTACTAAATTAGCATAGAAACAATGTTGAGATATGAAAACCTTAAATCAAATGAATATATGTTTAAATACATATAAGTAAAAACCAAGTTCAAATGAGTTTAAATCTAATTTCTACAATGGTAATACTTCTTCTATGTGCTGTATCCCTTCATGGCAATTCTCCACAATTTCCAGTCCATTGCAGATCTTAATAAATGCTGGGTTTTTTTTTTTGCTATCTTTCCTAAACACTGTCCTGCTATCCATTTACTCAAGTTAACTAGTTAGGTTGCATTGTTTTCCAGTTCCTCTTGCCTTCAATCTGTCCTGTGAGTATCAAATTCTCCAAGCCCTCTTTCCTCATTATGTGCCCTAGAAATTTCGAATCTTTCTGATGTTAACTACCTCTTTGTTTCTATTTTCTCTAAAGCTTTGTTGTTGTTCACATTTTTGATTTATGCTATTTTCAGCATCTTTCATGTAGAACAAGTTTTTTTCTTCATCTGTGAATAGCTTGTCCAGCATTCACTTCCATATAGGAAGCCTGATATTATGTAACAGTTCAGTACTATTTTCTTTGTTTCTAATAACCTTTTTCTGTTTCTTAATACTTTGCTTAACAAAAATCAAGTCTTCCTATACTTGACATGATTCACATTTTGTTATTGTGAAATAAACTCCATTATTTTGCCAATGCTGATTTGTCAGTGAAATATGTCAAAATAAAAATTTTGCCAATTGTCTTATATTATTTTTAATAATATCAACACATTTATAAGATTGAATTTAGTAACAATGTATATAAATTCTTATCAGTAGTTGCCAAAAAGAGCCTGTCCCAAAGAGATCACATAAACTGACTATTTCTCTATTATTAATGTTTGTTTTTTCCCCATAACTAAAGTCAAATCTCTGATTAATCCTATTATCTTTCCTAATCTTGCATATTAAATTTGTTGACAAAATCAATCTCTGTATTTCAAGGATCATAAGTGTGTAGATAAGCCTAAAATAAGAAAAATTCTTGTTTCAGCAGATATTAATGAATAAATTGGTTGCTAATAATAAATGAGAAAGATTATCAAATTATATGAAAAAATTAATCCTAGAAAGATTTAAATTTGAAGACCAAAAAGTGATTTGACTTTAAAAATAAATCATTCCAGTTAAAGGATATTCTACTTTAAATTATTTTGACCGCTTTAGCATTTAGTTGATTATATTTATGTGAGAAGGACTTTTCAACGATGAAACAGGTGAAATCTGCACATAAATTGTTTTTAACTGATCCATCTGCCAGAAATGTTTCAAAATAATACTAGCTCAAGCCCCAAGGAGCGATCTCCCAAGGCAGTAAGTCTACTTCGTGAGGAGTTTGGGGTCATGACCCAGAACCTGAGGCATCCCCAAAAAAGAAGTGCTGAGGGGGGCTTGTGAAATTTTTACAGTAATAATAGGAAACCCACTCTAAACTAACCTTGTGTCACATTTGGTTGCAACATGCTCACACTGATAGTCAATTTTGGTAATAGGAAAAAAAATTTTGAAACAGTTTATCTTGATTCTTTGTATTTAACACTGCTGCTAGAATATGTTTTAAAATATATGATTAAAAATATGTTATCTTAGTTTTATATGTATCCATAGTTTTACTATGATTATGACTAGGCTTGTAAGACAAAATCCATTGCCAATCTGGCTCTCTTCAAAAAACATTTGCTGGGCCCTGGTTTATAATAACATCTTATGCATTTTCATTAAAACTGAAGACAAATAATTCAGTTTAAATGCAAGGAAGTATCAGTGTATTGTTAAAGTGGCAGCATAAAACAAAACAGCAGTACTGAGCAGAAAAACATTTCTGAAATTATAATGTCAATCCAATTATAATTTTGCTTGTCCCTCCCTTCGGCAGTTCACATGACCGTTACACCCTGCCAATGACCTCATAAATAATGGACTATTCCATTTTGATCACACAGAAAGAAGAGAAAAAACAAGACTAGGCTTCAGTGAGAAAATGAAAGAAAAAAAAAAAAGGTAAGAAGTGTTTAATGTTTTCTGCCAATACTTGATAAATAATAGACTATTCTGTTTTGATTGTATGGAAAGAGAAGAAAAGACACTACTTGGTTTCAGTGAGAAAATGAATAAAAGAAATAAAGAGAAGATAGAAGTGTTTAACGTCTGTTTCAGTGAAATGGGAAAATATTTTTATTTGTACCCACTTCTTAAAATAATGACCAGTATTCATATGTTATTGCAATATTTTGATAAAGTTGTTAAGCTCAAATATTTAACAATGTAACAGGGGACTTTCTAAGGTTATATTGTTTTCATAGAACTCACCATGAACTTACTCAATCATTAACTTAAGAATTAAGATTCATCAGAATATTAAAATAGGAAAACTGTGAAAAACTGAAGCAAGATGGGTAGAAGGAAACAAGTAACCTATCTTACAAGCTTGTGTAAATTGCAGAACAGGGAGAAGGGGAGATAATCAAGGAATGAGAGTTATAATGAATAGGATGTTGTGGAGAGACATGATCCTGGTACATAAAAGAAGTATATACATATTTCAACAACTTACTCATGCATAAGAGGTTCATCAGTTGTAACTCTATGCACTCTAGGTCCATCTCCAGCCAAGAATCGATAGCGGACATTGGCCAAGAAGTTGTTAATGGCAGCATCAATGTGATGGCCAGTATCACGGCCTACTTGGTCATTCATTTGTTGCAACTTCTCTCGCAGCATATGGCAATAATCATCCAACTTTTCTTCAGAGTTGCCAATTTCCAATCTGAAAAATAAATGAATTAGAAATGAAGAAATTAGAAGAAATATTCACTTGGCAAAAAGCCTTCATTTTCTTATTTTAAAAATTCTTGTTTTTACTATCCTAACAGAGAATATATACATACAGACACATAGCAATTGCAAGTTTTTCCTCTGTACACCATCTACAGAATATTTGGTCTATAAAGCCACTGTGAAATTCCAAGGTCACGGTGATAAAGTATAGGATTGACAGAGGGAAATTACAAGCAGATATTATAATCACATACAATTTCAGCAATAAATTTAGAGAACTTCAAATTATGGATTGGTTATTTATTTTAGTACATTATTTTATTTACAATTATTGCCATGTGACACAAACATTAGCGCATTATTTAAACAAACTAGTTGTAAATAATCAACAGTATCTTTTTATAGCCTTCTGTAACTTATATTATTGTTAAGACTTTTTTACATTTACATAAGTAGAAAAGTAATCTTTCTAAGTAACATATTTAATCAAAATAAGTGTTTTTACATTTACATAAGTAGCAAAGTAATCATTCTAATTAATGTTGTTAATGGAAATAAGTGCTGCATAATTTCTTGCATATGATAAACATGCCATGTAGATTTTAGCTGTTTTGGAAATATTCACAAGAGCTTTTTTAAAAAAGTTCTTACTAATAATTTTAATGAAGATATCATAGGCATAAGTATATCCTGAAAATTTTACCAACATCTTTTGATTAATACTAATTTTATTGCGGAAAAATTGTTTTGCCTAATAAAATTATGTATATTTTGAGTTTGTGCGATATTTTCTTATAACAAGAAAAAAGTCAACTACATAAAAATTGGTTAATTTTTGTTTGAATTTCTGGGATGAGCAGTTATTATTTACACTATTTACATAAAAACTATTGTCCTCATCTTTGTTGTTGCTATCACAACATTTCAGCTGTTGTGTCTTCCAGCCTTCATCATGCGTATATTGATCTTGGTAACCAACAAGGAATTCTGAAATGAACCCTTGATTTAATCTTGACTACTCTCGTTTCACTGTCCATGCCTAGGGATATCTCATTCTTATTTTTAGTACTGCTCAGTAATTGCTCGTCCCCTTTCCACTGAGTCCAAGTATACACTGCCAAGCCCAGGTATTGAACGTACAATTACTACATCACCAAATTCACAAACCAACACTTTAATCCACTAGGCTATTCTCTGTGGAGAACCTGGAGCGTTAAACCTAACCTTCCTGCTGATGAGTGCTGCTGCTTGTCATGGTTGAGTGCACTTGCTGAAGCTTTTCTCTTTTCTACACAACAGCAGATGTAGGTTAACTGAATTGACATACACCTGATGAATGTTGGAGGGCACAATAGTTAAAGCATTGCAATAACAAGAACATAAATAGGGACAATAGTCCACATGTAAATAGGGTAAATAAAAATTGGTTAATTACTCTTTTGTACACTATAAGCAAAAAGTTTTGGGACATACTATATTTCTTTGAGATCCACATTACTCTTTTGTACACTACAAGCAAAAAGTTTTGGGACACACTGTATTTCTTTGAGACACACATTAAAATGAGATATTTTTGTATTTTTTTAAAGTAGAAGATAAAATTTCAATAACTACAGTGTATTTGCTTTTATTCTGACAAAAAAATAAATCAACCACCTGCCTTAATTACTGCTTTACAAATTCTTGGCATTCTTTCCAACAGTTCTTGAAAAAGTAGACAGCAGACCTTCTCAAATATTTTTCAAGCACTGAAAAAGATTACTCTCACTCTTTGGGTATTCTCTACAAACTCTCCTATCCAATTCATCCCATACTAATTCAATAGAAGAGAGGTCAGGAGATTGTGGTGGCCAGGTCATAATTTCCCAAATTTTATTCCATTTTTTGACTTAAAGTAATTTTGTCAATTTCGAAGAGTATTTTCGTTTGTTGTCTTGTTGAAAGGTGAATTTTTTTTATAATTATGCATAAACCAGATGGTATGACATGTCTTTGCAAAATCAAATGATATCATTCTTTTTGCATGATTTACTTGACCTAAATCAAATCTTCAATTGTTTTGATAATATCAAAATGTCTACTGTGAGGTTAATGGCGAAAACAAAATATTCATAATTTAGCAAAATATATTGAGGACAAATGAATTCAAAATTGAGCATTTTGGTGCTAAGAGGAGCCTGGAGAAAAACTGGAAAATAAAGGCAAATACACTGTATCTCATTTTAAGAAATGTAGAGTAGACCCAATCTATGTGCCTGTAGTATATGTAGTGATATCTTCAGAGGACATAGTAGAAATAGAATTTTACATTATGCTAAATTTGATTAAACTTAAAGTATAATCAAGAAAATTCAGTACAATATCAAGTTTGTGGTATTTTAGAAGTATAATGATATCATAAGTGTTATGGTCCGGTTCCTTGTACCATGGTGATAGCCCAAGGTAGAACCAATAAAAAAGAACTCAAATACAGATATGGAATAACAACAGATATATTACAAACAGGAATATATACAGAGGAGTAGAAAGTGTTAGTACGAAAAATCAGGTTTAGTAGTGATTGTCTGAACGCGACTGTTTCGGACTGCCTCTGACTCGACTGACTCGCTCTGACTGACTGATAGACTTCTGACGGACTTCACTCCAGACTTCAGACTGAACTCCCTGCTTCCCCTTGAGGCGCAGTATTTATTACGTATGGAATAGTACATTATGTTATTATGGGTAAGGTCCCATAACAATAAGTAACCTAGGTTTTTATATTTTTTTTTAGTTTTTTGTTTTTAAATATTCTTTTTATGCTTACCTATTAATGTTGTAATATCCCACTGCCACATCAAAATCAATGCTACCCTTCATGCGGACAAATTTTTCATCAGGAATTATGACAATGTCTTTGTTTTTGACAGGTTCACAATTTCCTGAAAGAAAATAAATGATCACTTTATAACTTGATAGATTCTGGACAAAACATTATTGGAAGCTGTAGGCTAAATGTGAATCAGCAAATACATTCTTACAGTGAAAAGATAAAAAAAAATCCTCAATTCCAGTCATTATATCTGAAGAAAAATTAAATCAGGTAGCATTTCTCCTTTCTTTGTTCAGACTATTCAAATAAAATACATTTTTCATACAAATCCATTATAAAGTCATAAAAATGAAAGAAGAAACCAAAAGTACCTATTTTGACAACATTAAATAGCACAATTCCATATTAGCCAAATAAAGTGCTTCAGTTTGATATAATGGTTAGAGAGTTCATTGGGTGCCCCATACAATATTTGACATCTGTCTATATTTCTGAGATGAGGTATTGTAGCTATTTACACTATTTACATTGTTTGGACTGTTGTCCTAATCTTTATTATCATATTCCCAACATTTCAGACATTGTAAACTTCAGCCTTCTTCCTGTGATATACATTGGAATTTCAATCCAAAGCCTTTATTTAGTCCTTTATTTAGTACTATTGAGTAGCAAGTTCAATCTTCATTGGGTATCTCATACAATATTTGACATTAAATAATCCAACCAGGGTTGGCATGTTGTGAAATTAACCAACCACCTGTTGAAGCTATCAGGGTAATGTTTAGTGAGACTATTTTCATTGACCATTACTACCTAGTAGTGAGTTCAGTCCTATGTGGAAATGTTCATGCAGGATTGAAATTCTTCAAATACTATCAGCTGATGAATATTCATAAAATCCACACGCATTTAAGGATTTGCTCAAAGAGGCAAGGAGAAAGTTGCCTGCAGCTGTTGAGAAAAGATTGCAAATTTGCCTTTGGCAATACATTGGATTGTGCATTCAAAATTTAGTGTTGAAGTTGTGATAGGATTGTTGCAACAAAAAAGCAACAATAAGATGAAGTAAAACTAGTAATAAAATGATAATAGTGAAAAGGCTTTATTTAAAAATAACTTTTAGATAGCCAAACAAAAGTGGGAGGGAATTTTGGAGGAATACATGCAAAATGACTACAGATTTATGTTCCACTTAATCAATGACCCCTTTTGTGGTCAAAGCCATTCCATAAAGAAGCCATGAAAAGCAAATAAGTGCAATCATCAAAGAAATAAAATGAATGGATTTTAATGACGGATAAATACTTTCTAATTTTATACAACCCACATATTGCCATAAGCTGTGTCTCTTACTCTGTAATCCTGTGAACTTTATTGTAAAAAAAAGAAAAAAAAAACAACGTCTTTTTTGTGAGAGAAAACCAACAAGAACACAGAGTGGAACTGAACTCAAAATAATAATAAAAATGCTTTGTCTAAAAATTCCAAAATAAATAACTGTTACTACCAGATAAAACAAAGATGAACAAGAGATTAAGAAAGGATTGCATGGCAGGATAACTTTAGATTTGTGCTCTAATAAATCATCCAAAAAAAGATCATGAAAAAGTGATGTGTGTGATGTCTTGTCAAAAACTACTTTATTTTCAGTTACTTTCTGTCTGATCAATTGGCAAAAGAATGCGTCAATCCAGAGCATTTTGATAAAACAAAAAGCTACAAGTTAGATCAAAACCAGTAATAGTGATTTAAAAAGTGTAACTTAGTTGTGACACAAAGCCAAAAGTATGGAGCAACCAGTAAGGATTGAACACACTACTCGGTCATAATTGACTTATCGAGACAGTCTTGCTAGCCATTAAACCACATTGAAGTGCCCAAATGATTTTCTAGATTTAGCTTAGATGTGGTACAAGAGCGAAAAGTATGGAGCACCCATTGAGGATCAAACCCACTACTCAGTGGTAGTTGCTTCAGCAGAACAAATTTGCTAACTATTAATACCACACCAAGATTAATACCACCCAAGATCAAAACCAGTAATAATAAAAATTCCTTCAGGCTAGAATATAAATAAAAATAAAAAGCAAATAAACAATAAACTTTCAGAATCATCAACACTGAAATGTATATTTCAGAAATTCCAGTTAATTAAAAAAGAAAAAGAAATTAAAAAACAAATGTACCTACCCTTTATTCGGCGACGGAATTTTCTGATAGTTTCTTCAATATCACAAAGATAAAATTCATGAAGCCTGAACTGTGGGAAGACTTGTGTGTGCAGCAAGTGCCTTATAGCCTGTGAAAGGAGATCAGGAAGGACAACAGTGTTGACAGGGAATAATGGAGGAATGGAAAGGAAAAAAGCTAAGAGCAAAAGAGTGAAATGCATCCATATATATATATATATATATGTTCAGACAGTAAATTTTATTACATATTAATTCCTTCACACTAATTTCCTTGTGTTTGTTTTTTCTTTTTATCCCAACATTTTAACTGCTACTCATTCAGCCTTTCTCAGGTATCTTTTGTATATTGGAAGATGGACCTGTTGGCTATGTTTTTTCTGCCACTAGGTACTCCCATAGAGTTTATGCATGCCTGACCCATATGTGTTGGAAGGTCACAATTTTAACATGTGGCAGATATATAGAAATAGAGTTTATGTATGGCTGACCCATGTGTATTGGAAGGTCACAATTTTAACACATGTCAAGTATACAGAAGCTCTGTGGAAAAGTGTACAAGAGCAGTGTAAAACAAGGAAAATTCCAAGAACTCACAAGGAGAAACACTGGATATGACATTTTGGGCAAAGAAATACATAGCAAACATAGTTCAAGCTTCTATATCACAAAATATGATAGATACGTGAAGAAGGCTGAAATTAAAGGTAAAACAGTTGAAACTTTACGATAAAAAAACAAACAACAAAGATAAAGAATTTTGTCCAAATGAGGCAAAAAAATAATAAATAAATAAAAAAAAAATTCATACAATGAAAAACTCTATTGAAAATAATTAAAATCTTATCTTAGACAAGGATTTGAACCTTGGATTTGAGGATCATCAAACCTATTAGGGTGTTTGGAAAATAAATACATATTTCTCTGCTATGAATTATGAATCGAACAACCAAGGTTGAATTGTACAAGAGTGCATCTAGAATTAATTCTGAAAGGGTAGTACTGTTATAGAGGCATATAAAAACATTTGTGCAGTGTATACAGACAGGATTTGCTGGTGAACATCTTTATGGATGATCATCAGTTTTCTCTTGCTTGATTTATCAAAAAACCTCTTTTAGGTAATTCACCAACACAGAACTGGGCCAGTTTGTGCAAAGGATCAAAGAGATATCTTTCCCACCTTTACAAATAGTTAGATTGAATCGACTGAATTTGTTTAATAAATTACCAGAAAGATTGGAAGCTGATGCTTTCTATAACTGGCATTACAACTTCTTTGAAATGCCTATGTCTTTTGTTCTGACATTTTCAGTTAGATCCCAGTATATTTGGATGTTCAAAAAGGAATTATATATTTTACTGCTATGAATTATGAGTCCATAAGACAAGGCAGGACCAAGTTTATCATCTCTTCTATCTGAATGTGTATCGTTTATAGGGCATTTCAAAATTTAACTCCATGGATGATTATAACTTTAAAAGCAACACATTTGCCAGTGCTTGCTGTATGCATTCCAAAAGCGTAATACTGATACAGAGACCTTTAAGTTTTAACAATGGTGTTTATGACCTATCTTACAGGCCTTGTTCTGGAAGACGATACACTCAAAAGAACCTTTAAGAGAGACTAGTGACTTAGTGCTAAAACTTAATGTGTCCATGAACGTCTCACACAATTTGGGAAAACTTTCAAATGGGGAATTTGGATTTCTCAAGAGTTTTTGCTCGAGAACTGAATACAACATGTAAGAAATTGTGTATGGTAACCAAAATTGTAGATAAATTGTCCAAAGTTAATGCTGTGTTGTTGCTTTGTTCAATTACTTTTGACTGTCTCAGTTATTTTCAAGAACCAATATAGTACCTATGTGGACAACAATTCTTGAAAATGACTAAGACAGTCGAAAGTACTTGAACAAATCAGCAACACAACACAAACTTCAGACAGTTTAACCATAATTTTGATCGCAATACTTTATTCAAAAATTGAAAAATACAATAGAAAATCAACAAATGGTTCTTTTAAATCAAGTTTGTTTGGATGAATACTTGCTGCCTGAATATACCTTGTTCATATATATATATATATATATATATATATATATATAAGTTTTATAGTATGCTATATTGATGAGTGAAAGTCCTCTATATCAGAGATAGAATGCACGTAAATATAAAAGTGGACACTTAGATCAATACCAAGCAACAATAGTTTGTTTCATTTTGGAACACAATCATCAGGCCTGAAGATTTTCACTGCTTGGTGTTGACCTCAGTGTCCACTTTTGTGTGTGTGTAAATTTTAACACAGCAGAAATAGTTAAGTTGTAATATTGGGTAATTACAAGTAAAACAAGGACATTAAACTTTGTTGAAGTGAGAAGGTAAAACAGAGTACCAGGTTTCTGGTATGACAACTCCTGGGATCTCTAATCAAAACTTTATCTGTAGTCTACTCAGATTGGCTATGAACACTCACTCGAAGAGATTCGATATAAGTTCTAATCAAAACCTAACAATCAAGTTGATTGACCTGCAACAGTTTGGGGCCAGTACTAAATACTGCTATTTCTTCTCCTAGTCTCATTCTCTAAAGATTTATTCAACATTTATAAAAATTTATCATAAAGTACTCAAAATTGACTTTCAAGGATATTACTGTGCAATGTAAGCATACATTCCAAGGAGACCATTCTAACTGGTATTGAATTGCAGGTCATGCAATAAAATCTCTACATGTGGCAGAAGATGCAATAAAAAAAAAAAGCTGGTAAGTATCAAAGTTAGTGTTTACTTACATCCATATGTTCCTCTTTCTCAATCACAGGGGAAACACCAAAGTGCTTCCATTCTCCCCTTGACACTTGCAGAGAAAAGTGGTGGAAGATCCTGTCTATAAGGAAGGCAGGTTTCAAGTGGGGAGAGTTGTCTAAGTTGTAAGCACATTCAGGGTGCTGCTGCAGCCAGGCACTACACTTAGATGTGTGGTTGAAGACCAAGTCATTGGCAGTAAGTATCTTCCATTCTTTGTTCATCCAGCGAGTAAATTCTTCCACATCCTTGTAGGTCACTGGTTTGTTCTTGCTGAAAATGGGATTCAAACTCTTGTGGTCTGTAATGGAATACGAAGAATTGGAGACACCAAGTTTTTGCAGAGGAGTGAAGTGGATCATATTATAGCCAGATTCCTTGGCTACCTGCAGACGGGCTTTCCATTCTTCAAATGGACCCAGTGATTTTGAGAGGACTGTCTGGCACTGGATGCCGTCCATGTGAATCTCCTCATTGTCACCAACTGGCAAAGATGGGTCTACCAAAAAGTAACCTTTTCCATTAGCATTCAGGAAACTATCACTGAAAAAAAAAAAAAAAAAAAAATAAAAAAAATTGACCAGTGTTTTGATAAATATTCATAAATTGTTTATTTTGAATATTGATATAAAATAGTATTTGACAAGGACTTAAGAAACTGCAACCTTTACATTTAATAACACCATATCGTAGACTGAATGCATGGTTGTTAGGAAAAGGGACAACCCAATATCCAAATTAGAGATTGGAGATACCGAAATCAAACAGGTGCAACAAGTTAAATATCTGGGGAACCGTATTAACAGAGGAGAGAAAGTGTGAGACAGAAATCTGTAGGCACATTCGGATAGTGAAAGATGTCTTCCGAAAGCTGAGTAAAGTATCAGGTGCCCATAAAAAGATTTTGCCAATTTTTGTTAACTTATTTCTGGCCCAGCTGTTTAGTTACTAACAAGCATAAGTATACAGGAAGCAACTTGTATTGACAAATACATTGTTGAATGATTCAGTTATTATTTGATTACATAACTAATATAATTTTATTCCTCATTTCAGAACCCTCAAAATGACCGATAAAAAATTGGTAATTCATGTTTGTCTGTTGTATGAGTTTAAACTTGGTACAAGTACATCATGTGCTTCTCGTAAGCTATGTACAGCCTTTGGTGAACGTGCAGTAAGTGAATGAACTGCACGTAATTGGTTTCAGAAGTTTCATTGCGGCAGTGAAACCCTCAAAGATGAATCTCAAGATGGACAACCAATATCCCTAAACAATGAGGGTTTAAAGACAGCCATAGAATCAGATTCAGGTTTAATATGTCATGAACTAGCTTCAAGGTTTAATGTAAGTGATGAAACTATAAGACTGCATTTGCATCTGCTGGGGAAGAAATGGAAATTAAGCAAATTGGTCCCATATGACTTAACACCAGCAAAAAAAAACTGCAGAGGCTTACCATATGCTCTTTACATAGACTAACAAAAGAACCGATTTTTGATCGAATTATGACATGATGAAAAGTGGATCATGTAAAAAAACTCTAAGAGGAAACATCATTGGTTATCGCCGGGTGATCTTCAAAGGCACCACTATTCCAAAAAAAAACTTTTCCTGTATGTTTGCTGGACATGTCAAGGAATAATTCACTATGATTTTTTAAAAATGGGTGAAACCTTAACTGCTAACAAATATTGCAAGCAACTTGAACAAGTTCAGAAAAATTTATTGAAGAAACAGCCTGCATTAGTAAACAGAAAACAAGTTTTGTTTCTCCAGAACAATGATCACCCACACATTGCAAAAATGACTTTTGCCAAGATATCAGAGCTAAAGTGGGAGATCATGCTTCATCCACTGTATTCACCAGACCTCACCCTAACAGATTTTCACTTGCTTTTAGGCTTAGATAATCATATGAAGAACAGGAGATTTAATAATGAAGATGACTTGAAAATGGAAGTGCATAACTTTTTCCAAAAATGGAATTGCTCAGTTGTTGAACCGTTAGGAGAAGATCAATGAATGTGATGGTTCATATTTTGATGAATAAATACATTTATGAATTTAAATATGCATCTTTAATTTCTTTTAGAAAAATCAGCAAAAACTTTTTTGGGCACCTGATATTAAGAAACAGAAAAATATGATTAGAAACAAGAAAAGAGTATTGAATTGTTATGTAGTATAAGTCCTCCACTATGACAGTGAATGCTAAGCAATCTTCTCACAGAGAAAGTAGAGACTTGAAGCAACAGAAATGTAAATGATTATATTATATATATATATATATATATATATATATATATATATATATATAATATTGTATATATATATAGAATTATATATCAGGTCATCCCATAAGTTCTGTCCGAATTTTGAATAAAGAAAACAAGTGACCAAATGTTACATTTAATTACAGATTCAATCGACAATGTATTTTCCCTGATTATCTATGACTTTCTTCCATCTATTAACAAGCTTACTAATTCCATTACTGTAAAATTCTTTTGGCTTTGATTCGAAGAACTCACAAATGTCAGTTTTAACCTCTTCCTGTGTTACAAAAGCTGTTTCTTCCAAATGATTCTGTAAGCTACGAAACAAATGGTAGTCTGAAGGAGCAAGATTGGGAGAATAAGGTGGATGAGAAATTTTTTCCCAACCAAGTTCTTTGATCTTTTGTGACGTGATTCTTGCTGTGTGGGGTAGCACATTGTCCTGATGAAACATCACCTCTTTTCGATTCACTAGAGCAGGTCTTTTTTTCCTCAAAGCTTGGTTCAAATGCTCTAATTGCTGACAGTATATTTGAGCATTAATTAGGTGGTAAGAATTCAAAATGGATAATTCCTTGGCGATCCTACAAGATTGAAAGAAGAATCTTTTGCCCACAAAGTTCCTTTCTCGGCTGTGGCTGGGGTCCTTCCCTTTTACCAAGCCACTGTCTACAATACTTAACATTTCGATAAAAGATCCATTTTTTGTCGCCAGTCACAAGTCTATGCAAAAAAGGTGAAACAAGTTGGCAAGAATGGAGAGAAGAGCAGATGTCAACTCGGGATTTGAGGTTGTTTTCAGACAATTCATGAGGCACCCATTTTCCAAGCTTAGGAACTTTTCCAAGTTGTTGAAGATGACGATGAACAGTTGTATGGTTTGAACTGAGAACCACTGCCAATTCCTCAACTGATAAAGCAGGATTTTCCTCAAGGGCTGCTTCAAGAAGCTTTTCATCAAACTCAACTGGACGTCCAGTTTGATCTTCATCTTCAAGGGTGAAATCTCCACATCTGAATTTTACAAACCATCTTCTGCAAGTTCTTTCATTCACACATTCCTCTCCATAAACTGAGTGAGTGTTTCTCGCCACTTCGGCTGCTGAGTTTCCTTTCTTGAACTCATAAAGCATTATGTGCCTCAAATGATTCTTGGGTACTTCCATGTTAGCAGGGTTTTAATCAAACAAAATTCAATTTTATTATTCTCTGAAATAAAATTTGATCAGTTTAAATGCATCTAAACATAAAAATAATGTTCAGCTCCATTAGACATTATAAAATACTCTTTAAATTTCATTCATTTTAACAAAAAGTTAAAATTCAGACAGAACTTATGGGATGACCTGATATATATATATTATATAAATATTATATATTATATATATATATATATATATTATATAAATATTATATATATATATTATACACACACACACACACACACACACACATCAACAGCAGGTAATGTATGGCTAGCTGTTTGTTTTCTGATTACACCCATCTGCTAGGGTGGCTAGCTACTATCTGTTACAGGTACCTGCTGAGGGACATTTGTGTTTGTTTAACACCCACAATGCCTACCTAATGTTTATTCAGCAACTATACTTGGCAAACTTTACTTAAAATAATCTGATAATCTTTGAACAAGACCAGTATGCTCAAAACATCAGTTTAATGACCTGTGACTTCACGCTAGTGCAACCATCATAAAAATTTTTTGTTGCCTAAATTGACTATTGGCATCTGAAGTCAGGTTTCTTAATTGACCTGTGGCAGTCAATGTGTTAACAGGGCAGCAAATGAAATTGGTCAGTCAAATTCTGGCTGAGACTGTTAGTGTTTGCACTGCACTAATGCCCTTGGCAAAAGCATGACTCCATCTGTTCTTGACATACTGGCTACCAGTATGTCAAGACTGGACTCTTTAACCTTTGAAAAAGAGCCAGTCTCAAACCGTATTCAAAACTCCATACATTGAATTTGACAAATACACACCTATTGCTGCAGTTGCTACTGCACTATATGAGGTCTGTCACAGATACTATGCTGAGTTACAGGCATAATTGCCACTAATGTCTTACCATTATGTGGAAGGTATTTCTTGGAGGTATATGTTGGAGGCATTTGCACCTCACCCTGTATAATAAAGGGCATTCTTCTGTAAGTATGTGCGTATGAGTTAAACTCCAAAACCACAATATTTAAACCCTTAAAAGTATATACATTTTGATTCAGCATTGATAAACAATTTATTTCTTTACTCTTTGCATAAATGAAGATATTTCTAAATCAAAACATATGCTAGCATTAAAAAACATAGTAAAAGAAATATACTGATATTTTCACTTTCTCAATAAACAACATTATTCAATTATTTTTAAATAAACAGTATTAAAGTTAATGAATTAATAATAAATGGTGACACGATGTGACACGAGTATGGGGTACCCAGTGACGACCAAACTCACTACTCAATCGTAATTCTAGCAGGACAAGCTTGCTAACTATTGCACCACATTGAGATGCCCAAATGATTTTCCAAATGAAGCTTAGATGTGGCACAAGGCCGAAACTGTAGAGCACACAGAGAGGATCGAACTCACTACTCAATGAATGAATGAATGAATTGTAGAAGACTCATATTTTTCTTTAATAAAGGAGAATTTTCAAAAATGATTAATTTTATATAAAATACAAATATAAAAACCTAAATATTTATTTATATGCATAAAACCTATGTTATCTAATTATATTTTCAATAAACAGTGTCAAACAATTGAATTAAACTGAAATTGAAAAGATTAAAAGAATGCACAAGCAATAATTTCATTTAATAAAGGGCTTATTTGTTTTAAAATCACAAACATTTGTCCATGAAAAACAATAGGCTCCCATTGCTTACAAAAAATTTCCACTATTTATCCATTAGAATAATATTAAGTTTAAAATATCTTTAAAAAAAATTTTTAAATATTGAATTAAAATGAAAAAATGTTTTAGCTTACTAATACCTTTGATTGTACAAAGAGTACAGAAATAAATTGTTTATGAAAACATGCCTTCAAACATGCTTAATCAGAATATATGTATGGTTTTAAATGTTTTAGTTTTGGAGTTTAAACTGGACAAAAATACACACCAATGTTTTAGAAAAGAGTTAACAATACTTTACTTTATATATTTATTTAAATCCTGTTCTTTTATTGTCTTTTCTCCTTGCTAAAGTCTTCTCACTCTCTTTCATTCTCAATAACCCCTGATGTCTTAGCAGCATTATTGATTTATTGATTGGAGTGAAATGATTAAAAAAAAATTATAATGAACAAATTAAATAACACCAAGTTTAAATATAAATGTTACTATTAATATTGTCCATCATGAATTTGTATATTACTGCTATTTTGATACAATATATGGACAACACCAGACAGCCCTGATAATATGTGCATAAGAAAGCAAGATTGGTTATCTTTAATCAAGGAATTGGTATTAAAATGATAGCCACCAGTACAAGTATGTACAAAAGTACTGACCTGCCATCGATAGTGAAGTAGTAATTGAATGAACCAGGAATGACCATCTGGATATCAATGTAAGAATCATGACGGTCATTTTTCATGTTGCAAGCACTAGACCATTTCAGTTCGCGGAACACTTGTCGCTTGAATACTTCAGAGCGACTTTGGGGATGATTGGTAAACATCCGAATATTGTCGGCATGAAGAGATGGGCCAAGAACAAAACGTAGGATCCATTCTGAAAGAAAGAAACAAAAAAAGCAAAATGAGAAAAATTCAACAGGAGAACACTATTAGGCTCAGGATTTTACAATGCATACTGGTTATCAGCATCATCATAATCATGATCATGATCAGTCACACGACAGGGGACGATCATAGGGTCACTGCACAACGGAGCACCTCACTAGTACATTCAAGCACAATACGTCTTGGGCAAGTATACATGGTGTAGCCCACCCATGTGGGCCATTGATTCTCTCAGAAAAACCCTCCACTCTGGCCGCTGACTTCAGTCTAGAAAACCATTCACCTAGTGATGTTGTATCACCACCCCAGTGGCTGCATACATAGTTACGAAGCCTAGTCAACCCTATTGTGCTAGAGGACCATTGACCCTTACAAGAAGGATTATTTGCCCTCTGACAGGTCTTGTTTTTTTATCCTGCTGGGTTTCTAGCCACCCACCTTACGAGAATAGCCTGATCAGGTAACCAGTTTAGTTGCTGATGACCCACCCATGCAGCAGGTAGTAATGGATTACATGTAACCAATACTATCTGTTGCATGATTATGACCCTCTGCACAAAAGGTGTTGGTCTTCCATATACCTGACAAACAGTTCTTACCTGAACAGGCATTGATTCTAAAAAACTTGAAGGAGCAGCTGTTCATCATGATCGAAGAAAGTTCTGGGAATTTCACTAGTTTGGTTTTTGAGGGATTAAATGTGACCAGCCAGTTTCCCCCCCCTCCCCACTGAGCTGTTAGACAGCTAAGTCAGAGGAGAGATCACTTACCAAGGATCATTTGAATGATTTTGAATTCTCAACAATGATGTCTTTTGGGGTTTTTTTTTAAATTGAAAATTCAGAAATTATTTTTGTTGGTGAAAATAAGTCAAATTCATCAATTTAAGAGTTTCTAATACTGGAGAGTGTGAATAAATCTAAACTGATGTTAACTTTAGGGCAAATAAATAAGCAATGACTTTTCAATAAAAGCAATACACACACTCAGAAATGTAGACATCCAGATGTAATTATTGTACTCACCTTTCTCAAGGCGGAACAATGTTGTCTCCAAGTTCTCACCCTTACGAAGAGTCAGAATCCTAATTTGGTTACTACGCTTTTTCATGGTTTGATCCTCAAGATTCAGCAAATGGGCACACAAATCTGAAATTAGAAAAGAAAATAATTTTATTAAACACTAGCAGTAGAGCCCGGCGGTGCCCGGGGATGAAACAGTAAGAGATAGATCAAGTATCGACCATCATAAAGACTGAAAAACAAAATTGACAAAGATTATTGTTTATGGT
Organism: Acanthosepion pharaonis; assembly: GCA_903632075.3. Classification (NCBI taxonomy): domain Eukaryota; kingdom Metazoa; phylum Mollusca; class Cephalopoda; order Sepiida; family Sepiidae; genus Acanthosepion; species Acanthosepion pharaonis. The sequence goes on along the minus strand of CAHIKZ030002334.1, from coordinate 546,857 downwards.
TGATGGATACGCATGTCTTAATTAGTTTTTTTTTTTTTTTACAAATTGGTCAAACCCAAAAACATTGTTTTCAATCGTTATGAGTCTACCGATTGAATAGAATTTTATTATAAACAATTGTCTTGTAAATGGAATTTTTAAAGCATTCTGAATGTAAAAATAATGAAAAAAGTGTGCAAGACAATAAGAAATACTACCTGCCAAAAAAAAAAGTGAAATTTTGTTGAAAGCAGTTGAAAAATGTAGGAAATCCGATCCCATATATAAACGAACACACACACACACACACAAACAAGCTGGGTTTTATAATAAGTATAACTCAATATGAGTTGTCACCCTTTCATTCTCACGATGCCTCTTAATCATGTTTTCAAATTGATTTCGTGCAAAAACAATTGTGTTTTTCCAATTTTTGGCACTGTCAGAACCACCGCAAGGTAATTTTATGTAGTCCTGTGAAGATTTGTTGAAATCGGTTGAAAAATGTAGGAAATCCGATCCAATATATAAACGTACAGACGCACACACACAACCTGGGTTTTATAATAAGTATAATTTATGACAATCTGTCAAGTAACTTTTTTTATTATTATTATTATTATTACTGCATGAAAGTAGCACTTAAGTATACATATACAAAACCCAATATACCCATCATGACACCCAGTCTGATAAGAGTATACCAGGCACATACATCACATCCAAATGTCCATGACAATAGATTTTGATAACTGCACATAACCTTATATGCGTGGTCCAGTTTGAAATACCTCCAGGTCAAGTAACTCAGACTGGTCTCCAATTGTTCCCAAGTATCTAGATGTCGCTCTTAAGTCACTTTAGCTGCCTAATCCTTAAAACTTTTTATTTTAAATCAACTCTCTTTACACCAGGGTATAATACTCTCCCATTACTCACAGTCTTGAGCACAGATGCACTGTTCATCAGCCCCTAGGGGACATATCTAACTAGATAATGGTCAGCAAATCTATGGTATTAAACAGGATATTTACTGCAGCCTATCTTAATTAACCTAGATAAAATATGTACATGTTAACATCTCCAACCAATTAAAATCAGAATCCATGAGTTCCATGCATGGTGTAGCATATTATTATGATTATTCATTATTATTTCTGTATGTGTAATATACACATATATATTTATAGAGAAAATTAAGAAAATTTCTTTCTTTCTAAGAGGTTACTAAATGTTTCTTATTTTCTTACAACTATTTTTTATTGATGGTTCAAGATTATAAATATATTTCCCAATCTTATTTCTCCAAGGTCTTTCAGATATTTTGACCAGCTTCAGGGATCAAAACTATCTAGCATCCTACTTTGAGTAATTTTATGTTGAATTTTGTTTTTTCAATTATTTACATTTAGACTAATGTCCTCATCTTCATTGTTAATATCACAATGTTTTCACCATTGTGCCACAGTGGGCTAACAAGTGGACATATGAATTTTTTACAACTTTTTTAAAACAATTTGAGACCTAAAAATTTGTAAAGTTCATTATCTCAGGTGTCCAAAAATGGTCTCATTTGTTATCTAACTCCAAATACTTTCCAAGATGTGGCCATTTGAAGTTTATGAATTCCAGATTTTAACATGAAAGGATTTTATGTTTGCAAAATTATGGCCCAAGTAAAGATTTAGCCAGTAATTTGCTAAAATATCTCCAATACCTCCATTTTAAGGCATTTTGAAGTTGACAGACACACAAGATTGAAATATCTGCATGAATTAGGGTCATTTTTCTAGGTTTTAGCAATTTTTGCAGAAATTAGCCTGAACAATAGACATTTTTGCCCCACAAATTTGGTCCAAATTTAGGTCCGACGTCTACATTTAAGGAATGATTGCAAAAAAGCTTTGAGATGAATTTTTTAAGGTTTACAATTTAAAATTGAGAGTTGGAAACCTTTCCGAAAATGTCTAGTTGAAAAAAATTTACTCTCAGGTACATTACTAAAATCTATTCCATAGAAAAATTTTGCTTGTAGAATTTTATCCCTTTCCTGGTATCAAATGGGAGTTTCGAATATACAAAAACTTACTTTATTTCTGTTATTATTTCTGATTTTTAGCCAAATGTAATGACCAAGACCTCTATCTATATATCTTTTGAAAGTGCTGAATCCATTTTTAGCACTTGTGAGTTCATATCTGGTCATCTAGGGCATGAAACCACCATTTCATGGTATTTTTGCCCAATTTTAGCCCTCAAAACTGGCTCCTGGGGTTCTCTAAATCTCAATTTCACAATAAAAAATGTACATTCAAGTATTCCTGTCAACAAGTTGAGAAACTGGAATGATGAATTAAAGGGACATTCCTGTTTCATGAGCAAACAGGAAGTCAAATACTTCTTCAGGTAATTGATGTTGTTCAGTATTTCTGTGTTGAATTTGCAAAGACAAGAAGTTCTTGGTGAGTTTTTGTGAAGTGACAAAAATGCTGAAGAAATTTGCCTTTGTTGCATGGTGCTCTTAATACAGGCCTACTAGTCATGCAATGGTTTAAGAAAACTCTCAGACATTTTTGTGCCCACTGCCCAAACACTGGAATTATGATGTCATGAAATTTTATTTCAACTCAGTCATAAAAAGAAAAATTATGCATGTGTCACAGACTGCACCTGTTCATTTTATCCTTTCTTGAAATAAGCAAAAACACTCATACACAGACATGTCTATGGTTGATGGTATGTTGCACAGTCTTGTCACTGGTTTGGGAGGTACATTTTGCTGTCTATCTACATACAGTAAGGAACAATGTAACAATGCTGACTGCTTCTCATATGGTTTCAAAATTGATCACTCTTTGGAATAGACACTTGCCATTTGCAAAACAGAGATTCATCATCCAGAAAATCGTAAAATTGGTGATTACAATGTTCATAAAGTCGCCACCCAGGGTCCTATTACCACCGAAGACACTAACAACCTTCATCCTCTACATAATCTATTGAGATGTTTTGGGTGGATCCTTAAAATATGCTATCATGCATCTGCAGTGCATTATTTTTAGTCTGAAGCAAAACTCAATGTATCAAACTGTGTTTCCAGAGCCTTGGAGTTTTTGAAACAGGTAAAAATGAAGATCCAGTCCAAACAAAGAAGAAACATTGATCACTTTGGAGAAACCTGATCCAACAGGTCATGGAGGCACATCTACAACAGGTAACATTGCAAAAGTCATACTTAGCACCGGCAATCGAACTTTGCTGACACATGGAATTGATAACACAGAATTGAAGTTCAAAATTGACCAAGTCATTCTCACTATCATTAACTCCAGTAAAAAGGTAATGGTTGTAGAGTACAAAGAATTTTGTCGTACCACATCCCTTTTGGACAAATCAGTTTCATGGATAGAGATTAATCCCAGTGCTCACATTGTACTTGCTCACAGTCCTGAACTTATTGAAGAGAATAACAACAATGGATTGCTGAATTTTACTGAGTATGGTATCAAGGCAAACAACAAGTTTCTGAGGCAGTATTGCATCAACTATGCAAGGAAAACTAGTCAGTTTGATAACCTATCAGATTGCATAAACATTCTCTGGGAGAAAAGTGACCCTATGGTGTTGAAAGTATATGAACATTTACAGTGCTCCTATTGCAAAATAGAAGGTCATACAACACAAAGTTGTGAAGAGTTGAAGGATGCACTTCAAAGATGTCACAATGAATACAAAACATTGGTGTCCTTCTTATCTTATTGATTTCATTAAGTGTCATATTTGTGATGTACTAAAAAAATGTTGTGTTTCTAAATATCTATTTCATGATTTATATTCAGATAAATATTTCACTGTATAAATACAATATCATTTGATATCTTACATGGTTTTATTAAGGATTTTGGTAAAATATTCCCAAATTAAGGTTTTGGCTCAGGTATATTTTTGAATATTTCAAGCAAATTTGATTACATTGCATTGACTCCCTCCTATGCTTTCAATGGCATCCCAACCATCATCATCATACCATTATTATTTATCAAGATATGACTAAAAATACATTTTCAGAATTTCAGCTTGATATCCCCAAATTAGAGGATTTTGGGGTCCCAGACTCCCAAAATTTTGAGTATTTTCAATAAAATTGATGTTTTGGTATTTCACTCCCTCATACACTTCCAATAAGCACTCAACCATCATCATATCATTATCATTTATCAAGATATGTCTACAAACGTTTTTTCAGGATTTCAGCCTGAAATGTTTTTGGGCCCCAGACACCCAAAATGTTGGATTTTTCTTAATCAAATTGATTTATCTGTATTCCACTCCCTCATACACTTCCAGCAAGCACTTAATAACCATAAACAGATGAGAGATTCCCAAGTTATGGGCAAATGTCTGCTTGACCACCAATACGAGTCCATTATATATGCCATCTGGCTTTCATCAGGTGCTTGTTGATTCAGGTAACTTTTAGAGAATTTAGAACTAAGCATTTTATTTAACCTATGGTGGGGTAGATTGTCCTCATTCTTCTGTCTAATACTAGAGATATCTCATCTCATTCTTTTTAGTAATGCTCAACTATTGCCTGCCATATTTCCACTGAATCTAAGTCTCTACTACCCAGCCCAGAGATTGAACTCACAATCAATATGCCACCAATCATGAACCAGTGCTTTAATCCACAAGTGAATTCAATCCCTGGGATGGGTAGTACAGACTCAGTAGAAACAGAGCAAGCAATCACTGAGCAGTACTAAATAAGATGATAACCAGACATGGACAGGGAAAATAGGTTAAATAAAGAGCTTTGTTTGAAATTCCCTGAATAGGCAGACACCTGATGAAGGCTGGAGGGTATGACTGAAACATTATTATACAAGGATAAGGACATTTATTCAGTCATAAATAATGTGTGTATGTATGTGTTGTATTCAACCATAAATAATGTGTGTACGTATGTGTTGTATTCAACCACAAATAATGTGTGTATGTATGTGTTGTAACCCATTAGGGTTGTAGAAGCACTACATTTGCTTAGAAACAAGCAGCCATGCTGAAGAAAAGAAATCACACTGATTTGCATTGTGCCTTCAATTCAAAACAGCTCTGAATGAGGAGCTAGATATAGATTTATAGATATTTCTTTTCTCTGCACATAATAACCAAGACTAAATTAAAAACTATCTACAGGCAAAATGTCTGAGTGAAAAATAAATTTGAGTCAGAATCTATTTATTTATAGGATTTACATAATTAATTGCTCATGGCTACAAATAAGACATTGTTGAGTGCCATGATCCCCAATGTCCTGAAGGGGCACAGCACATAGAAGTTATATAATCAAATGTATTTTTGTTTTTTGCTTTTTGACACAAATATATATATCAAAAATATTTTTAACTAAGCAACATGATACATTTTGTAAATATTATATCTATAAAAACTTTACTTTCATGTCAGTAATCTTTTCCAGTTTTAACTATATAATCATACTAAAATTAATTTAACATGTGTTTATATTTCCGAGATGAGGTATTGTAACTATTTACATTGTCACCAAAGACACATGGCCTATTGGTTGATTGATCCAGAAGTGACTTGAACCGAAGAGTTATGAGTTCAATCTCTGGCCACAGCAGAGAAAGTTATCAAGGGGAATTAACGAAAACTGAGATATCCAAAGGCATGGCATGTGGAATTAGAACAATCAACTCCTGTGGAGTAAATAAAGAATTTGGTCCAAAATTCCAAATATCAACTGAAGAAAGCTGAAGTGTACAACAGCCAAAACATTGTCAATAAAGAAATAAAGATGAGGACAACAGTTCAAAAAATGTAAATAGTGTAAAATTACTTTGACACTAATTTCAGTGAATTAATCATTCTATATCAACAAAAAGGAAGCTACAGGAATTCCTAGACAAGGTAGTAAAGGAAAACAAGAAGAAAGGACTAACTATTAATTATATGAAGGCAGAATCCATGGTTATCAGCAAAAGGAAGAGCCCACAAGAAGAAAGGACTAAACATCAATTCTAAGAAGACAGAATCTATGGTTGTTAGCAAAAGGAACAATCCACAAGAAGAAAGGATTAAACAAAAATTGTTAGAAGACAAACTCTATGGTTGTCAGCAAGAGAAATGACCTAAAATGCAAACTATCAATTGGAGATGTTAAAACCAAACAAGTACAGAAGTTTAAATATCTGGGAAGTGTTTTAACAGATGTCAGAAATATGTGATACCAAAATCTGAAGGTGCATTGGGATGGTAAAAGATGCCTTCTGAAAACTAAACACAGAAACAGGAAAATTTCATTAGAAACAAAGAAAAAAGTACAGAAACACTATGCATTGTACCTATGGTAATGCATTTACATCATCCATGATGATCTTGAGGGTTGGTAGCAATGATAACCATGTCATGCCATCCCCACTTCTACCTGCAGGACCTCAGGGTCAATGCTAACCTCAATGTTCTGGTTACTGTGTTCAAACCTTGGCTTGTGGGAGTGGCTCTATGTGTTTCAAGGTGATTCTACTCCATTCCACATAACTCTGGTGACCCAGGAAAATAGCTGGCAGAGAATTTTCACAAGCATGTCATCCACAACATGTGTAATTCAAACTATTCTATTTTTAATTCCCTGGACTACTATCTTTGAAACATTATTGAGAGGGAAACTAATCAACTGGCGCCAAAATATAAAAGATTTATTGAATGTCATCATCATGGCAGATATTCGGATAGATTAAATTCCTTAGTATCACCAGCTCAGATATTTCACAGCTAGAACCTGCCATGCTGTGCTCATGGTGGCAAGCCATTTTCATTCCCTTGTGTTCTTTCGATAAAAAGCAAGTTCCACTCAGACAGCTTATTTCCCAGAACAGTTACTTTGTAGAACAAACTCCTGAGATAATGCTTCCCTGACAACTGCAAACTTGGTCTCTTTAAACCGATACTTTCCTCATCTTTTTATTATCATAACATTTCGAACACTATGCTCTCTGGTCTTCATCAGGTACTTGTTGATCCAGGTAACATTCAGAGAACTTTGAACTGAACACTTTATTTAGGGATATCTCATCTTGTTCATTTTAGTACTAATCAGTTATTGCTTGCCTTGCTTCTATTGAGTCTGAGTCTGCACGACCTGACACAAGGATTGAACTTACAATTAACATGTCACCAAATTCATGAACCAACACTTTAATCCACTAGGCTATTGTCCAGTACTCTCTGAACTTAGAATCTAATCTTCCTGCTGCTGACATTGCGGCTACTGTTTGTCATGATTGACAGCACTCACTGTGGTTCTTTTTTTTTTTTTGTTAATGCTGCTGTTGTTGTTGAAGCCTTTGTGTCATTTCTCTTTCTTTATTTATTAATGGCTCCCATATTGTATTTATTTCTAAGTTAGGCCTATTAACTTAAGAGGACTTCACAGCCTAGAATTCCCTGAAGGTTAACCAGACTGACAAGCACCTGATGAAGACTTGAGGGCACAATGACTCAAAATATAAATATCAATCACTGACTTCCTAAACATTTATTTGAATTTATTTTTACTTTTATATTGTGATAATAACTACAAAGTTAAGAACACCAGTCTGAGTGTAAATTGTTGATCGATTTACTTTTTACAGATTATTAACCCTTTATGGGTTATTTAAAAACAAAACATATTTTGGATTGTAAGACTAATTCATGGTTTACGACATCAAAACACCAGTTCTCATATGATCACCAAAGCTAAGCAACGTTGAACATGGTCACTATCTAGATGGGTAACAGTTTGGGAATACCAGGTACTGTAAGCTTGGATGTGCAGATGGTGTAATGAATAACGGCTCAGAATTGTTACTTGGAGAGCAGAGTTTCAATTCCCATTGGGTTCCTTATATTGACTTATACACAAATACCCTTTGGAAAGGTACAAATCCACCTATTCTTCTCACCCGGTTATAGGTTAATTAGTAAGGCTTTTATCATTATTATCTCAAAAAAAATTCTGGCTTTAAAGAACCTGAAAAGGGTTGATAAGTTGTAAAAAACAAATCAACCAAAAATTTTTTTTTTTTTTTAACTTTTGAATAGTGAATACTATATCATCAATTTTGTAAAGAATAACAATGACTTATCCAGATACAAGTTCTACTATTTAACCAACAGCTGGGAGGAGAAGAATGGATTCATAGCTTTCCCAACGCACATAAGTAAATGTAATGTACCTGACTAGAATTTGAAATCATCTTTCCGATTCCTCATTTTACTGGTTACAAGTTATGGTTTTGGTAATCCACAACTTTTACAAGGTTCTAAATTTCTCTAACTGATCATGTGATATGTGTCAACACTTTGTAATGAAATACTGCACTACCTAATTGCAGGTACATTCAGGCACCCCTAGACTGTAAGTCTGTGAAACTTGTGGGTATATTTGGGACTGTTTCACCTATCGTCCGGTTCACACTCCTCCTCAGTCTTTTGAACTGTTTAGGATTGGGTTTCCAGTTCCTACTAAAGTCTACATTAAATCTATACTTCTAAAGTCTCCACCTAAACTCTGAAACTTTACTTACTATTTATTTACTTTTTTTCTCCTTTGTTCACCTGTCATCCAGTTCACAATCCTCTCTGGTCTTTTGAACAGGGGTAGAGATTTATCCCTTGTTTCCTGTTTAGGATTGGGTTTCTGGTTCCTTCTAAAAATTTTTTCCTTCTCTTTCACTTCCAGTAGCCCCTTGCATCTTAGTGGTATTATTGCTTTGCTTGGGGTGAATTGATTAAAAAAATTCTGTCCTAAAATATATAAATTAGAACTAGCTGTATCGCCCAAATTCTGAATCACAGATATTGTACAGTGTTGTTGATTCGTTTGCAAGCATTTAAAAATCTTTACTGATATTCACAAACAGTAAATGATGTAGGCAAACAGAATGCTGATGACAGATGCAGGCAGCCGATGTGATATCTGCCTTAGAAAAAAGGCCGAAGAGGCAAACAATGTTAAGTTCTTTACTTTCATCTTTTCACCTCCTCCTAAGCATCTGCTGTGCTATACAGGAGGTGGATGTAAGGTGGGGGTAAAATATCATTCTTTCCACAAGCAGAGAGGAAAAAAACAGCAATGAAACAAGATATTTTTACAGAAGTTACTAGGCAAAGGATAACTTCAGTCTTCACCTCTGCAAATATCTAAACTATTTCCTAAGAGCCTCTGACATTTGAAGATGACCCCAGAGTAAAGATTTAGGAAATTAAAATGGCGCATTGCCACTAGGAAATATGCAGATTGCAAATTCTGTAGACTTTATTTTATATCTATATAACTGCAAATAACACACAAAAAAAATTGCAGTAACACTGCAAACTGTTAGCTATACTGATTAAAAAAACACTCTCATAGCTGCCATCTCACATGTAAGAAATAAATATTATTTCTTACAAGTGAGATGACAGCTTCGAGAGTGGGCGCTTAAATTTTATATAGATAAGATAGATTACATATATCTGCATATGTGGGGAAAAATGGCTGGTTCCCTCTACTGCTCCAGTACATACCTGACTCCTTCTGTTAAGTTCTACTTTTACAAGAGTCAGATCAGGCCAAAAATGGAGTACTGCTGCCATATATGGACATGAGCTACTCAGTTTTCACTTTACAGTCTTGATAGAGTTCAAAAACATCTGCAAAGCCTTGTGGTTGATGAAGTGTTTTCAACCTTATAACCCCTTTCCCACATACAAAATGTTGCCAGTCTCTCTGTCATTATTTCTATGGAAAATGTTCAGATGACCTACATTCCCTAGTTCCTCCAACACTAACCTTCCCAGCTAAGACCAGCCACATGATATACATTGAGGCAAACTACCCTCATTCCCTTTGTATTCCTTTAGTAAGCAGTAAGTTCTACTTGGATAGCTTCTTCTCAAGAAATGTTACTTTGTGGAACAGAATCCCCAGAGGATGCTTTCCGAACCACTACAATCTTAACCTCTTCAAGTACTAACTGTTATTTTTCACACATAGCTGCATAAACCGCAGTCTTTACTCTTACCATGAACACAACAACCAGATTCAGTAACCCTCTACCCTGAGTGTTTCTTGGGCCTTGTGATCATTCAAGTATACTATAGATTTGTCTCCAACACAAAATGCAAATCTTTTTAATTCAACATATTGAGAGCAATTCAAGTAAAGTTTGTTTTAAGAGTTATACATATAACAGCCCTATTTTATTAGTAATAACAATATTTACATTAATATCTTACCAATTCTCAGTGAATTTCTATAGAATACAAAGGTAACCTTTTACAACCAGTGGGCTGCGTGAGATATGGCTCATCATAAGATGGGCCACGCTACTAAATATATTCAATGTAATATTTTAATGGAGGTAGTTCAACCAATTTTAATTTTTTTACTACAGACCATAAGCATCTACCTTAGAAACAGAGAAAAGTTTGTATTTTTTTTTTTTGCGAGGGTGGGCAGAGAAAAAACTTTTTCTACAACTGAAAAAATTGAAGTCTTGGTATTGTGGGAAAATTAAATAAAAATCAATAAAATAAAATAATAATAAATAAAAAAAAAAAATACATTTTTCAATGATGCTAATAATAAAAGAACAGGAAATTTTATCACCCCACTTGGCTTTGCCAAATGCCCGTTAGGTGGCACTGTTTAAGTCCATAAAAAGACAAACATTTCCTTCCTCTCTATCTTTCTCCCTCTTGCTCCAATATGTATCACAACCTGGATGAAGACATCACCACTGGGAAACATCTATTTTCCCCAGTTGACTGACAACTGAACTCTCTATCCAATGCATAGCATTTGTTTTGCCAAAGCTCCACTGATGAAGTAAGCACAAACTTTACTTTGGTCATTCCAACTCAGTACAAGGCTGACTTGAGCTTGACCATTATAACTATGCTTATCATTACTTCCACTAACTTATTTTTGGACCAGTAAAAGGAAACAGAGACTGAGAGCTACGTTTCCCTACAGTTTCCACTATAAAAAAAAAAAAAAAAAAAAAAGGATAAACAGTCTGTAGTATAAATCCAAGTTTTCTTGCTTCTTTAATCGTTCACATGTGAACATGCAGAAACCTACAAGACACCAACACACAACCTTCAAATTCTATAGTAGAATAATATCTCCAACTAGCAGTAGAGCCCGGCGTTGCCTGGGGATGTAACAGTAAGAGATAGATCAAGTATCGACCATCATAAAGACTGAAAAATAAAATTGACAAAGATTATTGTTTAAGGTTGACGGATACGCATGTCTTAATTAGTTTTTTTTTTTTTTTTTTTACGAATTGGTCAAACCCAAACTCAAGCAAAAACATTGATTTCAATCGTTATGAGTCTACCGATTGAATAGAATTTTATTATAAACAATTGTCTTGTAAATTAAATTTTTAAAGCATTCTGAATGTAAAAATAAAGAAAAAAGTGTGCAAGACAATAAGAAACACTACCTGCCAAAAAAAAAAGTGAAGTTTTGTTGAAATCGGTTGAAAAATGTAGGAAATCCGATCCCATATATAAACGAACACACACACACACACAAACAACCTGGGTTTTATAATAAGTATAACTCGATATGAATTGTCCCCCTTTCATTCTCGTGATGCCTCTTAATTGTGTTTTCAAATGGATTTCGTGCAAAAACAATTGTGTTTTTCCAATTTTTGGCGCTGTTAGAACCACTGCAAGTAAATTTTACATAGTCCTGTGAAGTTTTGTTGAAATCGGTTGAAAAATGTAGGAAATCCAATCCAATATATAAACGTACAGACACACACACACACACACACACACACACACACACACACACACACACACACACAATCTGCGTTTTATAATAAGTAAGATGACAGCATGTTTAATGCATACACTGCTGCATATGGTTTGTTTCTAATATATTCACTTGGCTATACAAAAAGTAATTTTAAAAGAAAAAATTAATATGAATATTTCCTGTTTCCATTTCATGTTTATATATATGATTTTCCTTAGTGAAAATTATCAATGGTTTAAAATGCTGAAAACATTACCTTTAATGAAAGATTACAAAATTCAAGAAACACTGTACTTAATCATTGTTTATTTATATGGGGTTACATATGAAAGAGTGTGACTGAACAAGTGAGAAGGAAACAAAACAAATTTATTAATAAAGGTTATTTTTCTCCTGAAATTAAGCATGGCATTCAGATAGCCAAATGGATCACAGTCTGCTAGGAAAGTTGATTCTCTGTGTCATGCTAGACAATTTTTCTCACCCAAATCTACCTTACATATTTATAAGTCTACCATTTACAGATACTTAGAATATTATTGCCCCACATGCTCTGGTATTCCTGCTAAATAATTAGAGATCCTTGATAAAAGCCAGCCTTGCAGAAGATTATTACTTTAGTCAGTTTGATCCTCATTGGGTGCCAACACTTAGCTTAGTAAAATGTCAATGGCAAAAATGTTCTGAAAAATACTACAAGAAAAAAAATCAATTGCTTTTATCAGAAACTGACCTTCTTCCCTAATTATGATGAGAATTACCATGAGTCTGGACAAAATGTTTGGACATCTCAACATTTAATGCCTAATTTTACCAATAAACTATTCCTGAAAATACTTTCTTCTTCTTCTTCTTCTTCTTCTTCTTCCCTGTGCTGAGTCCACAACTTCTTGCCCTTTGTAAGCTCTTAGTAAAGTTAGTTGCCTAATCTCTGTTCTGCCAACCATTTGCACACGTTGCTTAGGTAGCTTATGTGCTTCTTTCCTCTGTCTCTTTTGCCTTCAATATGTCCTGGGAGTGATAATTTTTTTTAAAAACATCTTTCCTCATTATGTTCCCTAAAAATTTCAACTGTCTCTTTCTGATGGTATGTATAAAGGTCCTTTTTGCTTCCAAAAACATTAACATTGCTCACATGTTCAGTCCATGACATTCTCAGCATCCTCCTATAAAACCTCATTTCTGATGCTTCACATCTCTTCCTCATTGGAAGGAGATTGCCCAGCATTCACTCTCATACAGGAGTACTGATATTGCATAACAGTTCAGTACTCTTCTCTTTGTTTCCAATGAATTTTTTCATGTTTCTTAATACTTTGCTTACCTTTTGGAAGGCATCTTTTGCTATCCCATTGCACCTTTGAATTTTGATATCACTTTTTCCATCCTCTATTAAAACATTGCCTAGATGTTTAAATTTTTGCACTTTAATTTGTAATTTGCATGTGGGGCTGTTTCTTTTGCTGACAACAATAGATTCTATCTTTTTACAGTTTATGTTTATTAATTTCTTATGACATTCCTTCCATGTCTTCTGTAAGAGTTCCTGTAGTTTCCTTTCTATGTCTGCTATCAAGACTGTCATCTACATATCTAATGTTGTTAAGATTGTGACTGCCAATAATAAATTCCAGTAGGACTTCTAATTCTCTCAGGACTGCTTCACTGTATAAGTCCAGTGAGAAGACACATCCTTGTCTTACACCCCTTTTTATTTTTGTGTATTTTCTGAATTCATTTTCTATCCATATTCAGGCAGTTTGCTCCCAGTTATTCTAATATCCTTCCCAAATAAATCAAGCTTACCTAGCAGTTCAAATAGTTCTTTGACATACTTTGCCAAACAGTTTCACCATTTCAAAAAGAAATGAGAGATTCTAAAAGTAAGGTCAAATGGAACCCTGCCTGCCAGTGAGTAAGTCAATTATTTAATTATAAGAGACAAAAGAAAGTTTTTGTTTTAAATGTCAAGAGGTAAAGTTCAAGACACCTTCCAATAGTTAATCTAAATACTTTAAAAAGAAAACAAATAGGTTGTTATCAACAATGGATGGACAGTGAATAGAGGCAAGCCATAAATTCCTAAGTAGGTCCAGGGTTATTAGTGAACCTGCCAGCAATAAATAGAAAATACCTGACATGACCAGCAACCCCAAATAGTACCATGTCTGCTTGTAAAGTACATTTGAGGTTGAAAGAAGAGCTACTTATATCTAACCTAACTGAAGTACCCCAGCTATGCCAGTCAAGAGGTCAAGACTTGGATCACAGCTGATGATAATGACAATAAAAGGATTCCTTAGTATTGTAATGGTGGACGAGTAAGCATCAGGCTATATGAAATTGCTGAATATATAGTCACAAAGAAAAAGACATAGATAAATTTGTTTTACTAAGGTGGAACAAATGAAATGCATAACTAAGAATTGTCTATTTTACAATCTTTGTTGTTAAATAAACAAAAATTAAAAATTAAAAAAATTGTTTACATTATTAGGTATGGTGCTTCTGTTCAGAGTGACTTCCTGAAAAATATATACAGCAATTGGTAATTAGTGAGATTGTTTCTATACATGAAACTTTCAGCATTCATTGACTGAAATTTAAAACATTTTTCTCTCAACCTTTTAACAGTCAACATACACAAACCCACCCTGTAAATATTGGCTCTCAAAGTCTCACAGTTTGTGACTTCCTGCATTATTTCTGATGATGCCATCATATATTATAGCAGTGTATGGAGTGGGTTATAGTGGGTTGAACATTGAAAGCCAATATTTATGGGATAGGTTTGGGCATGTTGGATGCTAAAGTGGTAAAACAGTTTCTCAGAAAAATAGATTTCTCAAGTCGACTAACAGACATTGCTCTTTCCACTATTGACAGAAAATTCCTTCTTAATTTGTTTAAGATATGGAAAGTCAACATCTTGATTATATCATTATTTTTCCTTCTAGTTACATGTTCTATCCATTTTAGTTGTTGTTGCTTTCAAAAGTCTTCAAGTGATGTGGTCTTTGCTATTTGTGACTCTGTAGAACCAATCTATAGGATCCAATGAAGGACTGTCTTCTTTGAAACAAAAAAAATCAACAGAATAGATTTTATTTCTTTCTGATAAGAAGCCAATTAAAAAATACTAAGAAAAGTAGAAAATATATTTTAGGTGAAACATTTGAAGGGTCTACAAGAAATGTTTTGGCTACATATAATAAATAAATTAAACATATATATATATATATATATATATATATATATATATATATATACACACACAAGTTTATAATTGGTGTATACGGAATGAATTCCAATAACCAACAATTACTATTCTTAAAAGAGTGCTCAATACAGAGTAGATCAGATATAATTATTTATTTAAAAAAAAAAATTATAACATAAATATGTTATAAAATCAGATTAAATTCTTTTTTAATATTACCCCTATTTTAAAGATCTGAATAGCTATTATAACATGACTTCATTGTCAAGCTTTTTGAATTTTCCTATACTTGTATTTTGATTGGTCATTCTAGCTTTTGTAACAACGTTTTCCCCTTGCAAAGGATTGTTAATTAATTTGAAACTTTTAAAACCATTTATTTTACATTCTACATCATCACTTGATAAGACACCGGAGGTGTTGAAACAAAATGGCTATTTTTGTAGTGATTTTATAACATATTTATGTTATAATTTTTTTTTAAATAAATAATTTATATATATATATATATATATATATATATATATATATATATATATATATATATATATATATATATATATATACACAAAAAATGTTGGTTGCAACCAACAGACTACCTACTAAAAGACCTGAAACCTTTGACAAGAAAAAAAAAATTTGAAACTAAAAACTAAAAAATAAAAATAAAGACTAAAACATAAACATCCACCTATGCAATAAATAAAAGCACTGAATGACTGACAAAGCAAAAAACGCTTCAAGTCAACCATCAATGAGACACAGCTTGATTCGCTACTTAAGATTCACATTTTCACAATCTTCAAACAACTATGATGCAAATGAAAGAAGGATGGACCTAGAATGTATACCCTAACCTATTGCATCACAGGAAAAATAGTAAATAGATAAAAAAAAAAAAAAACTTGTACACCCTCATGGGGAGAAAAAGAAAATAAGTAAAGAAAAAACCCATGGATGTACCTAACTAGCCTGGGCAACTACACAAATTAAAAAAAAAAAAAAAAGAAGTCAGGTGGTACAATAAATGTTTCATACTATGCCGACCCAGTGAATTGTATATGTGATGTCCTTTCAGGATAAAGGTGATCATGGCTCTCCACAGATATCACTTCTTTATTATTTGTGAACTTATACCATGTGGCTTCAAGATGTAGGCAATCATGGCTCCTCATAGCTTCTTTTTCTTTATTATCTTTGAATTGTAAATGTCATGTCCCTTCAGGGCATAGGTGATCATGGCTCTCCACAGATTCCTTTTCTTTATTATCTTTGAATTGATATGCCTTCTTGGGAAATATAGTGGAGTGGTTTCCTGTTGCCTTCTTCACAGTTTGAAATTCAGGGTTTTCTTTCTCTTAGAATGGCTAACATGCAATGGCAGAGGTTCCAATCTACCCTGCTATATATCCCACAACTAGGAAGAAGAAAGATGGGTTCATGCCTTTCCTAAGTATATCAGTGTGGAAATGAACCCAACAGACTAAACCAGAATTTGAACTTCAGCTCACCAATTCCAATTTCTATGCCAATAACTGTTACAATATCCACACATCTAAATTAACATAGTACCCATAAAAAATGACACGATTACTTACAATATATTGGTGCTTCTGTCTCAGAACTGAATTCTGTGCCTTCTGTCTATGATCAAGATACCATTTACCTGCACTTCTGTCTAGGGTCAATGTAATATTTGTGGGTCGCATACACTATATATGAGATATATATATATATAGATATAGTATTGACTATCTTATTTTTTTCAGCAATGAGGAAAGAAGGATAAAGGGTGAGTAAGTAAGAAAGCTAGAGAAAAATGCAAAGAAAAGCAGGTAAAAAGAAGGAAAGAAGATGAAAGAAAGACAGGGTTGTTGGCTTGAGTTTTATTACTCCTTTACCCCTTTGATATTTTAAAGTGGGTGTAGCTATGTTTTTTTTCTTTTGGAGCATGATGCACACCTTAGGTAGGTAGATACTATAGTATTAATATTATTATATTAGTCAATGAAAAATATTCCCGATCTGAAAATACCTAATTTACGAGCATTTCGATTTTCCTTAATGTATTTTTAAATTTTGATATGCCAATATTTCTCAGATTTGCTACAAAACACCCCATACTGAAAGAACTTTATGGAGTAAAGATATCATGGATAAAATTTATGAAACCTTTGATCGATAATTGTTCTTTTAAATCTGTCTAACAATATAAAATGAACTACTAACAAGTGAATACATTTAATGACAGCATTGTTATGTTAAACTATACAAATTACATTGAAACACCAGTTCCCATACAATCACCATAGTTAAGCAATGTCAAGCTAGGTCAGTACCTATAGGAGTGACTGCCTGGAAATACAAGGTGCTGT
The DNA here is from genome assembly GCA_903632075.3 of Acanthosepion pharaonis. Lineage (NCBI taxonomy): Eukaryota > Metazoa > Mollusca > Cephalopoda > Sepiida > Sepiidae > Acanthosepion > Acanthosepion pharaonis. The sequence goes on along the minus strand of CAHIKZ030002334.1, from coordinate 529,456 downwards.
AAGCTTGGATATGCAAGTGGTATAACGGATAATGGCTCAGAATTGTTAAACAGAGAGCCAAGTTCTAATTCCAGTCAGGTTCATTATATTCACTTATGTAAAAATACACTTGGGAAAGGTATGAATCCACCTCTCTCTCTCTAGCTATGGGTTAATTAATAAGACTTGTATCACTAAAACCATTATTATCTCCAAAAATAAAATAAACTTGAGTACAAAATATTTAAATTTTGTATTAAGACTTGTATCACTAAACTACTATTATCTTCAAAAAAATTTTATGATCTAAAAAAAAAAAAAAAAAAAAAAAAAATTCTGAATTTAAATAACCTGCAAAGGACTGATAAGCCATAGAAAATGAATCAATCAATGAAAAGGGGAAATTTCTTATTCAACAAGCAATCTAACAGCAAAAAAAGGGAAAATGTCTTTGTATCAAGATGTCTATATTTATCAATTTGGATAGTCTTGATTTCTGCCACGTTCCAAAGGTATCAATTAATATTTTGTTATGTTACTATTTTCTCAAAAAATATACATTTTTTTTAGATTGTCTCCTTATTGTTGACAACATTGTAATCAAGTACAAAAATAAAATAAAAACATCTTAATCAAAAGTTACAAACCCTTGGGAATACCACGTGCTGTAAGCTTAGATAGGCAGGTGGTATATTGCATAAGAGCTTGGAATTGGAAATCAGATTGTCAAGTTCAAATTCTAGTCAATTTCATTATATTCACTTATGTGCAAATACCTTTGAGAAAGGTATGGACCCACTTCTTCTCCCCCACCCCAAACTATCAGTTAATTATTAGGACTTGTATCAATAAAATCATTATTATCTCCTCTTCTCCCCTAAATTCTTACAATCTAAAAATATTTTCTAGCTTTATATAACCTACAAAAGATTGATAAGCCATAAAAACATATCAATCAATCAAAAGTTACATTAAGTTAAACCCGTAGGCGTATTGAACGGCCTCAATTCAATCCATACATTTTTTTACTTTGCAAATGTGCCAGCAAATGAAAAGCAAAACAAGAAACACAAAAACTGTTTTTATAATAACAAATAATCTTCATTTACTATATGACATACAAAGCAATCAAGTGTGTAATTTTTATGTAGTAAAAGTTGTAATTAATAACAAGAGTTATTTCCCTTCAACTTTTATTTGACTTTAAGACTTTAAGGAAGATACATTTTTTATCTGGACTCACAGAAAAGATTTCAGTTCATGAAATAATAGTAAGTTTCAATGGAAAGCATGTTCTTCGATAAGAAGGTGTTGTAGGCTGAAATTCAGTGTAAGATGAGTTAAACTAAAGAGATGCTCAATGTTCGTGCGTGTGTGTGTATGTGTGTCATAACGTCTTCCATTAAGGAACAGACGCAGGCTCTTCACTGACTACATTGTTATGGTTCCGAGAAAAACAGAGGAAACAGAGAAAGAGTTGAAAATGTCACTTGGTATTTATAATTTATAATGTTGTATGTCATGTGATAGGCTCGAAATGCATAGACAGATTTTTGGTGGAATTGTATTTTCGTTCAGGTCAATACAGTTCAGACGTAACAGAAAACATAATATTAGTTAATAATTGACCAATCAGGAATCAGAGAAATATTAAGGCTCTGTGATCCACAGATTGAACAAGTTATTTTCTGTTATTTGAAATGATGTAGAATTAAAATTCTGATGACCATTTATTTCAACAAATAATAAATATTTCTTTCATGACAAAGAAATCTACTATTATCTGCCCAATACTAGGAGGTGGAGTCACAGTATGCAATAAACGATAGGTCTTACGGGGTCAAAAAGTGCAAAAATAATAAACTGAAAAAAAATCAGAGGGGTTAGAAAATACTTCCCCACACACACCAAAAAAACAAAAAAACAACTTGAGAGTATTTATAAAAAAAAAAAAAGGCACAGGCGAAACTACATTTACAGCGGTGGGAAAGAGACTGAAACTGTGATGCCAGGTCAGGATCAATAATATTGCAGATTTTTCTTTGAATTTTATAAAAAATCTCTATAGTAGAAGCATCAGACTAGATGTGGCAGCAACACAAATGGTAGACTTATAATACAGTGTAACCCGGATATAAGAGACCCGGATATAAGAGAAACCCGGAATTAAGAGAGATTTTCTCTGGTCCCAAATTAGAGCCTGTGTTAATGTATATAAAATAGACCAAACCCCGATATAAGAGACTTCTTCTCCGGTCCCGACAACTAAAAATTCAATGAACCAACATTCCTACATTTGTTCTTTGCACTTCATGTCAGCGGAAAACGTTAGTTAGTCCGAGAAGGTGAAATGAGTCACTCACCTGGAGGTTAGCATCAGCTATGCTGATGAAAGGCAAAAAAAAAAAAAATTAAGATTTTTTTTTTTTTTATGGAGAGAACTCACTTCAGAATATTTTATTACTGGGGTAACTGTTGCAATGCTCTAATCGAAAAACTGTAAGATACAATGTACTAAGAAGAACATTCCTTTCTTTAATTGACAAACCTGGAAGAGATACCAATCATTAGAATCCTACAGAATGAGCTTAAATTTGATTTGTGTATGATTACTGTTTTGAATTCGAAAATACTTCAATTTGCGACTCTACAATCATCTGTTATTTTTGCGCGATTTTACAATAAAGCACATTAAAAAAAAATAAATAAATAAATGAAAAATTGAAAAATAATCACTATTTCAAAACACACAAGAAGAGTCATGGTGCAATTTTTGTTTCGTTCCTTTTCCAACAATTCTAATATAGCAAGATTAGAAGAAAAATAAATCCATTTTAAAGGATCGACAAAAAAACGCTCAAAAAAAATTTTTTTTTTAAACTACAGGCATTCAAAATAATGAAATAAATGTTCATTAACTTGACTTCCTTCTCAAAAAGAAGGATATTTCATGATCAAAGTATAATTTTGAAACTCATTTTAGTTTATGATCAAATCTAAAAATCAACAATGAACCATTTTAAATCGATCAACAAAAAAATGACTTAAACAAGGAAACCTGGGATCAATGTTATTTTTTTTTCAAAAAAAAGTTTTCTTTGACTAAAAAATAAAAAAATAAAATAATAAACTAGGCGGTTTCCGGGCTTCGTTTAAATTTTAAAGGCATTTTTAGACGAAAAAATAATCCTGATTGTTTCAATTGTGAAATGTTATTATTTGCCGTAAAAAACGACTTTGCGTGTTTAGCTGAAGTGACAGAGCAAAGAAATGAAACCTAAATGCCCGGTGGATGAACATCGGTTCAATTCAAAGAATGATGACTAAGTTTAGCTTAGTCTGGCACAAGGACACAAGTTAATAGCAATGAGTGAGGATTATGATCTGTAAAGTTTTAGATCGTCCTGCGGTAGGGAGAACAAAACTTGAAAAAAATTGTTCAAACATTATCAATTTTTGACTTTTTTTTTTATAATTTCAGTTTCTTTTTTTTTTCATCGCAACTTTCAGATCGTCATTCTACGACCGCTAAATAGCAGTGTTGATCTTTAATATTTTAACGAAGTCGCTCATATTGATGCTTAAGCTTACTTAACGATCGTAGAATGAAAATTTGCGATATAAAAAAAAAAAACAAAAAAAAACAAAAAAAAACCTTCTCCCAAGTTGAAAAAAAAGTGATTCTATTCGCATAAAGACAAAGTCACAAAACCGGGCAAAAAGCTAAAAAATAGATACCATTTTTTAAAAGTAAATGTAATAAATGACCTCTAGGATTTTTTATTATTGCTTCTAATCTAAGATCAACAAATGAATAGAATTTTTTTTTAAATATCTTAATTTGAAAATTAACATCTCATTTTAGAATCAAATTATTAGAGATCTTATATTTCAATTGGAAAATTAGTATTAAAATATTATTTATTACAAATGATTATGTTTTAAAAAATATTTTTAAATATCTAAATTAGAAACATAAATGATTCTGTTAGAAATCAATTAAAAATAGATTTTTTTTTATTTAAAAAAATTGAATTGGAGAATGAACATTAAAGAACATTTGAAATTTCAATTTTTTTTAATCTCTTTTTCATTTGAAAAATTATCTAAAATGAATGAGTCAAAATAATTTGGTATTAAAAAAGAAGAAAAATATAGATAAGTCTACAGTACACTAATTATTTATTTTTATTTATTTTTTTATTTTTTACTCATTCATTGCAAATGTTAATCAATTATTTCAACGGCCGCAATTTATTTAAACGCTAAAAAATAGAAAAAATATTTTAGAAAGAAGAGAGAAATTCAAATCACAAAAAAAATAAAGTACAAATTTATTTTCATTAAATTTAAGAGAAATGGTTACAATACATAATTGATTTTTTTTTTCTTGTCGACATTTTTTTTTAATCTTTTAAACTTTATTAAAATAAAGATTAATTTTATTTCCAAATAAATTTAAAATTTTTAAGCCATAATGAATTTTTAAACAATAAATGATGCCAATCTTCTTTTCTTTTTTTTTAAATTACCATTGTTTATTTTTAATTATTTATTTTAGGCAGGGGTCAAAATGTTTTTATTACATGCATATAGATAAGATATTTGTTACTAGATTTACATCATAAAGGTAGTTTTTTTTTTCTGCAATAAAATAAGTGTTCTCGATTCAATGTATTTTTATAAGATCTCTACCAAAATTTAAAGTAAACGTTAAATAAAATACATCATTATTTTCTAGAGAGAGAGAAAGAGAGAATAGAACAGGAAAAAACTTGTAAGGAAGGTAATTGTTATTAAACATGGGAAGGGAAGTATGTCATATGAAATCATCTAAGCAAAACAGTACGAACGATCGTTCGATCTTTCTTATTTTTTTTCTATCTACAGAATCGATTTGCAAAATCTAATCTACCGCTTTGAATGCATTTTAAAACAAACATTCAAGTTCAAGTTTATGACTTTCATAAAAAGTACTTAAGTTCTTAACTAAAATATTTATTTCATTTTCTTTCTTTTTTTACAAGAGTCCAATTTGTTTACTTTCATAATTGTTTTTTCTTTAACAATCACATTTTTTAAAATAATATTTTATAATCATCAATTTATAAACAAGACTTAAAATTAAAAAGGGGAATTTTCGACATTAACACCGTATTTTTTTCATGTAAGGACGAAATAACTAAACATTGATTTTGTTTGGTTTTTTTTTTCTGTAAAGACAAACTGACATCTAATCAAAATATGACTAACTATTTCTTATGAAGGTAATAACAGCGATCAAAAAGCACTTACCAGCAGCGAAAGTCGCTGTGCTAGTGTCTTACCCCCAAAAGTGTACAATTTTTCGTCTAAAAGTGTCAAGGCTTTGGCAAACAGTCAAGGTCGGGTTTTACGGTGAAGGACGCAATGATACGGAGCTCACGTTATCGCTTATAAAATTATATTATCAAAATAAATACATTCATTATTTCATTTTTGTTTTAAAAAGATAATTCAGATTTATCTGTTATTGTAAATGTAATAACATAATTTAATATAATATATTTTCATCATGTAATTTTTTAGATTACGTGAAAAATGAAGTACGAACCGCAGAGGTTGGGAATAAACAGTTAGGTATATCATTTACTATTTTTGTAAGTTTATGGATTGTTTATTTTGATTATTTTAATTCCATATATTCTTCTCGGTGGTTTATTTTACGAACGATTAGATTCCCATGAAACTAAAATGAACCCAAAACTTTCTTCTGTTTCAAAAATGTGTCTTGTATCTTTTAAGCCAAGGGACAATGTCCAAGGTGATTAAATGAACAAGTACAACTGTTAAAAGTTTAAACTTGAAGGACGCTGTTAGTTAACAATGTGAAAGTAAAATGTTGGGTAGGGTTATAGCTTCTTAGCTCATCATATAATTTATTTGTTTTTCAGATCTGTTATGCTTGAATGAGTTGCTACCAACATTTAATATTTAATAATGTCATTAGGTTTTCCTTTTTGTTTTGTTTTTTAAAGTTTTTAGAGACCTTTTTTGTTGTTTTGAGATTAACAACTTTCTTTAACTCTTCGTTTTTATTTTTATTTTTTTTTATTAGCAGTAACTTAAACCACCTTTTAAATTTAAAGCCAGTAATTAAGTAATACTATCAGTGTCCAACCAATGAAAAAATATTTTAAAATTGAATTCTAGATTAATTGTTCCTAATTTTTACATTTTGATGCGCAGTATAATTTTTAATTTGGAACATTTCATGGGTAATTTGCTTTTTAAGACCCGCTCTAAGTATCTAATAAAAATTTCTTGTTTTTCGTTGTATTTTCAAATTTACACACCGAAATACAACGATTCCAGAAATTTTTATTAGAAGTAGATACTTAGCGCGGGGCTTAAAAAGCAACTTACCCCATTTCATTTCAGTTTGTTATAATTTCCTTTAAAATTATATGGCTGTTTTTAATGCTAATGTTCTCTCGTTACAAGGCTCGAGAGCCACACAAGGTATAAGAATAAAGTAAAAATGGTTAATGTATGTGGTGTAAAACATGAATGAAATAGGAGATCGTAAATGAATATGAGGATAGATAACGATTGACCCTTGACTCGAAGAGGTTTAAAGATTGTAAGTGTTCAAGGTAGTATTCACGTAGAAATCTGTTCCACAAAGTAGCAGTTATAAAAGAAAGATAACAAAAAACACACACATGGACTTAAATTATTTGATTTTATTTTTCAATTGTTTTTTTTTTTTTTTATTTTAAATCTTTTTGAGATGATGAATAACAACGTCCTGATCACAAAACAGAATTTTAACTTCTAAAGCACCAACGACTTATTAACCAATTAGTTAATCCCTTCTTCTCTCCCTTCTTTAGCTACACTTTCACTGTATAATACGCGACTAGGATTTTTTTACCGTTAACTTTTTACCTACGTTGATTTTTTATAAATAATACAATACAATCTACCCGGTAAAACGCACCCAACCAACTACTTCATAACTTCAATAACTATTCTTAAAGTTAAAGGGTATTTTTTTTTTTTTAATTCAGGAAGATTCTGTAAATTTAATTTTTCTTTCTTTTTTTTTTTTTTTTGCAACACTGTTCACCCTGTACAAGGCCCAAGATTCAAAGTACAGGGTTACAAAGTAAGGATATGTATGGCAGATAACGGTTCCGTTAACACTAGACTTGAACATTGATTCATTTTCTACAGTTTATCAACACTTTGCAGGTTATTTAAAGCCAGGAAATATTTTTAGATTTTTGGAGGGATATAATTATACAAGCCTTACTAATTAATCCATAGCTGGAGGGACATGTGGATTCATGCCTATCCAAATGGTATTTGCGCGTAACAAACGTAACGGGAATTGGAACTCGGCTGTGCGATTAACAATTCTGAGCCATTATCCATTACACCACCAGCACATCCAAGTTTACAACACCTAATATTCACAAACGGTCGCTCATCTAGGTACTGACTAGGCTCGGCTTTGCTTAACTTCGGTGATCGTCCAGGAACAGGTGTTTCAACGTGATGTGAACATAAGATAGACTTGAACAGGTTAAGATTATTGTAATCGGGGCAGCATCTTCTTAGGAGTCGGTTCCGCAAAGCAGAGCTTCGTAGAAAGAAGCTACTCGAGTGGAACATACATCTCACCAACGGAATATGAAGGAAATGTGGGTGGTTCGCTATAATGTGGGTAGCCTGGCAGATCTTAACCGTGAAGGTTAGAACTGGTGGAACTAAAGACTAGTTTGTTTGAACACTTTTCATGGATATAGCAATAGAGTATCGAGAGCCCTGTAACGTTTCATCTGGTGGAAATAATTCATCACCTACAAGGCCGCATAGACGCTTTTGGACTCTATCGATATTGGAAAGTGAAAACTGGGCAGCCCCTGCCCATATATGGCAAAAAGATTCCACTTTGAGCAAGTTAAGAGTATTCTTGGATAGGTTTGCCTATCGTCCGGTTCACACTCCTCGCCAATATTTTGAACAAGAGTAGAGTTTTATCCCTTTTTACTTGTTTAGGATTGGGTTTCCGGTTTCTTCTAAAGTCGTCTCATTCTCTTTCACTCCCAGTAAGCCCTTGCGTCTTAATGGTGTCATCATCTTTGCTTGGCGTGAATTGTGTAAGAGAAATGAAATTAACCATTAATCCCCTGCATTATTAGTATTACAGTGTAACCCGGATATAAGAGAGTTGTCGAGACCGAAGAAGAAGTCTCTTATATCCGGGTTTCTCTTATATCCGGGTTTGGTCTATTTTGTATGGGCTCTAATTTGGGACCAGATAAAATCTCTCTTATATCCGGGTTTCACTGTACTTCCTTTTCTGTTGCATTCTTTTTCTTTACTCAATTGCAGTGTTCTTATTGTTAATTTCGCTGAAAGTTGTTTTCTGTTGCCATAACAGGATATGACAACACATCTATGAAATTCAAACACACTATTGTTTGTGGATCATAGTCACCTTCAATGGCAGGATAAACTTTTTTTCTACAGCAAATGAAATCACATGCGGAGTGATAAAAGTTAAAAAATACATGAAGGAAAAAAAATCGAAAATGAAATTTTACACACACACGGATCAGGTTAGCAAACTGCGGACTGAGGAACAGAAAATACATCCTCCCAAATTTATAACTCATTCTAACTAAGGTCATGATGGAGGATTGGGGTGGTATTAAATTCAAGAAGTAACAAAAAGTACGGCTAGGTCACATTGGGAACTAGAAATAAATATTCAGCTATGTGAAAATTAAAGAAAAATGCATGAAGTAATCACGAGATCCGTAACCCATTAGGGTCATAAGGGTACTACATATGTTTCCTGGGAAATATAGCCTAACAGAGCCCAATCCTCCCCAGACTGGTTTTGAAGTCAGAATTTTTCCTTCTCCAAGACCAGTTACCACCCAAGTCTATATGACTCGTCTGTCCTGTTATTTACCCATATCCATGAAGTAATATAGGGAAGCAAATAAAATTTAAACTTTTAGAAAACGTCAATAGTTACCAGTTTTAGCCACTCTTGGATAGATGCAAGAAATTGTTTTAATGAAGTTAAATAAAACATGCATGAAAGAAAAAGAAAATATTTGAAAAAAAAGAACTCTTGAGTTGGTCAAATTATCTCGGCATTGACAATCTGCTGACTCAATTTCTAGAGACTATTACATTTCATTAGAGATATAACGATTTTTTTTAAAATAACAATCACTAGACAAGGTTTAAAAATATTAAATTTTAGTAATTGTCCCTTTTTACCAATAGTTCATTAGCTCATGACTGCTCCCTGTCCCACAAAATCAAACCACAAGAAAGAATAACATTTTTTTTTTTATAATTATCGTAATTTATTTACAGAATATTGCTACCACATCTGCACTTTTGCTTTTGCTATATATCTAGATATTCTTAACAAAATCCAAAGAATCTACAACGTTACCGGTCCTAGCC